>JAVIAB010000139.1:3665467-4192967 GCA_032433765.1 Megaustenia siamemsis | reverse complement strand
AAAATGTTGCTTGTTTCTTTCAGATGTTTTTAGGAGCTTCCTTTTTGTGTTGGCCTCTTTGAGAATCTCCTCATTGGTCTATTTAGCTGTCCAGGGAACTTTCAACATTCTTCTGAGAAATCCCATCTCTGTGGCCTCTAATCGTCTTTTCATTCGTCTGTCTACTGTCCATGATTCGCTTCAATAGGTCAGAATTAATTCTATATAGCACCGATGAACTCTCTTTCTCACTTCTATTCACACAGATTTGTTGCATAAGATAATTTTTCTTTTTTTGAAATGCAATTTTGACCTGAGCTATTCTGCTTTTTTTTTATTTCTGTGGTACATCTTCCATCTGATGTTATTATTGTAGCCAAGTATTTGATACGTTGCACTTGTTTCAGATTTGTCCTGTTTATTTTTATGGTGCATGATGGTGATGATGGTTTCTTTGATATGACCATTACTTCTGTTACTGATAGCTTACTAAATTAAGGGTTTTACTCGAGAAAAGCCTGTATTCTGCAGGTAAGCAAAATAAAGATTTATTTGGCCGTAGCAATATCTACAAATATTGAAACAATTATTGTGATGCTTAACTTACATCTGACCGTATATTATAACTTGAGATAAACTGTTCAATTCTCCGTCTTGCTGACTATGATTCATCTGTAGCAGTCCCTGGTGTAAGCCTTGCCTTCTGGTACACTGACCGTGCCATGCATGAGCAAACGATGCACGGTACAACGTTCTACTTGACTTAGACCAAATGCATCCGATCTCTATCTATCAACCTTTCTAGCCGTAGCCGGCCCATAGGGCACAGAGCCAGATACTCTTTCTCTTATCTAAATTTTTATTCTAATAGTTTTCAATCCTTGTAAAGATCTTTTATCAAATCTCGCCATTTGTCTCTGTTCTGTTCAAGCAACTCTATCTCATTGAAGGAGCAGATTCCTGCTGCTCTTGTCTCACTGTTCAATGTTTTTCTCAGTGTTTCCCTGAGTCGGCCTCTTTTCCTCTTACCTGTTGTTTCCCACATGAGGGCTTGTTTTGTTATTTGGTTATTATTTCTCCTTATCGCATAGCATCCGATTTAGAAACTATTATATCGGCCTTAAATTTCCTAACCAGTCAATAACTGCAGCAAATCAGCGAAGGCAGCAGTTATGTTTTTAACCAGAAGATCCCACTCTCGAGTATCCCCCCTCTACCCCCAGCTCACAAACATTATCTATTTCAGATATGTTTCCCCCCTCTCTCTACATACCGTGTGTCTATTCTTTGAATTGGATAAAAGAGCTTCAATAAAATCTATGGCTACAGTTCTACAAACAAAAGGCTAACTTCACTTATTTTCATTTTGAAGAAGGAAAAATCTTTATATGGAGATTATATGGATATCTTTATATGGAGATTATATGGATATCTTTATATGGAGATTATATGGATATCTTTATATGGAGATTATATGGATATCTTTATATGGAGATTATATGGATATCTTTATATGGAGATTATATGGATATCTTTATATGGAGATTATATGGATATCTTTATATGGAGATTTCAAATATAATAGACAGATATCAATAATAGATCAAAGTGAATGGATTTCCCCTGTCTCTCTCTCTCTCTCTCTCTCTCTCTCTCTCTCTCTCTCTCTCTCTTATTCTCACTATGCTTCTTTTTTCGCCTTATTCTTTTTAGCTCCTTATTATATCAGGTGTATTCTTCCTTGCTCATTTTTCTTTATAAATTTAGCCTATATCCGTTATAAATCGCATTGCGTAATTTGCTATTCTTGTGCTGTTCATAAATTTATCTTTTTTTCCTAATCTGGCCTCTCTTTTTAGGCTTTTCCACAGTTTTTGTTTAGTTGAAGTCTCTTTCCTGTGTTTTTATGACTGTCAAGCTATTCCATCTGACAACAGAAACAAGAAAAATGGTTCTTAAATGTCATGTAGAGCCAGTATTAACATATGGATGTAAATCATTGACAATAAATAGGACAACAGACAGGAAAATCACTGGAGAGTGTTGAAATGTGGTTTTACAGAAGAATGTTGAGAATACCATGGACAACTAATAAGAGTAATGAAAACATTCTGAAGGAGGTCAAAGCAAAAAGAGAGCTTATTTCCAATATTAGGAAGAAACAATCATCATTTTTTGGCCATGTAATGAGAAGAGAACAACTGGGATATATTGTAACAACTGGGAAAATTGAGTGAAGAAAAGATAGAGGGAAGCAAAGAGAAAAGATACAAGACAGCTTAAGAGAATGGCAAAAGGTCAACAACAGAAATAATAAATATCTGTCTAGATCGAATGTTGTGTAGCGACATGATCACCTACGCCAGCAGGTAAGGTACTTGATGATGGTGATGATTCCATCTGTTTCAGATATTATCAAACTCTTTCGTCTGTTTCTCTCATTGCCGGCTCGTTCATCTGTTTCCATCAACAGATTATGTTTGTGCTATGAATGTAAACTGCCTATGTTTGTCTTCAATATTGCTTGTCATCACAAGCAATAGAAACAAAAACTGCCTTATATCAGCTAACATACTACTCTTAAATCTGAGAAGCGGGCCAACTTTATCTCTAATAAATGAGATAATCTGTCTGCGTGCACTACAGTCTCTCAAGATTTATGACTTCTTCTTTTCGGTTTGATTTTGTTTTCTTTTGCCAAAAAAAAAAAATAAATCAAAATGTGAAAATTAGCAATAAAGAGTAAAGTATAAATACACAATTATTATTTACTATCAAAGACAATAAAATCATTTCAATTCTTTCTTTCAAGCTTGCTTCATTCATTCTGAGTGTTCACATTGGTTTGTATTTTTAAAATGCTTTGTGGGAATATGGTGACGTTAATCTTCGTGTCTTCATTGGAAATAAATGTTCAGATTTGGTTAAATAACCTTGGCGGTAAAGGCGAGAAGCTCCGCAGAAAGTGAGGCGGTGGGGAGGGTTTCAAGAATGTCACGTCATAAGATCGCAAAACCGAAGGCTGTGAATGTGATTTATTGTCTCATCAAGTAACACATATTAGAGTGAGAAAGGATATGTTAGCGAGCACTTTTGTCTTGTTTATGTAGACTTGTGAAAGAATAGAGATCTCGTTTTATAGTAAATAATGGTGTTGGCATTAGCAAGGTTGTGATATTTCACAAGAAAAAAAAAATCTCCATCATATTGAGATTGATGGTCCACTGCTCTTCTGCGTTGCTGCTCGTTAACTGTCATTGCAGAATGCTCGTTAAATGTCATTGCAGAATGCTCGTTAACTGTCATTGCATTAATGCTCGTTAACTGTCATTGCAGAAATGCTCGTTAACTGTCATTGCATTAATGCTCGTCAACTGTCATTGCAGAAATGCAAGTTAACTGTCATTGCAGAATGCTCGTTAACTGTCATTGCAGAAATGCTCGTTAACTGTCATTGCAGTAATGCTCGTTAACTGTCATTGCAGAAATGCTCGTCAACTATCATTGCAGAAATGCTCGTTAACTGTCATTGCAGTAATGCTCGTTAACTGTCATTGCAGTAATGCTCGTTAACTGTCATTGCAATAATGCTCGTCAACTGTCATTGCAGTAATGCTCGTTGACTGTCATTGCAGTACTGCTCGTCAACTGTCTTTGCAGTAATCCTTGTTAACTGTCATTGCAGTACTGCTCGTCAACTGTTATTGCAGTAATGCTTGTTAACTGTCATTGCAGTACTGCTCGTCAACTGTCATTGCAGTAATGCTTGTTAACTGTCATTGCAGTACTGCTCGTCAACTGTTATTGCAGTAATGCTCGTTAACTGTCATTGCAGTAATGCAGTAAAAATTCCGTAATTTTTTTTTTTTATTTAAATGTGCGCCAACACACACACACACACGCACGCACGCACGCACACGCCACGCCACGCCACGTCACGTCACGTCACGTCACGTCACGTTACGTTAGAATGTATTAGCTAAACAAATTGTTTGTGTATGATGATATCTTTGCAGAGTAATCCTCGCAACTCAAAACTGATAAACGTGATAGTTCGGTGGGTTTATTATTCAATTTTTTACCATACAAGTTGTTCTAACTTTAATTATATCTCCTTCTAACTTTAATTCTATCTCCTTCTAACTAACTTTAATTATATCTCCTTCTAACTTTAATTATATCTCCTTCTAACTAACTTTAATTATATCTCCTTCTAACTTTAATTATATCTCCTTCTAACTAACTTTAATTATATCTCCTTCTAACTTTAATTATATCTCCTTCTAACTTTAATTATATCTCCTTCTAACTTTAATTCTATCTCCTTCTAACTAACTTTAATTATATCTCCTTCTAACTGACTTTAATATATAATGAAAGAAGCGTGTGCCTTTTTTTTTGGAGATACATTAATGTGCAAAATCAACTAAAGTATATGTGACAAATAGTTGTGTACTAAGCTATATATTTTTTATTCCTGAAACTAGCGTCCATCGACTTCAATGTTCTTTTTTTTTGTCCAACTGCCTTGTTTAATTGTAAATTACTTAAGTGAACTACATGAATCCAACTACTTTTAGTTTGATGCTTCTATTTACCCACAGACATAATCCGACTACGTTTAGTTTAATGCTTCTATTTACCCACAGACATAATCCGACTACGTTTAGTTTAATGCTTCTATTTACCCACAGACTTAATCCGACTACGTTTAGTTTGATGCTTCTATTTACCCACAGACATAATCCGACTACGTTTAGTTTAATGCTTCTATTTACCCACAGACATAATCCGACTACGTTTAGTTTAATGCTTCTATTTACCCACAGACATAATCCGACTACGTTTAGTTTAATGCTTCTATTTACCCACAGACCTAATCCGACTACGTTTAGTTTGATGCTTCTATTTACCCACAGACATAATCCGACTACGTTTAGTTTAATGCTTCTATTTACCCACAGACCTAATCCGACTACGTTTAGTTTAATGTTCTATTTACCCACAGACATAATCCGACTACGTTTAGTTTAATGCTTCTATTTACCCACAGACATAATCCGACTACGTTTAGTTTAATGCTTCTATTTACCCACAGACATAATCCGACTACGTTTAGTTTAATGCTTCTATTTACCCACAGACTTAATCCGACTACGTTTAGTTTAATGCTTCTATTTACCCACAGACATAATCCGACTACGTTTAGTTTAATGCTTCTATTTACCCACAGACATAATCCCACTACGTTTAGTTTAATGCTTCTATTTACCCACAGACATAATCCGACTACGTTTAGTTTAATGCTTTTATTTACCCACAGACATAATCCGACTACGTTTAGTTTAATGCTTCTATTTACCCACAGACCTAATCCGCAAGAAACTTTCCTTGACTTTGACTCGACGACGTTAATTTTTCACACTTTCATCACAAAGTGCCATCTTGGTTATTATCGTGGAAGTTTTGCAGCATTTATTGATGAATATGTCATGAATCTAACACATTCCCATCATATATGGATGAATATGTCATGAATCTAACACATTCCCATCATTTATGGATGAATATGTCATGAATCTAACACATTCCCATCATTTATGGATGAATATGTCATAAATCGAACACATTCCCCTCATTTATGGATGAATATGTCATGAATCTAACACATTCCCCTCATTTATGGATGAATATGTCATGAATCTAACACATTCCCCTCATTTATGGATGAATATGTCATGAATCTAACACATTCCCCTCATTTATGGATGAATATGTCATGAATCTAACACATTCCCCTCATTTATGGATGAATATGTCATGAATCTAACACATTCCCCGCATTCTTAAAAAAGGTAGTTTATGGAAGTGGTATCATTTTGTGACACGAAATGTAAAGCTCTTAGTTACATTTTTCAAAGGTGAAAATTAATATTTATGGGTAAGTGATATTATGTATTTACTCTCATAACAAAAATAGTAAAAATTAACAAAACTGAGAGTTTCGGGAGAGGCAATTCTCATCCTGTCTGTAACCACAAAAATTGTAAAATTTTAAGATACAGCTTCTAATCACTTTAAATGTATAAAAGAAGAGACGTGTGTATTTTATCATCCTGGAAAGAAAGAAACATTCAACCAATGTATCAGAGACAAACATCTGTGCACCTAGATCAGGATAAATAACAGAAAATAATGTTACAACATAAAATACAGTTGTAAAATGCTCTCCTCATGGAGAAATCATTAATCATATCACACACACTTTCCGCTGTGACAGAAGCCGACATGGCGAAAACAGTTTCCGTAAGGAGATCGTCTCCTGTTTCTTCGCGGTAACATCTTCACCCTAAAGAATCTTTTACATAGCAATTCTGGAATTTCACAACAACCATTGCAGACATGGATCAGCTGACATCTCACGTGATAATGTTTACAAACGTTCTAATGTGGGCGGGTCTTTTTTTTTCTTTGAAACCAGCACAAGTTTTTAAAAAAAAAAAAAAAACAACCTCGGTTTTTGGAATATATTCTCCTTGTGAAGACAGAACGAGAGTGCCAAGCTGACGTGGGTATCAGTTGCTGGAGCTGCGATGCGAGCGCACTAAACGTTAATGAATATATTAAAGCGGGATCGGGCTCTGTTGATCATCATCATTATCATCATCATTATCATCATCATCATCATCATCATCAGCTGCAGCATCTTCAGGCAGGCGCAGTACCGGTCTTCTATTCAGTGAGTGATGTTGACCACCTGGTAATGACTACCTGCACTAACGAAAGTAACTGGCCTACTGTAATCTGCTGCTTCGTTAGTCTGTTGGGCTTAACAAGGTGAACGTAAGGTAGAAAGACGGAATATAGAGTGCACAGAGAAATTTTGAGTTCACATTTGAGATATAGAGTTCACAATAAATCATGGAGTTCACATTGGCTATGGAGTTCAGAATAAGCTAAGGTGTTCACACTAAACTGTGGAGTTCACACTAAGCTTTGAAGTTTACAATGAGCTATGGAGTTCGCAAAAAACTATTAGAGTTCACAATGAGCTATGACATGAAGTTCAAAATGAACAATGGAATTCGGAAATAACCATTAAATTCACAAGGAACTGTTGAGATCACAGTGAAGCATCCATGGGTAGAAAAAGATGAAAGCTTTCTGCATCTGAACTGTCTGGAGATATCAACTGAAATAAAATTCATGAGAGTTTAAGTATCAGCTCTGCAGGAAAGACTAACTACATGCAATCTCCAACATCGTCTGTCTGTTATTTTCTTAGTAAATTGTGAGATTAAATACATTTAAATAAGAAAAACAGACGAATACACTTTCTTTCTTTCTGTCCTTCACCCGATGGCCCCTTACAAAATTAAGTGGCCTCTTCACCATCTGTCCTTAGAAGAACGCTAAGTGGATAGATAAGTTGTGGGCCTCGGTGGCCTAGTTGGGAAAACCACCCCACTGGGCTACCGACGACAACCCGTGTTCGATTCCCGCCGGAAGCAGTGTGAGTTGTAGTCATGGTTGGACAAAAATACCCCCACGGCGACCCAGCCGTTGACTGAAATGGGTACCATGGTAGTACTCTGGGAAGGTGAGCAATGCCGCCTCGCATCGTGAGTTTCGATGCTTGAAGCGACACTATCCAGAAGTCTCTTAACATTTCTTATTTGTTTTTGAAGTTCAGTAGTGCCTTTTTCTTATTAACTATTAGTAGGTCTAGTCTTTTTGCATTTGCTTCGACCGTTTGTTGAGAACTTTTTTGGCCATAGGTAGATAGAGCGCAATTATAGATGTGTGTTTTCAGAGAGTACCAGTTGTCATCCACACTTTATAAAGCTTATGCTTCTTCTACGAGTTCTTCAAACTTAGATCTAAAATGTCTTTGTTTTGAGAGATCTTAGTCCCTGTTATGTTGATCTTGGTCGCTGAAGGCTCTATTGATCTGTAAATGCGACTACTTCTTGCTTTAATCTTACTAATGACGAGAGCGTGGTCTGTTGCAGTCTGCGCTGTGATATGCTCGATATAGTATAGACTACAATAGATATACAGAGATAGACAAGTAGACATACATATAGTATAGACTAATATAGAAATGTAGACATACAGATGGATGGATGAAATGGATGGACGGACGGACGAATGGATGGATGGAAGCCAGATATATAAAAGTAGAACAATGACAGTGTACATACACAGAGAGGGCGGGAGAGAGAGAGATACATCGATAATGAAACAAAAAAGAAATATAAAAGAGATAGAGAAACAGGCGAGAATGAAAATTTAAGAAAACGGCAAAGCAACGAGAGAGAGAGAGAGAGAGAGAGAGAGAGAGTGAGAGAGAATTGATGTTACTAGTCTGTCGGTGTCTATGAAGACTGCTCCATCATAGTTCTGTTAAACATGAATCATCCAAAGTGGAAGTTCAACGACGAGTTGCGAGCGCCCGGGTGACTTACATCATCATCATCATCACGTGTCATGCCTGCTGGCGTAGGCGACCATCTCTCTACACATCACTCGATCCATTATGCATGTCATAATTTCATGCCGGTGATCTTTTTTTTATGCAATTTAAATATTCTGTTTAATTTTTTTTTCTAGTTTTCCTCTGCTCTTCTTTCCATTCCTTCTGCGTATTTTAAAAGTATTCTCTATTCCTTCTTTTCGCATGACATGTCCAATAAGTGTAGAATATCTATTCCGTATTATTTTGATGATTTTACTGGTTTCTCCGACTCGTTTTAAACATTCTTTATTTATCATTTAGGCATAAGGTGCATTCACTGAAAGAACGTCACCCAACTTCAGCTGAACTTTAATGAGAGAGAAAGAGAAAGAGAAATACACATAGGATGTAGTAAAATAAAAAAAAGTAAAGTACCCCCGTCACGCCAAGTGGCGTATAGGGAATATGGTGTTAGTGACCATAAATTTTACAGACCTTTGGCACATGGAGGTTCGCGTGGCCGTGCGGCTAAAACCACTGTCCCGCTGGCTGAAAAGCCGACGTTCGGTGTTCGAAACCCGCGGTAGACAGAAAGGATTTTTTCCATCGGGGGTGAAATAAAAATCCTGAGTCTCACACGTCGTGGCGACGGCTTGACCAAGCATCCTTTATTCCTCTGGTTCTATCATTGCCCCCCGACCTACACCAGCAATGGTACTATGTGTCGTAAAGATAGTTTTTTTGGCACATGGTTTTTGGGGTAATGTGGTCGGTATTACGCCCGTGCCGTTTAATTTCCCACAAAAAAATCCGGTACCCGTTAAAGGCTGGGTGAACCAGAAGCCGTCGGTTGGGATCGAACCCAACTTCTTGTCCTTTGTAGTCCAGTTCACTAACCACTGAGCTATCGCGACTCCCACATATAGCATGTGGCAGAGATAAATACATATAAAACGTGAAAATCTTGCGGTCACAAAATAAATAGCTATATCTAATTAAGTTTTGAAAAAAAACAATATTCATGACATACCACCAGTAATGTTAGCAACTGGCTACAAAACAATATTCATGACATACGACCAGTAATGTTAGTAACTGGCTACAAAACAATATTCATGACATACCACCAGTAATGTTAACAACTGGCTACAAAACAATATTCATGACATACGACCAGTAATGTTAGTAACTGGCCACAAAACAATATTCATGACATACGACCAGTAATGTTAGTAACTGGCCACAAAACAATATTCATGACATACCACCAGTAATGTTAACAACTGGCCACAAAACAATATTCATGACATACCACCAGTAATGTTAGCAACTGGCTACAAAACAATATTCATGACATACCACCAGTAATGTTAGCAACTGGCTACAAAACAATATTCATGACATACCACCAGTAATGTTAGCAACTGGCTACAAAACAATATTCATGACATACCACCTGTAATGTTAGCAACAGGCCACAAAACCTACAAGTGTAAAACGTAATAAATGTTAACGATCATATAACTCCCTTTACATAAAATTCCGAATTTATTTCATCGGAATATAAATTACCATCTTGTGGTTTAGTGCTATTATTATAAATGCGTGCTTGCACATTTTTCTGTAACAAAGAAAATATCCCGACCCTTAATTGACAAAATTATATTATTTTCGCTTTTGTTGTTTTTGCGCCTCGTTGCACATCCAAACAGACAATGAAATTGCCCTCAGACTGCCAATTTGTCATGGATGGTAAATCTGAAATCCGTGATATTCTCTTTATTCTCCCCTTTCTGTTGTCTGTTTTCATTTGCGTATTATCTTCTTTAGGCATCCTTTCTGTTGCAAATTACAAAATCGTACACATATGTTTTTCTATCTTATCTTCATCATTATTATCATCATCATCATCATCATCATCATCATCATCATCATCATCATCATCATCATCATCATCATCATCATCATCATCGAGTCTTGCCCTTTAAATAACGTTGCATTCACCACAGCTCGTCTGAAAGAATCTTCTTCAGCGATCATGTCTCATTCAGACTAGGACTCCGAACTCTCTTATGAAAGTCTGTTTATGTGATTCGATTAGAGTTTCTCTTCCATGGAGGTAGGTGTTGGTCACATTGTTCTACTTGAAATAATATGTCTCTAGCCAGATCTCACACTTCTTCTGTTGGCTCTACTTGATGCCTTGAAACCACCTTCTTCTTGATCTTCCTTTGGCTGTCATGATTTCTCGTCAGTCAACAATCAGTAGTTTTGCCGTTGCTTTGTGATCGGTTCTGGCCACTTAACATCCTAGGTCCCTAATGTTCTATCTTTAACATCTCAATAATCATTTTCTTTTCGTTACGCAGTGATCAGCAACTATTATTAAACAGAATAAAAATATTATCTCCTTCACGAACAAAGAAAATGTCGGGTAGTTTCTACAATGAAATTATTGCTCTGTTTATAATCATATAACTAAAGTCTAACATTTTCCAACAGTAAGCATTTCAATATCCAAGCAATGAAATGACGGCAGAAAACCGTTACGATCTATCGAATTGTATAGCAGACAGTCCTAAAGTTCTAAACAACGAAATATCACACAACCCTTTCAATCTGATAACTAAATTAGAAAATATTATGTGACTAGTTAATTAAACAAAATAGTTTATGACCAGTTAATTAAAGAAAATAGTTTATGACTAGTTAATTAAATAAAATAGTTTATGACTAGTTAATTAAAGAAAGTAGTTTATGACCAGTTAATTAAAGAAAGTAGGTTGTGAATAGTTAATTAAAGAAAATAGTTTATAACTAGTTAATTAAAGAAAATAGTTTATAACTAGTTAATTAAAGAAAATAGTTTATAACTAGTTAATTAAAGAAAATAGTTTATAACTAGTTATTTAAAGAAAATAGTTTATAACTAGTTAATTAAAGAAAATAGTTTATAACTAGTTAATTAAAGAAAATAGTTTATGACTAGTTGATTAAAGAAAATAGTTTATGACTAGTTAATTTAAAAAAGTAGTTTATGACCAGTTCATTAAAGAAAATAGTTTATGACTAGTTAATTAAAGAAAGTAGTTTATGACCAGTTAATTAAAGAAAGTAGGTTGTGACCAGTTAATTAAAGAAAGTAGGTTGTGACCAGTTAATTAAAGAAAGTAGGTTGTGACCAGTTAATTAAAGAAAGTAGTTTATGACCAGTTAATTAAAGAAAGTAGGTTGTGACCAGTTAATTAAAGAAAGTAGGTTGTGAATAGTTAATTAAAGAAAATAGTTTATTACTAGTTAATTAAAGAACGTAGGTTATAAATAGTTAATTAAGAAAAAGTAGTTTATGGCTAGTTATCATTTAAAGAAATAGTTTACGACTTGTTAATTAAAGAAAATAATTTATAACTAGTTAATTAAAGAAAATAGTTTATAACTAGTTAATTAAAGAAAATAGTTTATGACTAGTTAATTAAAGAAAGTAGTTTATGACCAGTTAATTAAAGAAAGTAGGTTGTGAATAGTTAATTAAAGAAATTAGTTTATTACATGTTAATTAAAGAACGTAGGTTATAAATAGTTAATGAAGAAAAAGTAATTTATGGCTAGTTATCATTTAAAGAAATAGTTTAAGACTTGTTAATTAAAGAAAACAGAATATGAATAGTTGAAGAAAGTAAATGAAAATCTGTGAAAGAACAGTGATAGGCAGAAAACCGACAATCCACTTCTGGCACCTTTGGCTTCACGTGGCAAGGTTACATTTCTCATGCTGATGTTAATGGAGAATCGATCCATTGAAACAAATATTTCAAGATTATTATTTTGCAGAGTTTCTCAAACGTTATTGCAGAAATACACATAATCAGGTTAAAATAACTCAATATACCTAACCAACACTAAAGTAGCAACCTTAATAAAGCATTTTCAAACGATTGTGAATTTGTTACATTATCTTTTACATGTGTCCAGTATCTCAGGGTAAAAAGACAAGTTTGTCTGAGTTTTTCAAATGTATATTTGTGATGAATCATTACCAGGCAATACTTGGGAACAATGATAACATCAGATGGAAGATGGACCACAAAAATAAAAAGCAGAATAACTCAAAATGGCAAAATAGCATTTCAGAAAATGAAAACCGTCTTATAGTCAGTAGAAGTGAGAGACAGAGTTCATCGCTGCTTTACTTTCTTCTTCTTCTATATCTTAAGGACTCTGTATTACTGTAAACGAATTAAAATCAATAATTGCACAACCGCCCGTTGCAGCGGAATCATCCGAATTAACACCTTACCGCACTGAAGGATCTAAACACAGAAGGGCAGCTGCAGTTCCCATCTTAGCAACTACAGTACACGGTAAAGGATATAAGGCGATGCGGCATTTAACGTGGACGCAGCCGAACTGTTTTCCTCAACGATATCATCATTTATCGTAATCAATCGGAATATTGAAACACGGTCCGGATGAAAAATACAGCTCACAGTGTGCAGAGAGCACTAAACTCAGTAGCTCCGGCAGCAAGCCGGACGTAGAATATGAAGAAACTACAACAAGAAACACTTCGCAGACAGAGTCTCAACTGTTCATGCCTCATATCCGCCATTTTATCGGAAGTCCTCATCGGATCTATATAGAGCCAATTCTGGCCTATGAAAGCGAATCATGGACAGTGGACAAACAATTGAAAAGACAATTAGAGAGCAAAGAGATAGGAATAATTCTTTTAAGAAGAATGTTGAAAGTTCCCTGGACCACGAAAAATACCACGAGAAAATTCTCAGTGAGGCCAACACAAAAAGAGAGCTCATAAAAAACATCAGAAATAAACAATCAATATTTTTTGAGCACATCATGAGAGGAAGAAAGATGGAATACTTGGTTTCAACTGGCAAAATACAGAGAAATAGAGATCACGAACGACAAAGAGAGAAGATACTAGAAAGCTCGGTGTCATGGCATAGAAAACAGTCAACAACAGAATAGATAAGATGCACTGTGGATAGAAGATTGTGGGAGGACATGATCGTCTACGCCAACCGGTATGACGAGTAATGATGATGATTGCCAAGCAATGCAGCGCAAATATAGCATCAGGTAACATGTGCCATATTGATTATATGTTATTGTATACATATAACAGGTAGGTGTCGACAGTAGCTGAACAGGTAGACTCTTTCTGATGACCAGATTGCTTTCTGTTTCACTGCTTGAGTTTTCTAACTATTGATTTTACTTTGTATTATAGAAGCTCTCTACGGCTTTACATTCCCCCACACGTTGTTTCTCTGTTCAGGTGTGCACTTTCTTTGTTTCAGTGAGTGAATGTCTCTGTTTCAATGTATAATTTCATTTTTATATTTTCAAACATGACACACGATGTGTATGTACATTCGAAGTGTAAGTAAAGTACCCCCGTCACGCCAAGTGGCGTATAGGGAAATATGGTGTTAGTGACCCTATATTTTACAGACCTTCAGCACACGATTTTTGGGGTAATGTGGCATTCGAAGTGTACAAAACACATACCGGTTACAGATTACTTTGTGTCTGACTGAGATCTTCTTAGTGTGACTGAATCAATAGTAAAAGTGACTGTTGAACATATATCCCTGGCCTCCCCAACGTGTAAATAGCAGAGACAAGTATCCTCAAGATCAACACAGAACAACGTGTACAAAATAAAAGTCTAAAGCAAGACATATTCACGGCAATATGTTACACATTGTTGTTAAAGAGGAATATGATAATGTCTAGATTTCCTTCTCGAAAACTATAGCAATATGTATGAATATGTGGTCAGCAGAACACCAGAT
Organism: Megaustenia siamemsis; assembly: GCA_032433765.1. Classification (NCBI taxonomy): domain Eukaryota; kingdom Metazoa; phylum Mollusca; class Gastropoda; order Stylommatophora; family Ariophantidae; genus Megaustenia; species Megaustenia siamemsis. The sequence continues at coordinate 4,178,711 of JAVIAB010000139.1, read as the reverse complement.
TAGAACAGAGTAGAATGGCGATCCATGGTAGCCAACCTTCGTTGCGGAGAAGGCACACGATGATGATGATGATGAAGATGAGAACACCAGATCACTCGACCAGAGATAACATCTGGTACACATTTTCAGGCATTTGATGAACGACAAAGCCGTGTTTTTAAGATAAAAGAAATTTCTCTTGCAGAGAATTGAACCTGGATCACCTCGTTAAACCACGAGCGCTCTAACCACTTCACCGCAGTTTGTTTAAACAGTATGTGTTATTGCCCTTCTAGAACTAGCCTACTCATTTTTCTATCATAGAGTCTGCTTAAAGTGAGCTCTCTTGTGTTGAAATCCACTCCACGTCAGTCAGACTCTCTCCACATGTCCACCAGTTGGGACCACATATATCAATCAAACGAGGTGCCAGTATCACAGCCGAGATGTCAATTACAGCACATCTCAAACATTCATATCAGTGAGAGCTAGCAAGAAGAATGCAAGTTACATAAAAGTACGAAACATAATTCAACGATCTGTGTTTCCAAGTTTAGTTTAGTTTAGTTAAGTTTAGTTTAGTTTAGTTTAATTGTATAAGCTGAAGTAATCCAAAACCAGGCGGAAACCAAGACAAATGTAAACGATCGCTACTACAGTGAATATCGACGTCACACAACAACAGCAGTCGTCCACGAAGGTAAACTGACATTTAAGAAATTGGGTGAGCAAGAAGTAGAGTTCTCATGTGGTGTTTGGCCTGCTCAGATCAAACACGTCAATAAATGTTTGTAGATTGAAATGACGTATCGTATTTTTTAAAGAGCATTAGAAACGTAGAAAGTCTCTATGAGAACAAGTGCTCATTTCTTTCAATTATGTTGTATTTATATTCGTTTGCACGATGAACAAGAAACAAATTCCTCTTAGATCCTACGCGCAGTCTAATGTAGAAACGCGGTTGCAAATGTACAACTTAGCTCGAATGAAAACTCGCTCCACATCTGGACTTTGAGAATCAGGTTTCTAACCTTGAAACGTAAAAGAAATATACCAACAAGCATACATCAACATTGGACCAGCTGACAGTGTCAACAAGGCAGAACTGCATGAGCTAGATAGTGAACATGGAGCTAACAAATAAAGAAATATTGATTACTATGGCGTGCAGCCGAAAACGAAAGACATAAATAATGCAGCAATACAGATGTGGTAACGGTGTTTGGAAAAAAGTCCAGGAGCAAACAACATGAAAAAGCTAACAATGTTTATGACTTAATAGTTATCTGTTTGTTGCCTCTTGAAGACATTTTGAGTTGAGGCGTTTGTTGTTTAATCTGATCTCATCCACACAGCGCAAACACCATATTTGTAGTTATCTGATGACGTAGGTAACTAAAACCAGGATTCTAAACCGTCTCTTCCAAACAGCTCCCAGCCCCTATTGATAAGGGTACTAACGAAAACTGCCAGCTCCATGTAAAAGAAAAACTTTCATGCAGATCATTTATATCAGCATTGATCATGTGACTACCGAATGGGTCAGTTCCTGGTATTTATGTCTAGACACAATCTACATAACGGCGGAAATATTTGTCAAGGCGACCTATAACGTTTTATCTCTTCTGTTCTTTCGAGTGTTCTCATGTAGCGTTCAAGTTGGATTATTATTGATATTATTCCAGCTTCGCCGTTTCTAAGATTTTATGAGCCATTAACCCTGGCCGATAATTGAGCATTACCTGATAGCACAAAGTCCTGAAGGATTTCCACTTGAAAAAGGAAGTGATGTATTACAATTTGATGACGCAGTTTCCGGTTCTCCACTTCAAAGCGTGGGAATAGAGTAATAGGGAAGCTCACGACCCGAAGATCGTGCATTTGTTCCTAGATGAGGCACACGAAAGTCAACCCAGGTGTGACAGTGTATACCTGACCCATAATTATGAAGTATATTAACAGAGGAAAGGCACTGACCCCTCTTACCTTCAATTGTCGCTACTTAGTTTAAGAAGGTAAGCACTTTAAACATTTCGTTATGAAAGAGTTTCCTCTCGGCCAAGAAGACAAACATCCCTCACTCTGAATGTTAACACTTGTTGCTATGGTAACAGCAAGAAATAAACAGTAAGATTTTCTCCCTGGTAACCATCCTGTAAAGACAAATAATAATAAATGAATATTATAACGAGAGGACGCTTTCCGAGACAACAGATCAACGAATCATTTCAGGGAAAGAGGAATGGTTACAGTATTAGGAAAATCCAAAAATAATCAGCAATAGAAAAAAAAAACACAAAGAACAATAGACAGCATGAAGCAGGATCAAATATGCACTTCTCGACACCGCGGCTTGCTAGGAGAGACTTTGCATTACGGTACACTGTCAGCTAAGCAGCCTAAAAAAGTTACTATCACTTGCGATGATTTTCACCCATGTGAACTCGTGACTGTAGCACACACTCACTATTCTGGTTGGGGGGAGGGGGGGGGAGGGAATTATTCAACCTTCTTGTACGTTACTATATTCTTATATGTCGCCTACAGACTTAAATTGGAATTAGTGACAGAGGTCTGACTTTTTCGGAACAGTGACCGACGGTCCGACAGTTCAAGAATTACAGTCGGTAGATCCAGGATTCCCAACCTGTGGATCATGAATTCCCCAAGGAGGCGTCACGTGTTATTTTTGTGTGATCTCGAAGGTTATTCTTAATTGCAAATATATCTCCATAACATTTCACAACATTTGTTTCGAGATTTTTAACATTTCAATTGGCATGTAAAGCATAGCGTCATTTTCTTCTTCTTCATCATCTTCTTCTTCCTCTTCCTCTTCCTCTTCTTCTCTATTTGCTTTTTAGTGTCAAAGGCAAATTAATATGTAGCGCAATCTTGGTCTTCGGTTGGGCTTTCTTCTTGTTATATTACGCACGTATCTTGATTATAGAAAAAAGAGTGACATACGCTTTGTTACTCGGGTATTGCAACAGAGAGTTGCTCGTTACTTGGTCTATAGCAACAGAGAGTTGCTCGTTACTTGGTCTATAGCAACAGAGAGTTGCTCGTTACTTGGTCTATAACAACAGAGAGTTGCTCGTTACTTGGTCTATAGCAACAGAGAGTTGCTCGTTACTTGGTCTATAGCAACAGAGAGTTGCTCGTTACTTGGTCTATAGCAACAGAGAGTTGCTCGTTACTTGGTCTATAGCAACAGAGAGTTGCTCGTTACTTGGTCTATAGCAACAGAGAGTTGCTCGTTACTTAGTTATTATAAAGAGAGGCGTTGGTTACTTGGTTATTTTAAAACGCATTGTGAGTTTCGTTTCTTGAAGCGACATTATACAGAAGTCTCCGAACACTTCTGGATAGGCGGCCGAGCACATGTCGATGGAAACTCTCGTGCTAAGACGCCGGGGTCAGACATTACTTGGCAATTGTAAGGGTCACTTTTTTCCTTTCTACTTCTGGTTTAGCTCTTAAGTGGACACGGGTGTGTTGTGTCGCTAGTATACGACAGAACCGCGATATCTGCACCTTTGGGCCGATACATCGGTCTTCGCCATGGGCGTATCTATCTATCTATCTATCTATTGTCCTTTCGAGCCGAAGACGGCACATAGGGCAGAATTGCAATCTCAAAAACAGAAACCTTGCGTTCCAAAATGGCACATATTGCAGAGATCACTGCTTCTAAAATCTATGGTTCTGTTTCCATAACAATACTTTTTACAATGACAGCTTGTCAAGCCATCGATCAACCTCCTTAGTCGCCTCTTACGACATGCCTGGAAGGTCACAGTGTCACTATTCTTTACTTCCCACAAAATGAGGCCCCGGTAACACACGGGAGGTGGGCGTATACTCTCATTAAAACATATTTTCTCGGGCAGTGGCCATTTTTTTTTTGGGCCCACTATTTTCGGCCCTAACTCTTTCCGCCCGGAATCTTTTTATCGACGCAACAGAAGAGATTTCAGAGACAAAATTTGTCATGGTTTTAAGAATCAATCTACATATTGATATTTATCTAACATATAACATATTATATATGAGTTTTTAGATAATAAAACAAGGTATTAGATTTCACCAAGATGATACAAGACATGTAAAAATAATATGGTTTGATGACGTTCACACTAATCAAATTGGGCGTGGCGTACAGCGCGGCGAAACATATGGAAAGTAACTAGCAAGAGTTCCTTAAACGTGCGCGAGTGCACAATGGACCTCCTTTTTTTCTGTTTTGATTGTCAGAGAAAGCTAGGCATGGGATTCCACTACCCAGATCATAAGTGAGGATAAAGCTACGAACTCGACAAGACAAATTCACAGCGTCTGTCGCGGTATTCGAATCCGGGACTTTCCACCCTAGAGGCCGACGTCATACATCTAACCCAGGATGTTTCCTGTGTGAGAGTCACGATTAGTCAACAAATATTGTTGTGCAGATACCGTATAAGAGGACAACAGACATCATGAGAATCGTGGACAATAGGACAACAGACTTCATGAGAATCGTGGACAATAGGACAACAGACATCATTGAGAATCGTGGACAATAGGACAACAGACATCATGAGAATCGTGGACAATAGGACAACAGACATCATGAGAATCGTGGACAATAGGACAACAGACATCATGAGAATCGTGGACAATAGGACAACAGACATCATGAGAATCGTGGACAATAGGACAACAGACATCATGAGAATCGTGGACAATAGGACAACAGACATCATGTGAATCGTGGACAATAGGACAACAGACATCATGTGAATCGTGGACAATAGAACAACAGGCATTATGTGAATCGTGGAGAATAGGACAACAGATATCATGGGAATCGTGGACAATAGAACAACAGGCATCATGTGAATCATGGAGAATAGGACAACAGACATCATGTGAATGGTAGACAATAGAACAACAGGCATCATGTGAATCATGGAGAATAGGACAACAGACATCATGAGAATCGTGGACAATAGGACAACAGATATCATGAGAATCGTGGACAATAGGACAACAGACATCATGAGAATCGTGGACAATAGGACAACAGACATCATGTGAATCGTGGACAATAGGACAACAGACTTCATGAGAATCGTGGACAATAGGACAACAGACATCATGAGAATCGTGGACAATAGGACATCAGACATCATGTGAATCGTGGACAATAGGACAACAGGCATCATGTGAATCCAGGACAACAGGCATCATGTGAATCCAGGACAACAGGCATCATGTGAATCATGGAGAATAGGACAACAGACAACATGAGAATCGTGGACAATAGGACAACATACATCATGGGAATTGTGGACAATAGGACAACAGACATCATGTGAATCACGGAGAATAGGACAACAGACATCATGAGAATCGTGGACAATAGGACAACAGACATCATGTGAATCGTGGACAATAGGACAACAGACATCATGTGAATCGTGGACAATAGGACAAGAGACATCATGTGAATCGTGGACAATAGGACAATAGACATCACGTGAATCGTGGACAATAGGACAATAGACATCATGTGAATCGTGGACAATAGGACAACAGGCATGTGAATCATGGACAATAGGACAACAGACATCATGTGAATCATGGACAATAGGACAACATACATCATGTGATTCGTGGACAATAGGACAACAGACATCATGAGAATCGTGGACAATAGGACAACAGACATCATGAGAATCGTGGACAATAGGACAACAGACATCATGAGAATCATGGACAATAGGACAACAGACATCATGAGAATCGTGGACAATAGGACAACAGACATCATGAGAATCGTGGACAATAGGACAACAGACATCATGAGAATCGTGGACAATAGGACAACAGACATCATGTGAATCGTGGACAATAGGACAACAGACATCATGTGAATCGTGGACAATAGAACAACAGGCATTATGTGAATCGTGGAGAATAGGACAACAGATATCATGGGAATCGTGGACAATAGAACAACAGGCATCATGTGAATCATGGAGAATAGGACAACAGACATCATGTGAATCGTAGACAATAGAACAATAGGCATCATGTGAATCATGGAGAATAGGACAACAGACATCATGAGAATCGTGGACAATAGGACAACAGACATCATGAGAATCGTTGACAATAGGACAACAGACATCATGAGAATCGCGGACAATAGGACAACAGACATCATGTGAATCGTGGACAATAGGACAACAGATATCATGAGAATCGTGGACAATAGGACAACAGACATCATGAGAATCGTGGACAATAGGACATCAGACATCATGTGAATCGTGGACAATAGGACAACAGGCATCATGTGAATCCAGGACAACAGGCATCATGTGAATCATGGAGAATAGGACAACAGACAACATGAGAATCGTGGACAATAGGACAACAGACATCATGGGAATCGTGGACAATAGGACAACAGACATCATGTGAATCTTGGACAATAGGACAACAGACATCATGTGAATCGTGGACAATAGAACAACAGGCATTATGTGAATCGTGGAGAATAGGACAACAGATATCATGGGAATCGTGGACAATAGAACAACAGGCATCATGTGAATCATGGACAATAGGACAACAGACATCATGTGAATCGTAGACAATAGAACAATAGGCATCATGTGAATCATGGAGAATAGGACAACAGACATCATGAGAATCGTGGACAATAGGACAACAGACATCATGAGAATCGTTGACAATAGGACAACAGACATCATTGAGAATCGCGGACAATAGGACAACAGACATCATGTGAATCGTGGACAATAGGACAACAGATATCATGAGAATCGTGGACAATAGGACAACAGACATCATGAGAATCGTGGACAATAGGACATCAGACATCATGTGAATCGTGGACAATAGGACAACAGGCATCATGTGAATCCAGGACAACAGGCATCATGTGAATCATGGAGAATAGGACAACAGACAACATGAGAATCGTGGACAATAGGACATCAGACATCATGGGAATCGTGGACAATAGGACAACAGACATGTGAATCGTGGACAATAGGACAACAGACGTCATGTGAATCATGGACAATAGGACAACAGACATCATGTGAATCGTGGACAATAGGACAACAGACATCATGTGAATCATCGACAATAGGACAACAGACATCTTGTGAATCATCGACAATAGGACAACAGACATCATGTGAATCATCGACAATAGGGCAACAGACGTCATGTGAATCATCGACAATAGGACAGCAGACAAGAAAATCACTGGAGGCTGTAGAAATGTGGTTTTACAGAAGAATATTGAGAATACCATGGACAGCCAAGAAGAGTAATGAAAACGTTTTGAACAACAACAGAACAACAACAGAAATGATTGTTATTATAGAGATATAAAGTTGTGGGAAGACGTGATCACCTATGCCGACAGGCATGGGAATTAATGATGATTATAATGTATAATAGAACGGTAGATGGAAGACAAGATCTACTGAAACGATCGAAATAGTAAAAGACAGCAGCCACAAAGAAAACTAATGAGTAAAATAAAGAAGCACAGCTTTCGTTTCAAAATCAAAATGTTTATATTTCTAAGCCTAGATAGGCAACATTAATGAGTGACAATACCCTGAGTCATCAACATTAATGAGTGACAATACCCTGAGTCATCAACATTAATCTCCTGATCGCAAACGGTTATTGTAAATGTGTGATTCCAGTTTGTAACATCATTGAAAACTATGATTTTTGTTCAACTGTAAATGTTGCATTAAAACATTTTAGTAGATTAATTACCATGACGCGAGTACTTCAAAGACTGACTAGCTTTAACATTCTTTTTTTTTAAAACATGTAATTGTTAACAATAAATAATTCTAGAATGTTACATTTGAATTTCCTCTATTAAACTTTCACGTTCCATAGATGAATCATATTCCTGCTATTTTTCTAAAACGAGCAATGAACAAGAAAACTAAAATGTTAATGATAAACGGCTGTGATAGAGATGCGGGTATCAAATATAAAAACCAGCAACAGGTGTCTAATAGCATGTTACTTTATCTTTTTCTTTAGATTTGTCATTTGAAATCCCAACGCTTTTACACAGTACGTCCGATGGGATTTATATAAAAGACATGGATTCTTGTAAGATTTCACATGAAATGACAAATCCTAAATAATACAATCAATAATAAATTGCAGCTAGTTAGTGACATCAGTTTGTTGAGAATGTTATATGAATATTTTTGCTTTAGCTGTTGGATTCTTTCTTTCTTTTTTTTTTCTTCTGTATTTGTTTGTTTCTATTGTATTCTTTTTCTTTCTTTCCTTCCTTCTTTCTTTCATTCTTTCTTACTTACTTGTTTCTCTTTCTTTCTTACTGACTTTCTTTCTTTTTATTTCTTTTTATTTCTTTTTCTTTCCATCTTTTATTCATTGTTTATTTTCTTGTTATTTCTTATTCTTTTTCCCTCTTTCTTTGCTTTCCTTCTTTCGTTTGTGCGTTCACCGGTGACTACTAAAAAAATGAATAGACATCTTCGCCATCCGTCTTGAAAGGACGTTAAGTGGACGCAACTCGCTGTGTTTTTTTTTTTGCGCCTTTCGGTCCAGCACATCCGACTTCAACACGGCACTTTCCACTACCTGGTTGCCGTCCCCTTTGGATCCCAACTCGCTTGACCAGACTAGACTGGTTGGTGTGTTTCTAGAGGCACTGCAAAGAAATGGATAGTGGGGTAGTAGAGGCCTAGATGGTTCTGGTTCACCGATCCTGGTGCAATCAATCAGCTATGAGTCGCTAACAGCTGTCAGGCGCTTTGCTTCTACTTAGATTCAGCTTTGCGCCTAATAAGGTCATAAATCGGACATCTTTAGTGGGTTTGGGGAATGGAGTGTTGGGTCGCCACGTCCACGCTGCCAATCTTTTGGGGAAGTGCAGCTGAGAACTCTTTCTCCATATTCCTTCCATCCTGACCATCATACAGGAAGCCGTTGCTTTCTTGCGTTCGCCTGATGATTAAAGGAGAACACCTCTTCATCATCCGCCCTTAAAAGGACATTAAGTGAGCATGTCTGCGTTGTGTTGTGGTTTACAGTATAACTGTGATAGTTGTGCCTTTCGGCCCAACACATCCGACTTCAGCATTACATTTTTGAGTACTGGGTTGTCTTCCCTCTTCGATCCCTACTCGCTACTAGACAGTTTAGTCTGTTACTTGAGGCACTACGGAGAGGTGGAGCTGGGTCTGGATGGTTCTGGCGCAAGCCATCAACTGTGGGTCGCTAACAACTTCCAGTTCTGGTGCTATGAGGCTTCGCCTCAAGGAAACCGTTAAAACGGTGCTGGCTCATCTGGAGGATGTGTATCGAACCACATCTAGTTTTGTCCAGACTGAAAAGCAATTCCCCCTATAGCTTCTCTTATTCATTCTGACACCGAAATAATACAAATATAATTAAAATGAGTTTATTTTTATCACTTACTAATAGAATCAGGACAATTTTTTAACAAATTAGAGCGCGAATATTGTACATAGATACAGCGAAGTTGATTGACAGATTCCTTCCGAATCTGAAAATCCACGCGAATCGAGGGGAAAATTGAGAAAGAATGCGTCTTCAAACTTGACCTTTGTGCATATATTTGCTTAGGTTTCATTTCCCCTGGCGTCAAGTGTGTAGCATTGCTGGAGATTTTGCAGAAAAATGTTGCGCTGGCATCACTCCACTTACAATTCCGCACATTCGAAGACACAAACTCGCACTTAACAAACGATCGGGTTTATTAATTCATGCTAATTCTCGTCATTTCTGTTGACTCTTCTGTCATGTTGTGCGTCAAGCTATTCCCCACCTCAACGGGTGCTCTAAGCTCTAAACTTGGCCTTCTAAAATGGGGTAGTAACATTTTTTTTTACTTTATCCACACATCTTTCGTATAACTCAGTGCATGCGTTCTATATTCTTCTACTTCTGCCTGTCACTACCTGTGGAGCATAGGTCTTCAATTAGCCTTCCTGTATTACTATTTCAATTAGCCTTCCTGTATTACTATTTCAATTAGCCTTCCTGTATTACTATTTCAATTAGCCTTCCTGTATTACTATTTCAATTAGCCTTCCTGTGTTACTATTTCAATTAGCCTTCCTGTATTACTATTTCAATTAGCCTTCCTGTATTACTATTTCAATTAGCCTTCCTGTATTACTATTTCAATTAGCCATCCTGTATTACTATTTCAATTAGCCTTCCTATATTACTACATGTATTAATAATACTACTCGCTTCCTGACCAGAATGGTGCGGGTTCGAACCCCAGCTGTGACGGATTTCTTTTTCGAACTGACAAAGTTCCGGGGTCCACTCAGCCTCTAAAAATGGGTACCAGAGATCGAGAGATTTTTCTGAGAAGTAAAGTAAAAACACCCTGGCGTAATATCAACCTCATCAGCCACGAATTTGCTGTGGTCATAGAAAAATAAGGTCACTAACACCATATTGTCCATACACCTAGCAAGGCGTGGAGGGAACCTTTACTTTACTATCAATATTGGCTTTCCCCTTTGTCTCCTCCCTTGGGGATTCCATAAACGGGCCTGTAAAGTGAAACTCTCAGTTAGCTTCCGTTGTGTGCATGTCCTATCTAGCACCGTCGTTTTTGTCTCATCTCTTTGTCAACTTGTGATAATACCTTCTATAATACCCAGTACATACCTTCTATATTACTGAGTACATACCTTCTATATTGCTCAATACCATTCTCTTACATACCAAATACCTTGCTATATATTGTTCACTTCACAGCTCTGAATTTGCTCGTACGCTGTTTTGCTCAAATGCACTCGGTGTATCATGGGGTCGCTTGTCCTTTGTTTTGCATTTAACGCAATCCATCGCAACAAATCTCTCTCTAACCAATCTCTCACTTATTCCGTTGAATGTCTCTTTGGCGTCTCGACATTACTTTCTTCTTAGCCTGCCCCTGTCTCATCTTCCTGCAACCATGCCCTCCATTATTCAACTTTCCAGCCGACTGTATCTTTTAACGGGCTCGTAATATTTTGAATCCGTCTGCATATATATTGTTTTATAAATCACGCAAAATGTGTGTATATATATATATATATATATATATATATATATATATATATATACTACCACGGACAAGGGGTAGGGTTCGATCCCAACCGACGGCTTCCGGGTTCACCCAGCCTTAGATGGGTACCGGATTTTTTTCTGGGAAAGTAAAGCAGCACGGGCGTAATACTGACCACATTACCCCAAAAATCATGTGCTGAAGGTCTGTAAAATATATGGTCACTAACACCATATTTCCCTATACGCCACTTGGCGTGATGGGAGTACTTTTACTTTACTATATATATATATATATATATATATATATATATATATACACACTCTCTCTCTATTTATCTATCTATCTATCTGTCTGTCTGTCTGTCTGTCTGTCTGTCTGTCTGTCTGTCTGTCTGTCTGTCTGTCTGTCTGTCTGTCTTATCTATCTATCTATCTATCTATCTATCTATCTATCTATCTATCTATCTATCTATCTATCTATCTATCTATCTATCTATCTATCTATCTATCTATCTATCTATCTATCTATCTATCTATCTATCTATCTATCTATCTATCTATCTATCTATCTATCTATCTATCTATCTATCTATCTCTATCTCTATCTCTATCTCTATCTCTATCTCTGTCTCTCTCTCGCTCTCTCTCTCTCTCTCAAGACAGTAATGATCTGTTGTTATCCGGTTATCGAACTTCAGTTGATAAGTTTACATAATCAACAAACGGTTATGATGAAATTCGGATAAAATGTTGTGGTGAATATTAGCATGAAAAATAGGGAGTATGTTAAAGAATCAATGGGATAGTGGCTCTAGAAAATGTGAGAATCGCTGCTCTAAATTCTCTTAGGTCGAAGAAACTGCTCGTACAAGTATTACTTCAATCTTCTCTACAACTATTCATCCACGTAAAAATGTAATGAAATATTGATTGCGTTATTCTATTTGAAGGAATCAAAAATCAATATCAAAATGACCCATTAATATCGGGATCTTTCTGCAAGAGTTAAAATTTGTCGAATTTTATTTTCTTGTTAAGAGATCGTCAGGAATTTTCGATAAAAATCGTGTATTTTTGTATTTCGGTGTAGCAGAAAAAAATGTTAGGGTTAAGGTTATGGAAGGCCCCTGTATCACTGCAAACGAATTAAAATCCATAATTTGCTCAACCGTCCGTGCCAGTGGAATCATCCAAATTAATATCTCATCTCCCAAACAGAGAAATTTAGTTGCAGACCCCATCACAGAAGTCTTAGCACACGCCAAAAAACATAAGGCGAAACCGCACAGAAAGTGAACACAGTCATCTATTCACAGTCATACGATATAATCATTCATTGTAAGCAATCGGACTATCGAAAAATGATGTGCAAAATGTGTGACGTTGTAACTGTTATGTTACTGCAGCTTGTTTGTGAGTACAAAGGAGATAGCAAAGTTCAAATCTGACATACAATCTCTGGCCACATTGGAGACATGTATGATCACTTGTGGCTGTGTTGATGTCGAAATTTTTTCTCTTTCATTTTTTCATGCAGCAGGTTCTCTTTCTCCTCTTGCAGGCAGTTTTTTTTTTCCTTGGGTCAAGTGGCAAATAAACAAACCAACGAATTCCCTTCAATGTACAAACTCTCATATTCCCTCCAATGTACAAACTAACTCTCACATTCCCTTCAATGTACAAACTATCATATTCCCTCCAATGTACAAACTAACTCTCACATTCCCTTCAATGTACAAACTCTCATATTCCCTCCAATGTACAAACTAACTCTCACATTCCCTCCAATGTACAAACTCTCATATTCCTCCTTTGTACAAACTACTCTCACATTCCCTCCAATCTAAAAACTCTCATATTCCCCCCAATGTACAAACTAATTCTAACATTCCCTTCAATGTACAAACTCCTACATTCCCTCCAATGTACAAACTCTCATATTCACTCAATGTACAAACTAACTCTCACATTCCCTCCAAAGTACAAACTCTCACATTCCCTCCAATGTACAAACTCTCACATTCCCTCCAATGTACAAACTCTCATATTCCCTCCAATGTACAAACTAACTCTCACATTCCCTCCAATGTACAAACTCTCATATTCCTTTCAGTGTACAAACTCTCGTATTCCCTCCAATGTACAAACTAACTCTCATATTCCCTCCAATGTACAAACTCCCATATTCCCTCCAATGTACAAACAAACTCTCACATTCCCTTCAATGTAAAAAACTCTCATATTCCCTCAATGTACAAACTAACTTTAAAAATCCCTCCAATGTACAAACTAACTCTCATATTCCCTCTAATGTACACACTCTCATATTCCCTCCAATGTACAAACTAACTCTCACATTCCCTTCAATGTACAAACTCTCATATTCCTTTCAGTGTACAAACTCTCGTATTCCCTACAATGTACAAACTAACTCTCATATTCCCTCCAATGTACAAACTCCTATATTCCCTCCAATGTACAAACTAACTCTCATATTCCCTCCAATGTACAAACAAACTCTCACATTCCCTTCAATGTACAAACTCTCATATTCCCTCCATGTACAAACTAACTTTAACAATCCCTCCAATGTACAAACTAACTCTCACATTCCCTTCAATGTACTAACTCTCATATTCCCTCCAATATACAAACTAACTCTCACATTCCTTTCAATGTACAAACTCCCATATTCCCTCAAAATACAAACTCTCATATTTCCTCCAATGTACAAACTAACTCTCATATTCCTTTCAATGTACAAACTCTCATATTCCCTCAATGTACAAACTAACTCTCACATTCCCTCCAATGTACAAACTCTCACATTCCCTCCAATATACAAACTCTCACATTCCCTCCAATGTACAAACTCTCACATTCCCTCCAATGTACAAACTCTCACATTCCCTCTAATGTACAAACTCTCACATTCCCTCCAATGTACAAACACTCATATTTCTTCCAATGTACAAACTAACTCTCATATTCCCTCAATTTTACCTGCATTTCTTTTCGCTTTCAACGTGTCGAATGATGTGTATAAAGGATATATTTATGTTTATATCCAGCAATTTGTAACTCTTTCACACATGAAATTATATTCCTTTAGTGGCCACGACACACGAATAGCGACGCAATGTCCAACACGTATATTCTTCCCGAGAAGGAAATTTAAAACTTCGAAATTTCACCCGAGCCCTAACACTGACTAACCCTCACGCTACATCATTTATAAGACTTTAACACACACGTAATGAAAAATATCGAGTGCAGTTAATTATTCAAAATAATATTAATGATTCACTTTGGCGGGGTGATGATGTTGCTGGTAGTTGTGAGTAGACAGTTTATCGTAGACATCACTACTTACAAATAATGCCATTGGTCAGTCTCTTTCACTTTAATTCTGGTGTCTACGTCATAGAAGCTTTTGTATTTGGTGGCTTACAACTAGCCATAATTAGTGTTCTTTAGTCATCAATATTGATACAGTCCCTTCCATAGGAAATAATAAGAAATAATCGCTTTTTATCTATTTAAATAAAGCTTCTATTATAATACGTTCTTAAATGGCATGTAGTAAACCAGTCTTAATATATGGATGTTAATCATGGACATTAGGACAAAAGACAAGAAAATCACTGGAGGCTGTATGTAACGTAAATGAGAAAATGTAATGAGAAGGGAACAGCTGGAATATATTGTAAGAACTGGAAAAATCGAAGGTCGAAGATATAGAGGGAAGCAAAGAGAAAAGATACCAGACAGCTAAAGAGATTGGCTTGGCAGAAGGTCAACAACAGAAATGATAAATAACTGTCGAGTTCGAGAATGGTGGAGAGACATGATCACCTACGCCAGCAGGCACGGTATTTCATGATGATGATGATGATGAAATAAATCTCAATAAATGGTTATGTTTGACTACAGAAGAGTGAGACTTCAAACAGATTAGTTGACTCATTGTGTGCATGGACATTCAACATCAATTCCGCTTCAAATCATTAACTCTCTTGTCTTGTACACCGGAAACAGCGGTTCCCTCGCCATGGCTGTTAACACGCCTACTTGCCTTTTTTCAACTGATGTTTCCCAACATATGTTTCAGCTCTCTGACTTGCAAACTTTAATGAGCTGGTTTATACCATTTTGAGAACCTTTGTTGAACACGCTTCAATCTTGACACAAGACGGAGCCAGTAGCAGTTTCTTGTCATAGGTTAATTGTAGGGAATAGATAGATGAGAGTTCAGAGGTTTGCAAGAAACGGGAGCACTTAGAAAAAGCTTTAAAATGATAACATTTATGTTTTTTGCTTCGTATTTGTGGCAGGTAGAAGAAAACGATGAGAAGTTACATTTCAATGAAATATAAAGAGAAAACGACGTGTGGAAAAGGGAGATAACTGTGAGAACGTTTGTTTAATCAAATGTTATCACTGAGAGGGATACACATCTACAGAGAGTGAGATAGAGGGAGAGAAAAAGAGTAGGACAAAGAGAAAGATGAAAAAAAGGAAGAAATTGTATAAAGGCGAGAAATCGGTTATACGGATGAAAGAGTGAGTAGAATTCGAGAGAGGGAGTAAAGAAAATTAAGATGAAATAGAGGCATAGGCGTGCTGAAGTCGGACATGTTGGGCCGAAAGGCGCAGATATAACAGTTATACTACAAACCACAACACAACGCAGACACGCCCACTTAATGTCCTTTTAAGGGCGGATGACGAAGAGGAATTCTACAGTCTATGAATACTCTAGAATACTGTAGTCATCGGGCGAACGCAAGCAAGCAGAGGCATAGGAAATTATATACATGGAAGGTAAATGCTTTAAAAGAAATATGTGAGAGAGTGAGAAGATTAGATCGAAAGAGGGAAGAGGTATTAGAAAGAAGAAATTATAGAGGATGAAATAAGATAGATGCGGTAAAGGAGATGAGAAAGAGAAGAAATTAGATAGATGTGGGGGGGGGATGAAGAAATTAGAAAGAAATATGTGGGAGAACGGGAAGATTTGATGAGAAGATGGAAGATGGGTTAGAAATAAATAAGTGAGGAGGAATTAGAGTAGAGGAAGATAGTATAGATGAACATCGGAGAGACATGGATATTGGGAAGATAGATTATAAATAAATAAGTGAGGAGGAATTAGAGTAGAGGAAGATAGTATAGATGAACATTGGAGAGACATGGATATTGGGAAGATAGATTATAAATAAATAAGTGAGGAGGAATTAGAGTAGAGGAAGATAGTATAGATGAACATCGGAGAGACATGGATATTGCGTTAGGTGGAGACAGTGTGAGACAGTGTGAGACTGTGTGAGACAGTATGAGACAGTGTGAGACAGTATGAGACAATATGAGACAGTATGAGACAATATGAGACAGTGTGAGACAATATGAGACAGTGTGAGACAGTATGAGACAGTATGAGACAGTATGATATAGTATGAGATAGTGTGTTGGAATTAGACGGAGGAGAAACATTCAATGAGATATTTGGGTGAGATATTAGACGGGATATAGAATGGAGTAAGAACAATCAAATAATATAGGGCAGAAATAATGATAAATAAGAGAGAAAGATAAGGATGTGAGTAAGAGAGAAATAGGATGGATGGTGGAGAAAAGTTTTTCAAGAAATTTCGAGGAAGTGAATGAAATGGTAAATAAATATTATGCGCTGAAATTGAAAATAAACAGGAGAGAGCAGCTAAGTGCATATACGCAGGGAGGGGTGGTAGTCGCTGAGTAAACAAATATAAGAGGAAACGAGGATCCCGTTAGTGAGACGGAGATGTTAGTAGAAGCCCAGTTTTAGTCCAGTTTTCTATCTCATGTTCGTGTATCTGAAAGGCGTGGTCACCAAATGAACAGACTGAAATAGACTCTATGAAGATTTGTACATTATTTACTTTATAAATTCCTAGAACTGACTTTGTTGTGCCGATATTAGTTCTTTGTTGTGCCGATATTAGTTCTTTGTTGTGCCAACATTAGTTCAGAACATCTTAACAGTTTTATTTCTTCTTTTCTGTTTTAATCGCGCCGGTTCGTGTTCACTAGTTCCTTACACCATGGATGAAAACTATCAGGTGCTCACGATAGAGTTATGTGGTTTACTGAGTACATTGTAGCTTGTATGACCATTGGTGTTTAGATAATCTATCTCTATAAAGATCTCCTCAAACTTATTTGTTGTCTCTAGTTTTTCTTTCTTTCTTTTTTGGGTGGGTGGGGGGGGGGAGATCTTGTTCTCTGTGTTCCCAGGTTATTGTGTTGGATGTTCGCGCAATTTAACTCGTTTTTTTCCCTTCCACATGAGAGTTTTAGCGTCGAAGGGAGATACAGTTTGTGGTGTTTTGTTATTTTCTTAGCTGCTTCTGGTGTTATGTTTCCTAGTGTTTTTATTTTTCCTAGTGTTTCTATGTTTCCAAGTGTTTCTATGTTTCCTATTATTTCTATGTTTCCTAGTGTTTCTATGTTTCCTAGTGTTTTATTTTTCCTAGTGTTTCTATGTTTCCAAGTGTTTCTATGTTTCCTAGTGTTTCTATGTTTCCTAGTGTTTCTATGTTTCCTAGTGTTTCTATGTTTCCTAGTGTTTCTATGTTTCCTAGTGTTTCTTTCTGTCACCTTGCTCGAGAAGCTTATATACATGTTATGCCTTTTCTTCTATCACTAGGGCGACCCTCGCAGTCCTCTCCAGGCTCTCGTATTGTCACCACAGTTTTTCTTGTAAGTTTATGTCGTGGGTCTAGATTCAGTTCAGCAAAGTACAGTTGATGCAAGACCGAAGAGAGTGTTTTGGAGTCTGGACCCCTCTGCTATAGTAGCCATTGCCAACCTGGGGGCTGTACCTAAACGGTAAAGGTGGTTCAGAAGTCTTAAGTGATCTATTATGAGACGGAAGGTCAGGGCTTCTCTTGGCAACAGATGTTCCTACATGTTTAATTGGTGTTTAGCGCCCAATTTGTTTTGCGTTTGTTTCGTATAATGGTCATGACATCTCAATGATTTACTGGATGAGTGTGTCTGGTTTTCTGCTGCCAGATTTGGAGAGCTTCGGGTACTTCATTTCAAACAATTTCCCAGTTGGAGGGTATCGGGTACTTCATTTCAATCAATTCCCCAGTTGGAGGGTATCGGGTACTTCATTTCAAACAATTCCCCAGTTGGAGGGTATCCAGTGCATGGCCACTTTTGTGCGGCTCATTTACTTCTGAGATGATGTCTTGAATGTCGGCCTGAAATGATGTCTTCAATGACAGCCTGAGATGGTGTCTTCAATGGTGGCTTGAGGTGATATCGTGGCTGACGGTTTGGGATCATGTCTTGACTGGCAGCTTGGGATAATGTCTTGACTGGCGGTTTGGGATAATGTCTTGACTGGCGGTTTGGGATAATGTCTTGACTGGCGGTTTGGGATAATGTCTTGACTGGCAGCTTGGGATAATGTCTTGACTGGCGGTTTGGGATAATGTCTTGACTGGCGGTTTGGGATAATGTCTTGATTGGCGTTTTGGGATAATGTCTTGACTGGCGACTTGAGAATATATTAACGTTGTCATGGACTCAGAAGATTCAGAAGTGACTTAGGCAGTGGTACCTTGGTTTCTTTATTTGATTATTCTCATGGCTTCAGGAAGTTGTTTGAATTCAGCATTGTAACTGAAGGAATGTCTGCCTCTTACAAAGACACTTTTGATCCCTCTATAACATTGTAACTGAAGGAATGTCTGCCTCTTACAAAGACACTTTTGATCCCTCTATAACATTGTAACTGAAGGAATGTCTGCCTCTTACAAAGACACTTTTGATCCCTCTATAACATTGTAACTGAAGGAATGTCTGCCTCTTACAAAAACACTTTTGATCCCTCTATAACATTGTAACTGAAGGAATGTCTGCCTCTTACAAATACACTTTTGATCCCTCTATAACCACTGTACATAAAGGAGATCGTTGTGCTTTTAATATTCAGTCTAAACATTGTTTCGGTGCCAGCTTTCAGACCTCAGGTCTGATGTTCTCATGGCGTTTGTTGAAATCTTGTATTATAATGTGATCTTCCTGTCGTTTCATACGGTCATGTCACTGTATCTGTTACTACTTTAGGCACTCTGCGGCGTTCTTTTCTTAGTTAATTACATTTGATCTTATCTCCTCAGATGCTTCCTGACATGCGTCTGACACATTTCATTTCTAGTTGCGTTTTTTTCTTATTGTTCTTAAGTCTAGATTCTAAGTCTGACACTAGTAGCACAACGTTGTGATAATGATTGTGTTCGAGGGTTCCTCTCGAGTTAATTTCCTGTTTGACAAAAGTAATTTCAGAAGCGAAGATCTTTTATCTCCTCCTTTTATTTATATATTCACGTTTTACATTAATTCTAAATCGTAGCTCGCTGGTTACATACGTTGTATAGCTTCGCTTAGTTGCCTCTCTTGTTTCAAATTGATGCAGTTAGTTTGTTAGTTTGTAGTTACAATAGTTCATTTATCATTAACTAAATTGATCAACAAGTTAGCTCATTATGTCTCAATTACCAACAATCAACACACCAACGGTGGATATCTTCAAGTCAACATGTCAGCTCGTTCACGTGCCTCAATCCCTTTAGGTGGATGGTATCTGGTGTTACTGGTATCATGTCAAGAAATATGCTACATCTGAGACTAAGCCAAAGTCCGTGCGCTATTCTATAAGCTACAAACATTGTCTTCTAAATGTACATCACATTCTTTGTTTGTTTGCTGTTAGGATCATCATCATCATCATCATCATCACTGCACACTGAACGAATCCATTCCCCCTTCGAGAATTTTGAGAAAATTCGAGTAGAATCCTGGCCCTCGTGCACGAACTCCGTAGCCCGGTCTGGAAATCCACGGTGTGGGTGGGTCTGTTGCTGACAATCTTACCCAGGGGGAGCTAACTCTTTTCTGTGTTTTCTGATAATAAAACTTTAACGTGCGCGAGTGCACACTGGACCTCCTGTTTATTGCCGTTCTCCGAGAGGGCTAGACATCAGATCCCACTACCCAAGAGATCAGGGGAGGCTAACGTCAAAAAGAAACTACGGATTAATTTTTCCTATTAAAAAAAAATCTCTACCGCTACTGGTGGGCTTTGAACCTTGGTCCATCCTGTCATAACGCCGAGGTCGCACCCCTAGACCACCCAGCCTCGACATCATATTCCTACACTTCCTAAATATCTAACATATAGTAAAATAACTGATAAAGACGACATTGTAAGGAAACATCTACAAAATAAATAATATAATAGGATAACATAAAAGTATAAAGAAAAGTAGAGGTGGTGCAAGAGAGAGAGAGAGAGAGAGAGAGAGAGAGAGAAAGAAAGAGAGAGAGAGAGAGAGAGAGAGAGAGAGAGAGAAAGAAAGAGAGAGAGAGAGAGAGATAAAGGAAGGCAGACAAAGAACGAAATATCGTGTAAATAATTTTGACGAGAAGTAGAGATAAATGTTGGAGATCACTTTATGGAAGCTGTCTAACGTAATGGTGGGGGAGATGTTGCGACAAGTTTATCACTGAGCTCTTAGTGCCAACAATGCCGACACTAGAGGGAGCAGAGTCGGTTCTGACTGACTTAAGAACTACCGCAGATACCACTATCAATCAAGATATCAGCTTTCACACTCGCAGCAACTCAGCATTCTCGTTTTCGTCAAGCCATCCTAGGATAGGACAAACCTTCCAAGAGTCGTTATGTTGCCATAGTAGACTGTGACAAGGATAACTAGTAGTAGACTGTGACGTGGATAACTAGTAGTAGACTGTGACAAGGATAACTAGTAGTAGACTGTGACAAGGATAACTAGTAGTAGACTGTGACAAGGATAACTGCTCTACAACATAACTAATGCTTGGGGGGGGGGGGTGGAGTTATGAATGAGTAGGGGACGTGGGGGATGTTACTGATAATCTATTTTAAGACAACTCTGACGGGAACCAAATCACGTGATTCATGTATGGGGACTAAACTACGTAATTCATGTATGGACAAAAGTACGTGACTCATGTATGGAGACTAAACTACATGTCTCATGTCAATGATTGAACTATGTGATTTATGTATGGGGCTAAACTACGTGATTTGTGTATGGGGACTGAACTATGTGATTCATATAGTAGGACTAAAGTACATGATTCATGTAAGGATACTAAAGTACGTGATTCATATATGAGGACTAAAGAACATGATTAATTTATGAAACTTTGTTAAAAGCGCTCCTTTGAGAATTAAACTGCTGGTTTCTTCGTATATTTGTAGTTGCTCTTTCATTAGCCACACAGCTCAACAATACAGTGACGACAACAAGTGGTATATATATATATATCTGTAAAGGGAGACATTTGATGTCTGTCTATGAACTGTATGTAAGAAAATGATGTATTGCACAGAATTACCAAGAAAATAAACTAGCAGAAGTCAACATCTGTGTGTCAAGACGCGTGGCGAAACCAGGGCTGAAAACGATAGACGACTCATAACTGATCGTTTGCGTTAGAATCATCAATCAATAAATGAACACGGTTTTATTCTAACTTGGGCAGCTAGGCCAACCAGTTTAGCCAGTCGTCGGCGGGGGGTGGAGGTGTCGTCCCGGTATCCTTAATGACACTGAATGTCGAACTTTGACAAGTCTTTGGACATTCTAGCATGATTTTGATCACATACAAAGCGTCACTTAATGGTCACATATAAAGCGTCACTTAATGGTCACATATAAAGCGTCACTTAATGGTCACATATAAAGCGTCACTTAATGGTCACATATAAAGCGTCACTTAATGATCACATATAAAACGTCACTTAATGATCACATATAAAGCGTCACTTAATGGTCACATATAAAACGTCACTTAATGGTCACATATAAAGCGTCACTTAATGGTCACATATAAAGCGTCACTTAATGGTCACATATAAAACGTCACTTAATGGTCACATATAAAGCGTCACTTAATGATCACATATAAAGCGTCACTTAATGATCACGTACAAAGCGTCACTTAATGATCACATACAAAGCGTCACCTAATGATCACATACAAAGCGTCACCTAATGATCACATAAAAAGCGTCACTTAATGATCACATACAAAAGCGTCACTTACTGCCTATTTCAGAGGTGGCGGGGGTAGCGACCAGGATTTATTTTAAAGTACGATGAAAATAGCAGAATATTTAAAAGAACTGACAGCAGAACAAGAATAGAAAGAAGAACTGACATCAGAACAGGACAAGACAAAAGAACGGACAAAAAAACAGGAAAAGAACGAAGAACTGACAACATAAAAGGAAAAGAAAGAACCGACAGCAGAACAGGATAGTAAAAAAGAACCGACAACAGAGCCCTCAGGAAGGTAAAGAATGAAAATAAGAATGGACTGCAAAACAAGAGCACATCAGGCTACCGACAGTCCCTTTCCCACACATTTTTATTTTTGGTTAAGAAACAAAGCACACTATATGTTCAAGGCAAGGTTTTTTATCGTTTTCGCAAGCCCTATATGTATTCTATGCAGTTCTCCACACAGCTATAACTGGATACAGAAATCTGGATAGAAAAACGACGTAAAAGTCGTAACCGGACATATCTAACGCCAGCACCAACCACGCTACAGATGTATCTCATTTCTGTGAACGCAGAACAAAGCGTTTTCGACGCCAGTTGTATTGTACATATTGATAAGTCGTAAAGCTTGTTTGTGTCAGCGGCCTGTATGTGTTATCGCTGTTTTCACATCAGCTTTACCCATTTACAAATGCAAGTTTGTTGCGTCACGCTGATCTAGACCATTTACCAAGAACACTAACTTTCCATGAAAGGAAATGAGAAAATCATCAAGTTTGAAAATCTGGTCTACCGATATTACAATGTATGTTACATTTATTATATTACTATTTTCAGTATATTAGATTTATGAACTTGCGATTATAAATAACATTTATGTAGTTACAATTATAAATATGTCATGCTACATTTATCACATTACGATTGCAAGTATGTTATGCTACATTTAGCACATTACGATTATAAGTATGTTATGTTACGTTTATCACATTACGATTGTAAGTATGCTATGTTAGTTTATCACATTACGATTGCAATTATGTTATGTTACGTTTATCACATTACGATTGTAATTATGTTATGCTACATTTATCACATTAAATGACAAAGAGGCTGTGGATGAGTTCAACGACCATTAAGTGCTGACATTTTCCTGGAACCTGTCCCCATAGTTATGTCTGGAAAAAGAAAACCTTGTCACAACGGTTTTTGTTTAGTCATGATAAGTTTAGTTTAGTTTAGTTTAGTTTAGTTTAGTTTAGTTTAGTTTAGTTTAGTTTAGTTTAGTTTAGTTTAGTCGACAAGTCATCCTCATAGCAGATCTGCCAAGCCCATAAGTGCTCATATCGCTGACATATATCATTGAACATGCAGCGACTAACGAGACCGGTGTTTTGTTAGTTGAAAAGTCTTCTTTATATTCCGACCGAACACTCTCTCCTGACTTCTCCCACCTTGACATGATATTCGCGCAGTCTGTAAATGGTTGTGTAGACTGAGGATAATTTTTATTTTGAGTCTTCTTTTTTTTGTCCAGTGTCCTTGAGTACATGTCGAATGTCACTGCATTCTATTGCCCTTCCGCTATCAACATCAGCCAAAGTGGCAAGCCTGCCCGCACGCTCACTACATCTCATACTCACGTGTCATGGCACCAAAATTAAACAGACTTCTGTTAGACTTGACCTCTCCAGAGACTCTAGCCACAGAGGTAACCATAGTTAATGGTTCGCCTTATTTTAATTGTCTAGTGTTATCTTATAACTACTGCTTGTATATTACACAATGTAATGTACAATTTATAGACTGGTTATAAAGTAGTTAATGAATGTGCTCATACACTAGCCAAACCTATTTCAGTTTAGAAAATCTGGAGAATTTCTTTTGTACCAACAAAGGTTTTGGCTTTCTCTCGGCCTCTGAAAATAGCAACCAGAGATTTCCTGGAGTTATTGAGTTATTTGCGGGTCATCATCATTGCACTCCGAACATGTCCTTAGGTGCTCAGATCTCGTCCTCACCAAGCACCGCAGCGTCCAGCGACTGACGACTCCAGCTCTGTACTGGTTGATAAATCTTCTTACACGCCCACTAAGTTTCTCATTTCTGGCTGTGCCCATCTTAACTCCCATCTCCTTCATCCGAAAGAATGACGTGGACTTATGGTTACCGAAGTCCTGTGCCCTTCCCTCATCTCGGAAGGCGTTTACGATGTCTGCTAGTTCCATTGGTTGGCTGGAATCAACGACAGCTGTCGTTATGTTGCATCATCTGTAAACATGTAGATAGAAACAATAGAATTAGTGACATTAACACCTGGTCGCCATACACCATACGATGTGGCTGATACCCGTGTATTACTTTAAGGCAAACAAGATAAAACCCAAATAAGATATAAATGGTACACGCCCACCTCCCTGGAAGAGAAACTATATGGGACAATCGATTCGCTTAAACAGACGATTTCAGACTTCATGAGAGAGTCTGGAGTCCTACTCTGATTGAGTCTTGATCGCAGACAGAGAGAGAGAGAGAGAGAGAGAGAGAGAGAGAGAGAATAAGATATGTAACTTCTGATTGAAACAAGAGAAATACATAAAGCTCTCAAATATCTCTGTGAAAATATCAGCATAACTAAACTGGTGTCCATCAAATCATAATTTGTTTGGGGGGAGGGAGGGAGTGATTGGGTGGTCTAGTGGTTAATGTCTGCCTCTGGACAGGAAGGTCCCGTGTTTAAATCTCAACACAATCGGTGAGAGTTTTTTTTTTTTTTAAATTAAAGTCAGTCATCGTAATGGCTCCCTAGACCGGCCGTGCGCTAATCTTACGGTCTGTTGTTTGACGGGGATAATTTGACGACTAACTGTGTGTCTATATGTTCGGAATTGGAGTGAACAACGATGGCCTAACATCATCAAGTGCTACGACGATCATCATTTTCAAGAGGACGTGACTAACCGGTATATGGGGAATAGGTGGCGGGAACAGTTGGAGGCTGTGCATGAAAAGCGTTCCTTGTTGCAGTTTCCTCATTATTTTACAAGTCGCATGGCTGTGTTAGTCACCTCTAGTGACTCGGACAGACGGTGCTCGTAAACCTGGGAAGGCTGACCGTCTAAGGGCAGAATCCCCCTACAGAACAGATCATCTGCTGCCTTGCAGGAAGATTGGGGACAATCAAAGGCTAAAGAAAGCAAACCTAAACAAAATGCTGGCTGAAATTGGATGCACAGGGCCACTGGCGCAGAACACAGTGCAACGTTTTAACAGGTATTCAAGCGGAGTGGATCTAACAGGCTTAAACAGACAGCTGTCTTCGTGTGAGAGTCTGGAGTCCTACTCTGACTGAGTCCTGATCGCAGAGAGAGAGAGAGAGAGAGAGAGAGAGAATTAAATTCGTGTTTTAGTTTTGAGGCGTCGCCAAATAGTCTATTTTACACAATACCAATGCCATTTTATTGACAAGGCTAATATTTACAATTTGCTTTAACTGAGGAATCAACTGGGATTGTTTAGAATCACCCATATAGTGCACATGTACAATATGTTTTTACCAGAGACGGATTAAAGAAATAGCAAAAGTGCTACTGGCCTCGCGCTTTTAGGGACCCTGCGCCAATACAAATGTGCATCATTTGTTGAGACAGCTGAACTTGCTTCTCACATTTTGCCACCACATTAAGCTGTCACCATACCGTGTAGGAGTGTACGTCCCAACCCACTGCTTGCTCCTCCTACCTGATATACCACAGATCTACAATTATTTACCTGTTCCCTTCTCATATTGGCACAACTCTAGACCTTGTCGAGTTACAGTTTTACTGTTTGATAACTGACTATTATGTCGGAGTGCAATGATAATGATCCGCTAATAACTCAATAACAACAATTGACAATTCTGTGGAGTCTTGTTTTCCAAATGTAGAAATCGCACTGGCGCATTTATTGGTCACTATTGGTAAACAACTGCAGTGGAGAACGATCACTTTCAAAACTGAAACTCATTAAAGATGAACTAAGGAGCACCATGGGTAAAAATAGATTGAACAATCTCTCACTAATGAGCATTGAACATACACTTTTGTCTGAAGTGGATACATCCTATATGTGGAAACAAATGTGCTGAAGCTAAATGTAGTAACATTAATATTTCAACAATAATGTTGACTGTGTTGTTACATTTGATAATTATAATACATCATCATCATCAAGTACCTTGACTGATGGCTTAGGTGATCATGTCTCTCCACAACTCTCGATCTCGACAGTTATTTATCATTTATGTTGTTGGCATTCTGCCAAACCATTCTCTTAAGCTGTCTGGTATCTTTTCTCTGTGCTTCTCTGTGCCTCTTCGTCCCTCAATTTTCCCAGTTGTCAGAATATACTTTAGCTCTTCTTTTCTCATTCATCATCATCATCATGTATCATACCAGTTGGCGTAGGCGATCATGTCCTTCCACAATCTTCTATCTACAGTGCATCGTATCAGTTCTGTTGTTGACTGTTTTCCATACCATGACACTATGCTATCCAATATTTTCTCTCTTTGTCGTCCGCGATCTCTCTTTCCTTTTATTTTGCACATATATCTTCTTTTTACCCCTTCTCATTACATTGCCAAAACATGAACGATAACAATTATTTATTTTCATTTATAATTAATGAACATTACAATGCAAATTAAAAATTCATGTTTTGAAAAAATATTTTTGTTGTTTTATTGTTAGTTTTTTTGGAATATAGGGCCCCTTTGTTAACATGTGCTACAGGTCCTGTACTAGCTTTATCCAGCCCTGTTTATTACTTCCAACATCATCACATTCATGTGCTGTTTCTGCTTCACATTTTCACATTCTTCCCAAGAAATGTTATGCAACTTGTAAGACTAATCTCAGAGACGCTGTATGTGTGTCAGCCAGAAGCTCGTACTCATGGAGAACTTCCCAACATACGGGCAACATACTACTGTACCGATGAAATAATGTGGCCTTCAAGTACAGCGTAAAAGGTTTCGTTCATGGTTACCAGCATCTCTTGCACGAGCTCATTTGCATTAAACGTGTGGTGGGGTGTAGTAAAAATAAATACTCATAAGGGAGGAGAAGCAGGTGTTCGCAATAACCTTATTTATTGATGGTTTCATTTATTGGCAGTTTCACTTTAACGGCAGTTTCACTTAACGGTGTTGTCAGTTAACCACATATTCGCATAAGCACATTTTGACTTATTGACATTTTTACTTAAAGAAAATTTCACTTAACGAATCTTTCACTTAACGACGGATTCACTTGATGATTTAAAAACGCTTTTAGTCTTCGAGAGTTTCAGTTAGCGAGAGTTTTACCTAACGATCTTTGTTTGCTCTAAAAACTTTTACTTAGCGATAGTTTTACTTAACGACACTTCTACTCTAGGTAACTTTTACTTAGCGATAGTTTTACTTAACGACACTTCTACTCTAGGTAACTTTTACTTAGTGATAGTTTTACTTAACGACACTTCTACTCTAAGAACTTTAACTTAGCGATAGTTTTACTTAACGACACTTCTACTCTAGGTAACTTTTACTTAGCGATAGTTTTACTTAACGACACTTCTACTCTAGGTAACTTTTACTTAGCGATAGTTTTACTTAACGACACTTCTACTCTAGGTAACTTTTACTTAGCGATAGTTTTAATTAACGACACTTCTACTCTAGGAACTTTTACTTAGCGATAGTTTTACTTAACGACACTTCTACTCTAGGTAACTTTTACTTAGCGATAGTTTTACTTAACAACACTTCTATTCTAGGTAACTTTTACTTAGCGATAGTTTTACTTAAAGACACTTCTACTCTAAGAACTTTTACTTAGCGACAGTTTTACTTAACGACACTTCTACTCTAGGAACTTTTACTTAGCGATAGTTTTACTTAACGACACTTCTACTCTAGGTAACTTTTACTTAGCGATAGTTTTACTTAACGACACTTCTACTCTAGGTAACTTTTACATAGCGATAGTTTTACTTAACGACACTTCTACTCTAGGTAACTTTTACTTAGTGATAGTTTTACTTAACGACACTTCAACTCTAGGTAACTTTTACTTAGCGATAGTTTTACTTAACGACACTTCTACTCTAGGAACTTTTACTTAGCGATAGTTTTACTTAACGACACTTCTACTCTAGGTAACTTTTACTTAGCGATAGTTTTACTTAACGACACTTCTACTCTAGGTAACTTTTACTTAGCGACAGTTTTACTTAACGACACTTCTACTCTTGGATACTTTTACTTAGCGATAGTTTTACTTAACACACTTCTACTCTAGGTAACTTTTACTTAGCGATAGTTTTACTTAACACACTTCTACTCTAGGTAACTTTTATTTAGCGATAGTTTTACTTAACGACACTTCTACTCTAGGTAACTTTTACTTAGCGATAGTTTTACCTAACACACTTCTACTCTAGGTAACTTTTACTTAGCGATAGTTTTACTTAACGACACTTCTACTCTAGGAAACTTTTACTTAGCGATAGTTTTGCTTAACGACACTTCTACTCTAGGTAACTTTTACTTAGCGATAGTTTTACTTAACGACACTTCTACTCTAGGAAACTTTTACTTAGCGATAGTTTTGCTTAACGACACTTCTACTCTAGGTAACTTTTACTTAGCGATAGTTTTACTTAACGACACTTCTACTCTAGGTAACTTTTACTTAGCGACACTTCTACTCTAGGTAACTTTTACTTAACGACACTTCTACTCTAGGTAACTTTTACTTAACGACACTTCTACTTCTGAAAACGTTCATTTAGGCGACTATTTTTTTAATCTTTGACAGGTCTTCGTCTCCTATTAACTTATGCAGGAGAGGAAAGGTGGCAGTGAGAGAGAGAGAGAGAGAGAGAGAGAGAGAGAGAGAGAGAGAGAGAGAGAGAGAAATAGAAAGAAGGCGAGAGAGAAAGACTGAGAAAAACAGAAAGTTGTCTAAAACTCGTTACGCACAGATACATACTTGAATTTACTATTAAATAAGTATTGCGTCTTTTTCTTTTTTACCTGTCATCCTATTGCATCTGCCGTTTATCGTCGGATGGAAAGAATTGATACATTTTTGTGTCTATATTTTCCATACATGACTAACTGCATACTGTTGTATATATTAACACGTATACAATTATGGAATTTAATTCCTTTGCAGTGATACCGGGGCCTTCCATAACCATAACGCATACATTATTTTGTTGTATATTTTATTTACATCATTATGGCAACCCCACGATTTTATCATATTTTGATTACTCTTGTTGGTTCCATTTTTTTTAGTTTAATCAATATTTTTTTTAAATTAACGTTCTTAATATATTTTCCATATTCTTTGACGTATGTCCATTAATGAGTAATACGAATATGTTCTATATATAGAACTCAACAACAGAAGGCAATCTGATCAATAGAAGTGAAACGTTGAGCAAGTATCTCGGTCCGTTAGCTGATGAAATGTAACAAACAAGATGTGCGGATATAAAACAGTTCAAGGGAGTGGTTTGGTAGAAAGTTAACAACAGCAGTAATCAACAACACAAGAGATAGAGATCTGATCACATACGCCAGCAGGGACAGTGCTTGATGATAATGACGATAATGTAACAAAGTCATCTATTTTTGCGCCTCTGCATGATTGCTAAACGACTGTCTTGTGCATCTATTTAATCATCATTTAAGAAGTATGTCAATGCCTTCTGGATAAAAAAAAAAAAAAGAATACTATTTTTACGGCATTTTCCAATTACTGGGGGCGGGTGGGGGGGGGGGGGTTGTATTATAGGACTGGAGAATAAAGGACGCGTGTCCAGTGCAGTCGCTGCGAGGTGTTTTAATCTAGGATTTTATACACCACCGATAGAAAAAGGAAAATTTGACCCAACCGAAATTCCAACCAGCGCTCTCCTGGTTTGGAGCCCAATGAGGTATAGGCTCGACCAGCCGCTCTATCTTTATATGCTATACTTGACATAATCTGCAACATATGTTCTAAGTATTCTACTCTATTTTCAGAGTTATACTGTTGGCGTCAATGATTAAAACAGGTTATGTTACTAGGGAGTTTATCAATCAGAATTTGATTTCATTTCTCAGTATGAGAGCACATTAAAGGAAGTATATTTATTTTTCTATTATTATAAAACATCAGGGAAACTCTCGGGGCAATCAATAACACAATACACATCGCAATGTGACGTTATATGGCGCAGCAGGAGTGGCTAATAAAGGCGTACATTCTGTATGCAAGTACGGCTGATATGTTCAGTGGATAGGAGACCCAGAAGCCTGTACTTTGTGGCGTTTGTTAATAGCCCGGGGGGAGGGAGTGGGGGTTGTATTACCAGGCAGGTGGTGTTGAGGCAAGCGATCTCTCAACGTGAAAAGAATGTTAGTCATCCTCGTTCACCTGTCGTTATTCGTGGGCCAAATGTCTAGTGACGATCTAATGGTGGGCCCAATGTCTAGTGACGATCTAATGGTGGGCCCAATGTCTAGTGACGATCTAATGGTGGGCCCAATGTCTAGTGACGATCTCCCTACTGGTTGGCCCAATGTCTAGTGACGATCTCCCTACTGGTTGGCCCAATGTCTAGTGATGATCTCCCTACTGGTTGGCCCAATGTCTAGTGACGATCTCTCTACTGGTTGGCCCAATGTCTAGTGACGATCTACTGGTGGGCCCAATGTCTAGTGACGATCTCCCTACTGGTTGGCCCAATGTCTAGTGACGATCTCCCTACTGGTTGGCCCAATGTCTAGTGACGATCTCCCTACTGGTTGACCCAATGTCTAGTGACGATCTCCCTACTGGTTGGCCCAATGTCTAGTGACGATCTCCCTACTGGTTGGCCCAATGTCTAGTGACGATCTCCCTACTGGTTGGCCCAATGTCTAGTGACGATCTACTGGTTGGCCCAATGTCTAGTGACGATCTACTGGTGGGCCCAATGTCTAGTGACGATCTACTGGTTGGCCCAATGTCTAGTGACGATCTCTCTACTGGTTGGCCCAATGTCTAGTGACGATCTACTGGATGGCCCAATCTCTAGTGACGATCTACTGGTGGGCCCAATGTATAGTGACGATCTCCCTACTGGTTGGCCCAATGTATAGTGACGATCTCCCTACTGGTTGGCCAAATGTCTAGTGACGATCTACTGGTTGGCCCAATGTCTAGTGACGATCTCTCTACTGGTTGGCCCAATGTCTAGTGACGATCTACTGGTGGGCCCAATGTATAGTGACGATCTCCCTACTGGTTGGCCCAATGTCTAGTGACGATCTCCCTACTGGTGGGCCCAATGTCTAGTGACGATCTACTGGTGGGCCCAATGTATAGTGACGATCTCCCTACTGGTTGGCCCAATGTCTAGTGACGATCTCCCTACTGGTTGGCCCAATGTCTAGTGACGATCTCCCTACTGGTTGGCCCAATGTCTAGTGACGATCTACTGGATGGCCCAATCTCTAGTGACGATCTACTGGTGGGCCCAATGTATAGTGACGATCTCCCTACTGGTTGGCCCAATGTATAGTGACGATCTCCCTACTGGTTGGCCCAATGTCTAGTGACGATCTACTGGTTGGCCCAATGTCTAGTGACGATCTCTCTACTGGTTGGCCCAATGTCTAGTGACGATCTACTGGTGGGCCCAATGTATAGTGACGATCTCCCTACTGGTTGGCCCAATGTCTAGTGACGATCTCCCTACTGGTGGGCCCAATGTCTAGTGACCATCTACTGGTGGGCCCAATGTATAGTGACGATCTCCCTACTGGTTGGCCCAATGTCTAGTGACGATCTCCCTACTGGTGGGCCCAATGTCTAGTGACGATCTATTGGATAGCCCAATGTCTAGTGACGATCTACTGGTGGGCCCAATGTCTAGTGACGATCTACTGGTGGGCCCAATGTCTAGTGACGATCTACTGGTGGGCCCAATGTCTAGTGACGATCTCCCTACTGGTTGGCCCAATGTCTAGTGAAGATCTCCCTACTGGTTGGCCCAATGTATAGTGACGATCTCCCTACTGGTTGGCCCAATGTATAGTGACGATCTCCCTACTGGTTGGCCCAATGTCTAGTGACGATCTACTGGTGGGCCCAATGTCTAGTGACGATCTACTGGTGGGCCCAATGTCTAGTGACGATCTACTGGTGGGCCCAATGTCTAGTGACGATCTCCCTACTGGTTGGCCCAATGTCTAGTGACGATCTCCCTACTGGTTGGCCCAATGTCTAGTGACGATCTCCCTACTGGTTGGCCCAATGTCTAGTGACGATCTAATGGTGGGCCCAATGTCTAGTGACGATCTCCCTACTGGTTGGCCCAATGTATAGTGACGATCTCCCTACTGGTTGGCCCAATGTCTAGTGACGATCTCCCTACTGGTGGGCCCAATGTATAGTGACGATCTCCCTACTGGTTGGCCCAATGTCTAGTGACGATCTCCCTACTGGTTGGTCCAATGTATAGTGACGATCTCCCTACTGGTTGGCCCAATGTCTAGTGACGATCTACTGGTGGGCCCAATGTATAGTGACGATCTCCCTACTGGTTGGCCCAATGTCTAGTGACGATCTCCCTACTGGTTGGCCCAATGTCTAGTGACGATCTCCCTACTGGTTGGCCCAATGTCTAGTGACGATCTACTGGTGGGCCCAATGTCTAGTGACGATCTACTGGTGGGCCCAATGTCTAGTGACGATCTACTGGTGGGCCCAATGTCTAGTGACGATCTCCCTACTGGTTGGCCCAATGTCTAGTGAAGATCTCCCTACTGGTTAGCCCAATGTCTAGTGACGATCTCCCTACTGGTTGGTCCAATGTATAGTGACGATCTCCCTACTGGTTGGCCCAATGTCTAGTGACGATCTACTGGTGGGCCCAATGTCTAGTGACGATCTACTGGTGGGCCCAATGTCTAGTGACGATCTACTGGTGGGCCCAATGTCTAGTGACGATCTCCCTACTGGTTGGCCCAATGTCTAGTGACGATCTCCCTACTGGTTGGCCCAATGTCTAGTGACGATCTCCCTACTGGTTGGCCCAATGTCTAGTGACGATCTACTGGTGGGCCCAATGTCTAGTGACGATCTCCCTACTGGTTGGCCCAATGTATAGTGACGATCTCCCTACTGGTTGGCCCAATGTCTAGTGACGATCTCCCTACTGGTTGGCCCAATGTATAGTGACGATCTCCCTACTGGTTGGCCCAATGTCTAGTGACGATCTCCCTACTGGTTGGCCCAATGTATAGTGACGATCTCCCTACTGGTTGGCCCAATGTCTAGTGACGATCTACTGGTGGGCCCAATGTCTAGTGACGATCTCCCTACTGGTTGGCCCAATGTATAGTGACGATCTCCCTACTGGTTGGCCCAATGTATAGTGACGATCTCCCTACTGGTGGGCCCAATGTCTAGTGACGATCTCCCTACTGGTGGGCCCAATGTCTAGTGACGATCTCCCTACTGGTGGGCCCAATGTCTAGTGACGATCTCCCTACTGGTTGGCCCAATGTCTAGTGACGATCTCCCTACTGGTGGGCCCAATGTATAGTGACGATCTCCCTACTGGTTGGCCCAATGTCTAGTGACGATCTCCCTACTGGTTGGCCCAATGTATAGTGACGATCTCCCTACTGATGGGCCCAATGTATAGTGACTATCTACTGGTGGGCCCAATGTCTAGTGACGATCTATTGGATAGCCCAATGTCTAGTGACGATCTACTGGTGGGCCCAATGTCTAGTGACGATCTACTGGTGGGCCCAATGTCTAGTGACGATCTACTGGTTGGCCCAATGTCTAGTGATGATCTCCCTACTGGTTGGCCCAATGTCTAGTGACGATCTACTGGTGGGCCCAATGTCTAGTAGCGATCTCCCTACTGGTTGGCCAAATGTCTAGTCTCGATCTCCCTACTGGTGGGCCCAATGTCTAGTGACGATCTCCCTACTGTCAGTTGTTGTCGATGTAATGTCGCGAAATGATGCGAACTGGAGCCATCTAGTGTAGCGGTTCGCTGTGGCTTTCCCGACTTTTACTGGAGAAGTTGGTGTTCGTCTAGTTGTAGGCTATGGTTGGTAAACTACTCGTCCAACCCGGGCTACTACAATATCAGGTTTTGCTTGTCAGTGAGAGCCAGCTCTAGAAGGAACACGGCGACCCGAGCCAGCTCTAGAAGGAACACTGCGACCCGAGCCAGCTCTAGAAGGAACACGGCGACCCGAGCCAGCTCTAGAAGGAACACGGCGACCCGAGCCAGCTCTAGAAGGAACACGGCGACCCTAGCCAGCTCTAGAAGGAACACGGCGACCCGAGCCAGCACTAGAAGGAACACGGCGACCCTAGCCAGCTCTAGAAGGAACACGGCGACCCTAGCCAGCTCTAGAAGGAACACGGCGACCCTAGCCAGCTCTAGAAGGAACACGGCGACCCGAGCCAGCTCTAGAAGGAACACGGCGAGCCTAGCTTCCTTGTTAGCCAGTCTGCTTCGGCGCATGACAAACACTCGAAAACATATTGGTCATCATCATTATGTGCCTTACCGGTTGGCGAAGACGATCATGTCCTTCCACAATTTTCAATCCACAGTGCATCGTATCAAATTTGTTGTTGAATTGTTTTCCATGCCATGACACCAAGCTATCTATCATCTTTTCTTTTTTGTCGTCCGCGATCTCTTTTTCCCTGTATTTTTTCCTGTTGTAATGAACATAACGATAGGAAAAGAGAGGTAATGAGGGGTCGGAAATGAAAGAGGTTGAAATAAAAATAAATATATGATTTATAGAGAGAACAAAGACAAGAGAGGGTTGAAAAAGTGGGCGATGAGAGAGTACAGAGCAAGAGAGAGTACAGAATGGCATCGCATCTTTTATTAGTGATTTGATATAGAAGTGAAGATTTTTTTTAAAAACAGTACATGAAAACAGAAGAGGAAAAAAAACGGAGGACGAAATATAAAAAGCGTGGTAAGGGGAGAGAAGAAGATGCAGAAACTATCATTCCCAGAAGCCTCACCTCCCACAGTCTCCTAACACTTCCGACTTCGTTGACCATAGAACTCTCCGCCACAAGTTCAGCGATGTCTACACCCTGGAAGCGATGGACACACTGCACGCGTTTTAAATTAAAAACAAAACACACAAAAAACATTAAACCATTTAACTTTCCATTATGCAATCTTTGTATTGACTTGTAAACAACAGTGTATGCTTCCATGGTTATACTGCGCTAGTTTCAATTATTTGTGAAATAATTAGTAGATGAGTTTCTGTATAGCAACGCAGGCTGGTCTCGAGGCAAGACGGCGGTCTCGAGACAGAGAGGTTGTGAGTTCAAATCCCGGCTGGACCAGTTGGGATTTTTATTTATGATTTCTCTCTGCGGCAACCACCCCTGGTCTCAGCGGCGAGGCCCGGC
This sequence comes from Megaustenia siamemsis, assembly GCA_032433765.1. Taxonomy (NCBI): domain Eukaryota; kingdom Metazoa; phylum Mollusca; class Gastropoda; order Stylommatophora; family Ariophantidae; genus Megaustenia; species Megaustenia siamemsis. Next base: position 4,143,019 of record JAVIAB010000139.1, on the reverse strand, counting down.
TTGAAACGTCAATTTACTCATCAAAACAAAATATGAGTACCTCCGAAGTCGGAGTTATCGGCCTGTACGGCGAGGGACTCCTGTGCACACGGCTTCCACGGGAAAAACTAATTAACAAGCACGAATACAGTTCCTAGTATATAGGGACTCGCCAGAGGTGAAAGCTGGCGAAAGAAAAAGACAAAAGAAAGAAAGTACACCACGCTGTCAAAAGTGTTTATATATATATATATATATATATATCGGGGCGCTGTGACTGATGGCTGTGGAGACGAGGGCGTCAAGTTACTATAGAACAAAATAATAGTGATATAAATAACATTGGTAGTAATATAGCGGTAATTAAACTTAAGAGATGAAATCTTCACTGTGTAAATATAGTGTCTTTATTTACTTGGTGTGGTTGTTGACACGAGGAAAAGTCGCTGCGAGGTGTGGTTGTTGACACGAGGAAAAGTCGCTGCGAGGTGTGGTTGTTGACACGAGGAAAAGTCGCTGCGAGGTGTGGTTGTTGACACGAGGAAAAGTCGCTGCGAGGTGTGGTTGTTGACACGAGGAAAAGTCGCTGCGAGGTGTGGTTGTTGACACGAGGAAAAGTCGCTGCGAGGTGTGGTTGTTGACACGAGGAAAAGTCGCTGCGAGGTGTGGTTGTTGACACGAGGAAAAGTCGCTGCGAGGTGTGGTTGTTGACACGAGGAAACGTCGCTGCGAGGTGTGGTTGTTGACACGAGGAAAAGTCGCTGCGAGGTGTGGTTGTTGACACGAGGAAAAGTCGCTGCGAGGTGTGGTTGTTGACACGAGGAAAAGTCGCTGCGAGGTGTGGTTGTTGACACGAGGAAAAGTCGCTGCGAGGTGTGGTTGTTGACACGAGGAAAAGTCGCTGCGAGGTGTGGTTGTTGACACGAGGAAAAGTCGCTGCGAGGTGTGGTTGTTGACACGAGGAAAAGTCGCTGCGAGGTGTGGTTGTTGACACGAGGAAAAGTCGCTGCGAGGTGTGGTATTTGACACGAGGAAAGTCGCTGCGAGGTGTGGTATTTGACACGAGGAAAAGTCGCTGCGAGGTGTGAGAGTTTCATTATCATTAAAATGAGGTGAGTCAAGGGCAAGACTGTAGGAGGGATGAAGTTGCACACTGACGGCTGGTGGCTTGCACCATCATCGGTGTGCCAGAACCCTCGAGACCCGACTTAACCTCTTCGCTGTGCCTTCAGTAACATACAAACCAGTCTAGTCTGACAAAGTGGGTTGCCATCGAGAGGGAAGTCAACCCGGTTGTAAAAAAATGTCATGCTGAAGTTGAATATGTTGGTCTGAAAGGCGTAAATATCACAAACAGGCATACAGCATATCACAAACAGGCCTACATCATATCACAAACAGGCATACAGCATATCACAAACAGGCCTACAGCATATCACAAACAGGTATACTTAACGTCCTTTTAAGGGTGGATGACTTAGAGCTGCATTCCTTTAGTTATCGAGTAAAGGCAAGTAAACAAGCTGTGTAAAGACTTAGGGGCAGGAAAATATGTCGCAGGCACCAGGAAAATATGTCGCAGGCACCAGGAAAATATGTCGCAGGCACTAGGAAAATATGTCGCAGGCACCAGGAAAGTATGTCGCAGGCACCAGGAAAATATGTCGCAGGCACCAGGAAAATATGTCGCAGGCACCAGGAAAATATGTCGCAGGCACCAGGAAAATATGTCGCAGGCACTAGGAAAATATGTCACAGGCACCAGGAAAGTATGTCGCAGGCACCAGGAAAATATGTCGCAGGCACCAGGAAAATATGTCGCAGGCACCAGGAAAATATGTCGCAGGCACTAGGAAAATATGTCGCAGGCACTAGGAAAATATGTCGCAGGCACCAGGAAAATATGTCGCAGGCACTAGGAAAATATGTCGCAGGCACCAGGAAAGTAATGACAAAATAAAAAAAATTTAAAATGTTGTATGGTAACAGCTTTACGTAGGTGAGAAATAAAACAAAAGTAGAACGACGTTTCGGCCAAAAGGTCTTCATTGTGGTTTGTTGTTCCTGCTGAAGGCCTTTTGGCCGAAACGTCGTTCTACTTTAGTTTTGTTTCTCACCTACATAAGCTGTTACCATACTACTTTTTCTTTTGAAAAAAAAAATGTCATTATTATAATGATCTTTGCAGTAACTTCGAATTTCGATGCATCCTAATGCCCTTAACCCATTGACCAGGAAAGTAAGTCGTGGTCTGCTATACAGTTTGAAAACCGCCCCCGCTCCGCTCGTAGAACACCAGACACTCAGATCAGAGTCCATTAAGCGAAAAGTTGTGAGATGAAAGTGAGCCAGACCGGGAAGGGAATGGTGTTTTTTGCGAGACTTTGGCTGAGAGTGTTGGTTTACTGGCTCGGGAACTGTCGGCTGGATACAAGTGAGCCACGGTTTTCTAGGAGCTGGGGGGAGGGATGAGCAGATTCAGTCGACAGATACATTCTTGGAGGAAACGATACCAAAGTTGAAGATTTTAGCGATGTTTGAACAGAGACTGGCGTTACTTAGCGTCTGGCTTCTCGCAACGACGTGACTTAAATGTCTTCAGGGATGTGTTCTCAAATGACTGATAGTAATACATGTATTATCCGTCATGTTATCCACTACTTTAGTACGCGATTTTACGATTTTTTTTTTACTCTCAGATCAACAAACATATCAAATACAGCACACACCCCCTCCCTTCTGGCTTTGTCCTACTTGGGCTCCTCCCCTCACACTCTTTATTTTGCTCTGGTCGTTTACATTCCTCAATCCCTTTCAGAGCCCCATCTGGCGGTGAACTCTTGAACTTGAGTCTAGAGACTATGATTCGTGTCTGGGATAAAGACTAAAAACTGTCAGACGAAGACTGCCACATAGCTCATTGCTGTAGACGGACTTATAGCCCATTGCTGAAAGCTGTAGGCGGACATATAGCCCATTGCTGAAAGCTGTAGGCGGACATATAGCTCATTGCTGAAAGCTGTAGGCGGACATATAGCCCATTGCTGAAAGCTGTAGGCGGACATATAGTCCATTGCTGAAAGCTGAGGGCGGACATATAGCTCATTGCTGAAAGCTGTAGGCGGACATATAGCCCATTGCTGAAAGCTGTAGGCGGACATATAGCTCATTGCTGAAAGCTGTAGACGGACATATAGCCCATTGCTGAAAGCTGTAGGCGGACATATAGCCCATTGCTGAAAGCTGTAGGCGGACATATAGCCCATTGCTGAAAGCTGTAGGCGGACATATAGCCCATTGCTGAAAACTGTAATCGGACATATAGCCCATTGCTGAAAACTGTAATCGGACATATAGCCCATTGCTGAAAACTGTAATCGGACATATTGCCCATTGCTGAAAACTGTAATCGGACATATAGCCCATTGCTGAAAACTGTAATCGGACATATAGGGCATTGCTGAAAACTGTAATCGGACATATAGCCCATTGTTGAAAGCTGTAATCGGACATATAGGGCATTGCTGAAAGCTGTAGGCGGACTTATAGCCCATTGCTTGCGCCAGAATCAAAGAACCAGAGTTGATAAATATCCTACTGGCGTCTCTCTCTTTCGTAATCACCCTCTCCCCACCCCCATCCCCTCTCCCAACACACAAGACGAACTAGTCACTTTAACGAGTAAGGATAAAGAGAGACAAACACAATAACCAAAAAATACCATGATGAAATCGGATATATCGGTTCAAAATGTACAGCTATCGCAGCTTGCAATAAACACAATGAAATTTAAACCTAAATGAGTTTAGTTTTTAACAGTTATAACCTTTATTTTCTTTTCTTTAAGGGAGCCTCGGTAGCCTAGTTGGTAAAACCACCCGACTGGGCTGTTGACATTCAGACAACCCGTGTTCGATTCCCGCTGGAAGCAGTGTGAATTATACTCGTGGTTGGGATAAAATTACCCCAGCGGTCGACACAGCCAGCCCCTGTCGGAAATGGGTATCAGGGTAGAACTCTAGGACGGTGAGGAATGCCGTATCGCATCGTGAGTTTCGATGCTTGAAGCGACACTATCTAGAAGTCTCTGAACACTTATAGATAGGCGGCCGAGCACATATGGTGAACACTGGCGTGTATAAGACGCCGATCCAAGTCTCGTACTTTACCTTTACCCTATATTTCATTCTTTTACCCACTTGTATTAACTTATAAACATGTTAATAGAAATAAGATGGCTGTCTCCCTGCCTAGTAATTGTCAATAAAATAAAAGTTAAGCTCTTTTTTCTAAACTAAACAAAATAGTAGACAAATGTAATTAAGAACAAAAGTGTAATTGACCTACCATTGCATTAGCTTCAAGAATACTATCAATAATATTTACATTCATGTCTCCTCGCTGTACTTATTTATGACCACAGTGAGTAGCAAACAGAGTAAGTAATTGATGTATAATCGACAAACGTGACGAGTGCGTGATCCACAGAATTGTCTGCGTGTCCAGAAGTGGCCTGGTAATTGAATCTCTTCCGCGGAGCTCTAGACGTCTATGCAAACATCATTTGTCGTGTTGGATGAAATCCTAGCCTAGCCACAAACGCCAATGTTTCGTCGAGAACTTTCTACTATTTATATGTTTTTCCTATTTCGCCGATGTACTGATTTTTCGCGGTATTTAATTTAGTCGTTTGCTTTCTTGGGATTTTCTTTTTTGTTTGAATATTTCTAAACATTTATTGCCTTATGAAATGTAGTGCAAAACTTTATCGACAAATTAGTTCCTTTCACTTTGCCTTGGGTAAATCAAAAATAATTATCTTGAATTGTTTCAGTTATTTCACCATCGGATTGTAAAGTATCTAATCAAGTTGTTAGGAACTGTTTATCAATCTTCGTTTTCTGGTATTTCAGGGCGGGCTTTTATTGACAGTTCACCTCCAACAAACGACCTGTCTTGTACATTCAATCTAAGCACATGAGTAGTCTCTTTAGATATGTATCTTATTCTCTTTAGTCTTTAGATATTTATATTATTCTCTTCAGTCTTTACATATTTATCTTATTCTCTTTAGTCTTTAGATATTGTATCTTGTTCTCTTTAGTCTTTAGATATTGTGTCATATTCTCTTTAGTCTTTAGATATGTATCTTAGTCTCTTTAAACTTTAGATATTGTATCTTGTTCTCTTTAGACTTTAGATATTGTATTTTGTTCTCTTTAGACTTTAGATATTGTAACTTGTTCTCTTTAGACTTTAGACTTTAGATATTGTATTTTTTTCTCTTTAGACTTTAGATATTGTATCTTGTTCTCTTTCGACTTTAGATATTGTATTTTGTTCTCTTTAGACTTTAGATATTGTATTTTGTTCTCTTTAGACTTTAGATATTGTAACTTGTTCTCTTTAGACTTTAGACTTTAGATATTGTATCTTGTTCTCTTTAGACTTTAGATATTGTATTTTGTTCTCTTTAGACTTTAGATATTGTATTTTGTTCTCTTTAGACTTTAGATATTGTATCTTGTTCTCTTTAGACTTTAGATATTGTATTTTGTTCTCTTTAGACTTTAGACATTGCATCTTGCGTCTAATCGCCTACTTGTTTGATATATTGGCTTTATTTTTGTTAAGCTGTGAGACACTGATAGTTGTGGGATTTGTAAATAATTATAATAATAAGTATAATGGTTTTATATATTGGAACTGTCCTGTTTGGTTGATAATTCGAATGGCTGCTTTTTGTTGCCAGTACATGTTTTTTTATGATTCGCAGATCTTTGCCATCAATGTTTAATTTCTTCAGCATATTGATTATTTCCACATGCTTTACTTTGTCAAATTCTTTTGTGCAGTCTATAAAGCACATATAGATCTTTCTTTACCTCTACAGTTCTTTCTATCAATGTACGTTGGATGTATATTGCATTGTTGGTGCCCTTTCTTTCCACAAATCTACATTGATCTTCATATTTGTCTGCTTTTATTTTGTTCATTACACATGTCATGATGATTTCTAGTAATATTTTGGTCACATGGCTCATGAGACTAATAGTGCGATGGTCTTAGCGATCAGTAGCGCCTGACTTCTTCGTTATGGATACAAAGATAGATTTTTAGTAGATCTTCGGGTATGTGTCCAGTGTGTTGTATATGTCATTGAATAGTTTTGTTATGACTTGTACTGTCAGCTCTCCTAATGCATCAATCTCTTCGATTGTTCTATTGTCAGGACTTGGAGTCCGAGATGAGAATAGCATTACCAGAATTAATAGGAATAGTATCATTAGAATTAATGGGAATAGGATCACCAGATTAATGGGAATAGGATCACCAGATTAATGGGAATAGAATCATCAGAATTAATGGAAATAGGATCATCAGAATTAATGGGAATAGGATCACCAGATTAATGGGAATAGGATCACCAGATTAATGGGAATAGGATCACCAGATTAGTGGCAATAGGATCGCCAGAATTAATGGGAATAGGATCATCAGAATTAATAGGAATAGTGTCATTAGAATTAATAGGAATAGGATCATCAGAATTAATGGAAATAGGATCACCAGATTAATGGGAATAGAATCATCAGAATTAATGGGAATAGGATCATCAGAATTAATGGGAATAAGATCATCAGAATTAATGGTAATAGGATCACCAGAATTAATGGGAATAGGATCATCAGAATTAATGGAAATAGGATCACCAGATTAATGGCAATAGGATCAAAAGAATTAATGGGAATAAGATCATCAGATTAATGGGAATATGATCATCAGTATTAGTGGGAAAAAGAGCACCAGAATTAACGGGAATAGGATCACCAGATTAAAGGGAATAGGATCAAAAGAATTAATGGGAATAGGATCATCAGATAAATGGGAATATGATCATCAGTATTAATGGGAATAGGATCGTTAGATTAATGGGAATAGGATCACCAGAATTAATGGGAATAGGATCCCCAGAATTAATGTGAATAGGATCACCAGATTAATGGGAATGGGATCATCAGATTAATGGGAATAGGATCACCAGATTAATGGGACTAAGACCACCAGATTAATGGCAATAGGATCATCAGAATTAATGGGAATAGGATAATCAGATTATTTGGAACAGGATCATCAGAATTAATGGGAAAAGGATCATCAGATTAATGGGAATAAGATCGCCAGATTAATGGGAAGAGGATCATCAGAATTATTGGGAATAACATCACCATAATTAATGGGAATAGCATCACCAGGATTAATGGGAATAACATCACCATAATTAATGGGAATAGCATCACCAGGATTAATGGGAATAACATCACCTTAATTAATGGGAATAACATCACGAGAATTAACTGAAATGGTTTGATCAGGAAAAAAATATATCTTGACATGAATTAATGAGGCGTGACTAAAGTGGAATGTCTGCAGACGTTTTGATCATCAAGAAACATGATATAAGATACAATGGAAGCACCGCGCGCACTGGGGTCCACACAACATCATCGTAAACGAACTCCTCAAAAGCCCGCCAGACTTCTCTGTACACAGCAACGAGCTGCCCTTTGACCTTTGTGACCCATTTCCAGGTGTCTTTCATGTTCACTCAAATCTACTTTGATGCGACCCATCAATCATCTTCATGGTCGGTTTTATGTCTTCCAACACATTGTGTTTGTTCCCCGTGAATTTATGTGTGTATTCTTTATTGTGTTGTCTGTATCGTGTATTCTGTATCGTGCGTGTATTCTGTATTGTGTCTTTTGGTAAGGGAAAGAGGATATTAGAATTGTAGAAGTCAAGCACATTTATGTAGTCACTTTCATTCTTAAACAATTCTGGGACACTTCAAAGGATCGATATTCACAATATTTTAGGAACAGCTAATATCGACAGAAAAAAGGACACATTTATAAAATAACCTAAAGATGTTCATTTGCAGACTGATAACACTTATTTGAAGACTGATAACACTTATTTGCAGGTGATAACATTTATTTGCAGACTGTTAACGTATATTTGCAGAACTGTGTGAAAAAACGGTAAGTTATTACAAATATTTTAATGCATATATCGTGCGCATCTATTCGTGGTTATGATGAGAAAGGATGTCCAAATAATATATAGCCATTGCCCAACTTGACTGATACACTCAAGATAGTTCACACAAATGTTATATATCTTCAACGAAGGAGCATGTTTCTTTGTTGTTCAAAATCATGGCACAGATGTCTTGTGAGTCAGGCCCAGTATGAGGTTCGTATACCAGATCAATGTAGATCAAAGAACCTGATACAACAAAAAATCAAAGAGCCTGCTACAACAACAAATCAAAGAGCCTGCTACAACAACAAATCAAAGAGCCTGCTACAACAACAAAACAAAGAGCCTGCTACAACAACAAATCAAAGAGCCTGCTACAACAACAAATCAAAGAGCCTGCTACAACAACAAATAAAAGAGCCTGCTACAACAACAAATAAAAGAACCTGCTACAACAATAAATCAAAGAGCCTGCTACAACAACAAATAAAAGAGCCTGCTACAACAACAAATCAAAGAGCCTGTTACAACAACAAATCAAAGAACCTGCTACAACAACAAATCAAAGAGCCTGCTACAACAACAAATCAAAGAGCCTGCTACAACAACAAATCAAAGAACCTGCTACAACAACAAATCAAAGAACCTGCTATACCAACACATCAAAGAACCTGCTACTACAACAAATCAAAGAACCTGCTACAACAACAAATAAAAGAACCTGCTACTACAACAAATCAAAGAATCTGTTACAACAACAAATCAAAGAGCCTGTTACAACGACAAATAAAAGAACCTGCTACTACAACAAATCAAAGAGCCTGTTACAACAACAAATAAAAGAACCTGCTACTACAACAAATCAAAGAGCCTGTTACAACAACAAATAAAAGAACCTGCTACTACAACAAATCAAAGAACCTGTTACAACAACAAATAAAAGAACATGCTACTACAACAAATCAAAGAGCCTGCTACAACAACAAATCAAAGAGCCTGCTACAACAACAAATTAAAGGCCTGCTACAACAACAAATCAAAGAACCTGCTACAACAACAAATCAAAGAACCTGCAACAACAACAAATCAAAGAAGTTAATGAATTACAAAAGTAATGAGGGTCTGAATGCAGGTAACAGAAAATATTCAAAAACACATGAAAGATGTCACTGAAACTTTAATTCTATGACATGACTAGAATATTGTTTCAAGGGGGACTGGTTGGTCTCGAGGCAAGAGGCCGGCATCGACACTGAGAGGTTGTGGGTTCAAATCCCGGCTGCACCAGTTCATCGTCATCATCGAGTGCCTTCTCCGCAACGAAGGTTGGCTACTATGGATCGCCATTCTACTCTGTTTCTTGCTTTGATGGTGCAGGCTGTTATAGATTGACTTGTCCATCTTTTGATGTTACTCGTCCATGTTAGTCTTGGTCTGCCTCTGCCTCTTTTACCTTGTATTTTCTCTTCCAGTATTACTTTTAGTTGGCTGTTGTGTCTTTTAACATGCCCCCAAAATTTCATTTGTCTTGTCTTAATTGCATTTAGTAGTTATCTTTTTATTTTCAGTTGTTTTAAAACTTCATCGTTTGTTATCTTTTCTTTCTATCCAATTCTACCTATTCTTCTATAAATCCACATTTCAAAGGCTTCAATTTTCTGTTCTGCTTTCTTGTCTAATGTCCATGTTTCTGCACCATACCGGAATATTGAGAAGATGTAACATTTTGCCATTCTTAGTTTCAGCCCTGTTGATATTTGTTTTGTTGCTAGTATATTTTTCATGGCATTAAAATTACTTTTTCCTATACCTATTCTTTTGTTTATTTCAATTTTATATTTTCCATCATCGGTTATAGTGTGTCCTAGGTAGTTGTAGCTCTTGACTGTTTCCAGATGTATTCCCTCAACTGTGATATTTAATTGTAGGTCTTGAGAATTTTCTTTGTTTATGATCATAGTTTTAGTCTTTTTGATATTCATTTCTAGTCCATATTTTTTGCTTGTTATGTTTATCACATTAAGCAATTGTTGTAGGTCTTTAGGATTTTCTTCTAGTAGAACAGTATCATCAGCATATCTTAGGTTATTGATTATCTTTCCATTAGTGTTTAGGCCTGGCATCTCTGAGATGTTTTTAAAGATTTGCTCAGTGTATAGGTTGAACAAGCTTGGTGATAGGATGCATCCTTGTCTTACTCCTCTTTTTATGTCCATGGGTGTAGAGTTCTCCTTGTTATATCTTATTATTGCTGTTTGTACAGATTACATATTAGTCGTATGTCTGCGTCGTCTAGATTTATATCCTTTAGGCAGTCTATAAGTTGGTTATGGTGTATTCTATCGAAAGCTTTGGTGTAGTTGCAACAGTTGGGATTTTTATTTATGATTTCTCTCTACGGCAACCACCCTATGGACTCAGCAGCGAGGCCCGGTTTGAGTACCTCCGAAGATGGAGTTATCTGCCTGTGCGGCGAGAGGCCCCTGTGCACACGGCTACCAGGGAAAACAGATTAACACGCAAAATTCAGTTCCTAGTTTCTAGGCACTTCGTCAGAGGTAAAAGCTGGCGAACGAAAAAAAATATTGCTTCTAAAACATGGCAGCAATAATACGGCAATTAAACAAACGGTAAGTGACTGCATCTAGGACTTGTGCAGGACAGAATTGGCAACAAACAAGAGATGTAGATATCACAGCAGTGGAAAAGAGCTTGAATGAAAGAAAAAAAAAACATTATTGAAAAAAAACATAAACTTTGAAAAGACTGCTGTATTTCTTTCATTCAAGACTTGTCTTAAATGAGTAGTGGTGACGAGGATATTTAGGTCCAGTCCTCCCGTTCTGCCTGGTGACGTGTCTAAAAGTCGAGCTAGATATATCCCCAATCTCCTTCCCTCCACCTCCAAACTCTCGCCTAACTAAAAGAAAACGAATAGGGTCAAGGATCAACACCCTGACACCTACAATCTCGACCGGCCTTGACACACTTTTGTTATTCTTGCTAAAATAGAAATAGAATATCACGCCTTCCCCCAGTATCTCCCGACCCCCTCTGATTTTGGTTTATTTTTTGGGGGGGAGGGATTAGTTTAAATAAGCCACGGATTCTGTGGATTCTGGTTCAGGTTATGAAAACCGTTGGCTTTTTCTTCTGTAAAGTGTATCGGTTCAAGTCTGAGGTATTTCCACTTAAGCATACCAAGAGTCGGCAACATATGGTCCGCGGAGTTAATGAACCCACCTATCACTCCCTGTTATATAAAACATCGCTTTGTTGCTGTTCCTATCGTTATGACAACGAACAGTTCCGGTCTCGTAGTGATCTCGTCAGCCATCTCTGATTCCACGCTACTATAAGTGTGGCCACCATCGACATCTACGGAGGAGAAAAATGCATGCGTGTGTATGAGCGTGTGTGTTTGCTTGTGTATGTTCTTGTGGGATTCTTGTTTTTATGTTTGTGTCTTACATTTTCAAGATTCTGTCCAAAGGACAGTTGTCGACTTTCAGCTTAGCTCATAAGCGCTGTGCACACGTTAAAGTTTAACTACACACACCTCGGTCGACAAACCTTATTTACTTGTGTTTATTTACATTTGCACTGAGATGGTCTTTTACAGCACAAATGTTGTGAGATCAGTACTAGACAAACAAAGAACTAAAATCAAAGGTCACAACATAGACAATCTGCGATATGCGTATTTACAATCTTAAAAGCAGAGACGGAGAATTAACTACAAGAAATGATTGACATAATAATAAAAGAAAGCAACGAGAAAGGTCTCGGTCTAAACAGTAAGAAAACAAAAGTAAAGGTCGTACTGAAGAAACAACTGTCACCATTATAAATAAGAGAGACGAATTTAAAATAAGTTCTGAGTGTCAACAACTAGGCCACAATAATAACATCAGACGGATGATGTACAACAGAAATAAACAAAAAAGCAGACTGACATAAGCCAAAGTCGTATTTCAGAAAATGATAAACATATTGGGCAAAAAAGTCAATGTCAACAGAAGTGAGACAGTTCATCGGTGCGATATAGAGCCAATTCTAAATTGTAGAAGTGAATCTTTAAGAGTAGACAAATAAATGAAAAGACGATTTAGAGGCCTCAGAGATGGGATTTCATAGAAATATGTTAAGAGTTCCCTGGACAGATTAAAAAAAATATTTAAAAAAACCAACGAGGACATTCTCAAAGAGACCAACACAAAAAGGAGTCCATTATTCGAAGAGGAAATTTGGACTACTTGGTTACAACTGGCAAAGATTAGGGAAAGAGAAATCGCGGACGATACAGAGATAAAATACTAGATAGCTTGGTATCGTGGCACGGTAAGCAGTCAAACAGAATTGATACGATGCACTGTGAACATAGAGTTGTGGCGATATGGTACGTGGTGATAACGATGATGGTGATGATCCTTTGCTGTCATTTGTCCAGTTAACTTCTTCAATCTGGACATCTGATACCAGTTTGATTACAATTATCTGACTTTCAAATTGGAAAAATGTACTTCCTACTAAACACGTATGAAATTTAAACTTCTGTACATATTTTGAATTTTTATTTGAAACTCACATTGCAGACATCGAGTCAGCGAGAGACGTAGGACAATATTAAACGTAGGAAATATGATATTGATAAGACATAATATTTGGGCACAATGCGTTCATTAAACAAGAATGGACTGAAGGGAATTCAGCAATGAAGTTTCTTATTCAATAGTCACATGATGATGTATGACGTCAAATTACATACCTAATGAGAACAAGGTCAGGATTCACCTTACCTGCTGCATAGTGACGAGACACCAAATGAAATCATTCAATCACGTGACAGGACATTAAAATGTAACCACGCCTCATCCGGTTATTACCAAACGCTAAAAATAGACAGCCAGAGCGTCCTTCAGAACGTTGATAGACAGAGTAGAGAAAACACTTGAAAACGTGACTACGGAGAGGCCAACCAAAGAGCAAACAACCACCATCTTGTCCGCTTCGATGCTGATGGCTATCACGGAAGAGAATCAAATGGAGAATGAAAGTATGAAATAGTCAGACTGTAAATTACAAATCATGCAGCGGGGTTCATGATGTTTCTTGCTCGCTCATTTTGTGTCGATGAAAGTCACGTGGTTATCACTTTCTTGCAGAGCTAGTCAGAGGTGACCGAGGATGACTAGTTAGAGCTCTCTTGTAGGTACACTGTTATAAGGGCATGGATGTCTTGATTATTGATAACTAAAGCGGATTGGCGTTGTATTGGCCATGTTACTCAAAGATATTTCGAAAATATTTTTTTAAAATGTAACACTAGCACCATATTCCCTTTACATCATCATCATCGAGTACCACATCTGCTGGCGTAGGTGATCATGTCTCTCCACAAATTTAGATCTCAACAGTTATTTATCATTTGTTTTGTTGGCCTTCTGCCAAGCCGTTCTCTTAAGTTGTCAGGTAACTTTTCTTTTTGCTTCCCTCTATCTCTTCGTCTCTCAACTTTCCCAGTTGTCACAATATATTCCAGCTGTTCCCTTCGCATTACATGGCCCAAAAATGATTGTTTCTTCCTAGTATTGGAAAATAGCTCTCTCTATACTTTGGCTTCTTTCAGAACATATTCATTACTCTTCTTAGCTGTCCATTGTATTCTCAATATTCTTTTCAAACCACATTTTTACAGCCTCCAGTGACTTTCTTGTCTGTTGTCATAAGTGACCATAATTTTTACAGAACTTCGGCACATAATTTTGTGGGTAATATGGTCAGTATTACGCCCGTGCCGCTTTACTTTCCCAGAAAAAATCCGGTACCCATTAAAGGTTTGGTGAACCTGGAAGCCGTCGATCAGGATCGAACCTGACCTCTTGTCCGTTGTTGTCCGGTTCACTAACCACTGAGCTATCGCGGCTCCCCAGTTCACTAACCACTGAGCTATCGCGGCTCTCCAGTTCACTAACCACTGAGCTATCGCGGCTCCCCAGTTCACTAACCACTGAGCTATCGCGGCTCCCCAGTTCACTAACCACTGAGCTATCGCGGCTCCCCAGTTCACTAACCACTGAGCTATCGCGGCTCCCCAGTTCACTAACCACTGAGCTATCGCGGCTCCCCAGTTCACTAACCACTGAGCTATCGCGGCTCCCCAGTTCACTAACCACTGAGCTATCGCGGCTCCCCAGTTCACTAACCACTGAGCTATCGCGGCTCCCCAGTTCACTAACCACTGAGCTATCGCGGCTCCCCAGTTCACTAACCACTGAGCTATCGCGGCTCCCCAGTTCACTAACCACTGAGCTATCGCGGCTCCCCAGTTCACTAACCACTGAGCTATCGCGGCTCCCCAGTTCACTAACCACTGAGCTATCGCGGCTCCCCAGTTCACTAACCACTGAGCTATCGCGGCTCCCCAGTTCACTAACCACTGAGCTATCGCGGCTCCCCAGTTCACTAACCACTGAGCTATCGCGGCTCCCCAGTTCACTAACCACTGAGCTATCGCGGCTCCCAGTTCACTAACCACTGAGCTATCGCGGCTCCCCAGTTCACTAACCACTGAGCTATCGCGGCTCCCCAGTTCACTAACCACTGAGCTATCGCGGCTCCCCAGTTCACTAACCACTGAGCTATCGCGGCTCCCCAGTTCACTAACCACTGAGCTATCGCGGCTCCCCAGTTCACTAACCACTGAGCTATCGCGGCTCCCAAATACAAAATATATTCTCTCTATATATATATATATCATCATCGTCAAGTACCGAGTCTGCTGGCGTAGGTGATCATGTCTCTCCACAATGTTATGTCTCTACAGTTGTTCATCAATTCAGCTCTTGGCTGTCTACCATGCCATTCATTGAAACCGTCCTGTATCTTTTCTCTGTTTCAATCATTTCTATCTCTTAACTGCCACGAAATGCTACAGAGGTTGTCTTGTAATACAATGTGAACAATGATAGTTCGTAGATAAGCACACACACATGATATCTTGCGAGGTCCTGGTAAAACTGAAGGAAACATGGGGAAAAAATCATCATAGAATTGCACGTAGTGGCTTTACTGAAAGGAAGACAACACAAAATATAAACGTGTCGACCACAAGCCTTCATCAGGATAATCAAGTCAATGTCCCCTCTCGTGGCTTGCTTGGCGTGGTGGGAATATGGCGTTAGTGACCATATTTTCTAAGACCACGATACATTTGTGGGTGATATGGTCAGTATCATGCCAGGCCGCCTTTACTTCCCAGAAAAATCTCTAGTACCCATTTTTAGAAACTGGGTGAACCCTGGGGTTGAGAAACAATCCGTCGCTTTTGAGGATTGATCCTGGATCCTTCTGATCTAGAATTGTGCACACTAACCACTCAGCTACCGAGGCTTCTGTTAGTAAAGCATCATCATCATCATCATTCATTGCCGTCTCCGCATCGAAGGTTGGCTACCATGGAACTCCATTCCACCCTGTCTCTTGCTTTGATGGTGCAGGTTGTCATAGGCTGACTTGTCCATCTTTTGATGTTACTCGTCCATGTTAGTCTTGGTCTGCCTCTGCCTCTTTTACCTTGTATGTTCCCTTCCAATCTTACTTTTCATAAAGAAGTCAACAGATAAATGGTTTGGCCACGGGTGCAGACAGAAAAATCAAAACACAACACAACAAGCCTTCAAACAAACGTTGCGAGAACACCAGACTCAAGGGTCAACCACACAAAAAAAAGATGGATTAATTTTAGAAACACTGGGAAACATAGCAGCAGGGGACACCAATAAAAGAGGCAAAGCTAAGTCACCCTTAACGCTGAAAGGCAGATGATGAAAGAACTGAGAAAAAAGAAGAAAAAAACACGAATCTATCTTTACTTTATGTGTCCTTGACAATTGTAAATTGAGGACAAAATTGACATTATTATGGAGGGAAGCTTCCGAGGTTAAAGTTCAGCGAATCATATCAGAAGAGAGGTATGTTTACAACACTCGGGAAAGAAATCACCAATAATCAACAGAAAAAAAACAAAACGCAAGAGACAATAGACAGCCCGAAGTTTGTTAGGTCGCTTAGTTGGTTGACCGTGTGCTCAAGCGTTTGTTTCTCGTGGCAAGGCGCTGTGGCGATGTATACGGGTTCCATCCTCCTTCGAATTGTTTATTGTTTTTTTTTCCTTTTGTTGATTATTTATGAATTATTTTCCGAGTGTTGTAAACATACCTCTTCCTCTGATATGATTAGACTTTTGTCTAAAGACAATTGATTGCATTTAGTTCAAGTATTATTCGTATAGCACGTGACTTCCACTCTGAGCAGGATAGATCTGGAAACAATGACAGACAGCGGCCAGTAGTTTGCGGTGTCTGCAGTCAAAAGTCTCACGGAGAGGGCCAGACCTTGGTTCACTAAACTTCTTTTGTGGGGACGACGCAGAGGCAGCAAGAAAGATAACTCGAATCGCACAGAGCAATAACCGAGGTCAGAGGTCAGCGATGTTAGCCTAGCGTGACAATAAAGAAAAGACGGAGGCGTTCCAAGGAATAAATATTTATTTGTTCGTGTATAAAGAGTCTGATACCAACGTGTAAGTAACGCTGACATCTGGATCGCAGGATGAGGCTGGAGTTCAGACTTGGTAGGTGGGTATTCTGTGGCCGGATTCCATTAAAACTTGGTGTGTGCTCAGTAAACACGTGACAGCATTTTTAGCGCTGCTGTTCAGATAATGGCATAAGTATGGTGGTTAGATTCATCAGCTTTGCTGCGCAATAATTCTGGCCTCGTCCACGTCATAAGTTTTGTTACAACATATCTTGTTTTCCTGCAAAATAAGCTCGTCAACAGGCATCTCGTCTCTACATTATCATAACACTTCTACTCTACATCATCAACTTTGTTACTGCTCTTTTTGTCTCTACATCATAAACTTTGTTACTGCTCTTTTTGTCTCTACACCATAAACTTTGTTACTACTCTTTTTGTCTCTATACCATCAACTTTGTTACTACTCTTTTTGTCTCTACACCATAAACTTTGTTACTGCTCTTCTTGTCTCTATACCATCAACTTTGTTACTGCTCTTTTTGTCTCTACACCATAAACTTTGTTACTGCTCTTCTTGTCTCTATACCATCAACTTTGTTACTGCTCTTTTTGTCTCTACACCATAAACTTTGTTACTGCTCTTTTTGTCTCTATACCATACACTTTGTTACTGCTCTTTTTGTCTCTATACCATCAACTTTGTTACTACTCTTTTTGTCTCTATACCATCAACTTTATTACTACTCTTTTTGTCTCTATACCATCAACTTTGTTACTACTCTTTTTGTCTCTATACCATCAACTTTGTTACTGCTCTTTTTGTCTCTACATCATAAACAGTTTTAATACTCTTCTTGTCTCTGTATCATCATCATCAAGTATCAAGCATGCTGGCGTAGATGATCATGTCTCTCCACAACTTTCAATCTCGACAGTTATTTATCATTTCATTTGCTGACCTTCTGCAATGCAATTCTCTTACGCTGTCTCGCATATTTTCTCCTTGCTTCCCTCTATTTCTTCCTCCCTAATTTGTCCAGTTGTTACAATATATTCCAGCTGTTCCTTTCTCGTTTCATGGCCCAGAAAAAAATGATTGTTTCTTCCTAATATTGGATATTAGCTCCCTCTTTGCTTTGGCTTCTGTATCCTATACTTTGTTTAAACACAAACAATGCCAGAACACAGATGCCCATTCTGTGTGACTCCCCTCTGGAAATATAAAATAGCAGAACTTAAGGAAGACATAATAGGAGTCAGGAAAAACGGCACCACTAAGACACAGAGAAAAAGTGCATATGAGTAAAACACATAGACGACATATCAACCGGACTCCTGTTCCCACATATACACGGATGGCTCTGCTACAAACGCCACCAGCTGTTCCCACATATACACGGATGGCTCTGCTACAAACGCCACCAGCTGTTCACACATATACACGGATGGCTCTGCTACAAACGCCACCATCTGTTCACACATATACACGGATGGCTCTGCTACAAACGCCACCAGCTGTTCACACATATAGACGGATGGCTCTGCTACAAACGCCACCAGCTGTTCACACATATACACGGATGGCTCTGCTACAAACGCCACCAGCTGTTCCCACATATACACGGATGGCTCTGCTACAAACGCCACCAGCTGTTCCCACATATACACGGATGTCTCTGCTACAAACGCCACCAGCTGTTCCCACATATAGACGGATGGCTCTGCTACAAACGCCACCAGCTGTTCCCACATATACACAGATGGCTCTGCTACAAACGCCACCAGCTGTTCCCACATAGACACGGATGGCTCTGCTACAAACGCCACCAGAAATGGAGGAGGAGGTGAGTTCTTGAGGCTAAATAACCAAGAAAAGACTACCAAATCAATAACTACAGGGACATTCTTAAACATCTGTAAAGCAGAAACTGACGTCCTCAAAGATGCTGCAAAACTAGCTATCCAACACAAAAATAACGTGCTCAAGAAATTGGTTTTACACCCACTGTCGGTCTTACACCCACTGTCGGTCTTACACCCACTGTCGGTCTTACACCCACTGTCGGTCTTACACCCACTGTCGGTCTTACACCCACTGTCGGTCTTACACCCACTGTCGGTCTTACACCCACTGTCGGTCTTACACCCACTGTCGGTCTTAACGGCTCTAAAGAAAAAGAAAAGAAAACAGCAACAGCGCCCTATATGACATGAGAACAACCATAGACCATTTGTGGAATAACTCCCAGAGAGTGGTCATCCAGTTGATACCATCACACTGTCATACACAAGGAAACAAATGCGCAGACAAACTAACTAGGGAGGGAGGGAGATTACCACAAGAGAACAATCTGGTCAGCTACGATGAAGCCAAATCCATCATCAAAGGCCAGTTCCATGAAAAATGGAAACAAGAACACTCAGAGTATAACGAGAGGGACGGATACCTCCAACTATCAAGGAGGGATCAAGTCATCATACTTCGCCTACGCACTGACCACAATAGAATGAGATATCACATGTTCACCAAACTCAGAATTAGAACAACCAGCCTATGCCACTGTACACTGGACAATATGACAACAAAACATGTTCTACAGGATTGCCCCCAGCACACAGACCTGAGGAGGTCAATGTGGCCCACACCCACCTCCCTGGAAGAGAACGGGGCAACCGAATCACTGACCCAGACAACTGCTGCCTTCTTAAGAGAATCCGGAGTCCTAGTCTGAATGACGTCATGATCTCAGCAGACGAAGTCTCTACACCTTAAACTTTGTTTTAAACTAAAACTTATCATCTCTACGACATCTGAATCCTTGGAAAGTAAATTGTTCTCTTCTCTATAACATCATCATCATCAAGTACCGGGCCTACTGGCGTAGGTGATCATGTCTCTCCACAACTTTCGATCTCGACAGCTATTTATCATTTCTGTTGTTGACCTACTGCCAAGCCATTCTCTTAAGCTGTCTGTTATTTTTTCTCTTTGCTTCCCTCTATCTCTTCCTCCCTCAACCTTTCCAGTTGTTACAATATATTCCAGTTGTTCTCTTCTCATTACATGGCCAAAAAATGATGATTGTTTCTTCCTAATATTGGAAATTAGCTCTCTTTTTGCTTTGACCTCTCTCAGAACATTTTCATTACTCTTCTTAGCTGTCCATGGAACTCTCAACATTCTTCTGTAAAACCACATTTCTACAGACTCCAGTGATTTTCTTGTCTTGTTGCTTCCATATGTTAAGACTGGCTCTACATAACATTTAAGAACTCTTTTTCTTGTTTCTAATGTCAAAAATGGATTGCATAGTATCTTCCTCATTTTTGGAAAGCTGCTTTTGCCTGAGCCATTCTGCATCTCACCTCTTTTGTACATCTTCCGTCTGAGGTTAACAAAGTTCCCAAATATTTAAATTCATTTACCTGTTTTAATATTGTTCCACTTGTCTTTGTTGTTACCATTACCTCTGTTTTTTTACTATTAAGGCTGAGTCCTTTATTTTTTGCTTTCTTTCACTATAATGGCCAACATTTCCTCTATAACATAAGTGTTGCTAAAACATTTCTCTTCTCTACAACATAAGTGTTGCTAAAAACATTTCTCTTCTCTACAACATAAGTGTTGCTAAAACATTTCTCTTCTATTATCTACAACATAAGTGTTGCTAAAACATTTCTCTTCTCTACAACATAAGTGTTGCTAAAACATTTCTCTTCTCTACAACATAAGTGTTGCTAAAACATTTATCTTCTCTACAACATAAGTGTTGCTAAAACATTTCTCTTCTCTTATCTACAACATAAGTGTTGCTAAAACATTTCTCTTCTCTTATCTACAACATAAGTGTTGCTAAAACATTTCTCTTCTCTTATCTACAACATAAGTGTTGCTAAAACATTTCTTCTCTCTACAACAACACAAGAGTTGCTAAAACATTTCTCCTCTCTACAACAACACAAGAGTTGCTAAAACATTTCTTCTCTCTACAACAACACAAGAGTTGCTAAAACATTTCTTCTCTCTACAACAACACAAGAGTTGCTAAAACATTTCTTCTCTCTACAACAACACAAGAGTTGCTAAAACATTTCTTCTCTCTACAACAACACAGGAGTTGCTAAAACATTTCTTCTCTTATCTACAACAACATAATTACTCCTAAAACACCTCTCTTATCTACGCACCATAAACTTCGTAAACTAATTTTACCTTATCCCACACACAATTATGGCACATTTATGAACAAACACACACGCACACACATTATTTAAAAACACATCGCCCCTGAAAACCAGGCCAGAATATGCCCCCCCCCCCCCCGCACCCTTACACGTCACAAATTACATCACGGACCCAGTGCAGTGAGTACTTCCACACGTGCAAGACACAGCCGCAGCCTGGGCCGTATTGTGTAGGTACTTGCTCACACGAGGCGGAAATCATTTTATGCTGGGAACGACCGCTTATTACATAAAAAGGAATGGCTCGCTAGAAATGTGTTGTTGCGCGCTGAAAGGAAACTATCACATCAAACTTGTACACAGTTCGGTTGTGGAGTCGTAACTTCGGCTCATTTGTGTTTTTTCTTGTGGGCATGCAAGTTCTGCTTTGACTATTTCAGCATGTCATCCCACTTCGCAAACAAGACATCAAACTCGACAATCAAGACATCCAACTTGACAATCGAGACATCAAACCTTACAATCGAGACATCAAACCTCACAATCGATTCATCAAACTTCACAATCAAGACATCCAACTTGACAATCAAGACATCCAACTTGACAATCATGACATCCAACTCGAAAATCAACACATCAAACTTCACAATCGAGAGAACAAACCTCACAATCGAGACATAAAACTTCACAATCGAGACATAAAACTTCACATTCAAGACAACAAACCTCACAATTGAGACATCAAACTTCACAATCAACACATCAAACTTCACAATTGAGACATCAAACTTCACAATCGGGACATCCAACTCGACAATCAAGACATCCAACTCGACAATCAAGACATCCAACTTGACAATCAAGACATCCAACTTGACAATCAAGACATCAAACTTCACAATCAAGACATCAAACTTCACAATCGGGACATAAAACTTCACAATCAAGACATCAAACTTCACAATTGAGACATCAAACTTCACAATCTAGACATCAAACTTCACAATCGGGACATAAAACTTCACAATCAAGACATCAAACCTCACAATCGAGACATCAAACTTCACAATCAAGACATCAAACTTCACAATCGGGACATAAAACTTCACAATCAAGACATCAAACTTCACAATCAAGACATCAAACCTCACAATCGAGACATCAAATTTCACAATCGAGACTTTCGTGTGTCCGTGCGTACTTCTACAAATACTTCATAAACTCGCGTATTATGACGCCGATTCAAGTCTCGCACTTTACCGTTATGTTTACATCAACAAGTTACTTACATGGCGTGATAGCCACTGACTGTCTTGTCGAGCTTTGCCAAAAAGAATAATGCGTTAGACAACATTCTCTTTTTCTTTGATTGATGCTGCACTTTTGTGTGTGTGCATTCTGACTGTGAAGTCAATAGGTACCTCAAATATCTTCTGATGCCAAGACTTCCAGAGACTTCCAATAACAGCAGAGCAGGTAATACCTGCACGATTAGTAATCGATAAAACAATAGGCCAAGTATGGCTGCTGTCAGGAAGAAATTTGTTTGAGAGAAATGTATCATATTACTTCTCACCTTCCATTTGCAAGGTTTCCACCTGTGCTACGGAGCTCGTGTATCTGAATTGAAATTACTTTCAGTGCGTTCGCTAGGGTGTAGTGACAGTGTTCAACACTGAAAAAGTAAAGGTAAAGTACGAGACTAGAATCGGCGTCTTAACATGCGACTTTTCACCCTTATGTGCTCAGCTACCTATCAAGAAGTGTTTCGAGATTATTTTGTTTGCCAACCACAAATACAACCCACACTGCTTCCAACAGGAATCGAACGCGGGTTGTCCGAACGTCGGTAGCCCAGTCAGGTGGTTTTCCCAACTCGGCTACCGAGGCACCATCTGAAGAAGGTCCTGGTTAGGAGATCTTAGCGCTTTGGGCTGTTTCAATGTGCGTTGAGAATGATTGTCGACTAAAAGTAAAAATAGAATTAGTTGTCAAGCGAACGAGCAAGAAGTACCTACAATATGGCAGAGGTTGATATCAAAGTTATATATTAATGTTAATATTATGTGTATTATATTATACACGTTTCCAACGTGTTCTCAAGGGAGTAATTGCTGTCACCTCCAAAATTCGATCCTGCTTTGTTCGATTTCATGACCCATGGCGGAGTTCTATACTCACTGCGTGCTCTTGCTATTCTTCTATATATCTCTATGTAATTTTTTTATTTAAATTTCCGGCCCCTTTGCGGTGCCCCCTTCCAATGATGCCCTAAGCACGTGCTTATTTTACTTAATGGTTATTGCACCCCCTTGCAGGCAGTGAATCGTCAGTCGTGGAGAATCTACTGATGTGCCGTCTTCGTCCCGTGGAAAATCACTTCTAGACTTTAGAACGGAAATGGCTTCACTGCAGGCGGGTCATTCCCATAGTGGCTCAACCACTGTCCCAGCAACTAACAAAGTGTTCACATTTAGCGTTCATACTCTTCTATTTAACATGTTGCGCTCTGTAAAAATGGCGCGTTTTTACAATCATACTGTTCTATTGAACTTGTTGCGCTCTGTAAAAATGGCGCGTTTTTACAATCATACTGTTCTATTGAACTTGTTGCGTTCTGTAAAAATGGCGCGTTTTTACGATCATACTGTGCTATTGAACATGCTGCATTAATTGTATAAATGGCGCAATCAACTAAATAACAGCGCCAATGAGTTTTTTTGTTGTAGTTATTTCAAAACCAAACTCTAATCTGCAAAATTTGTGTCAGGCTGAAAGTCTAGATTGAGTCCTATCTGATGCACAGCACAGATAGACTGCATGCCTGCCTGTAGTAAGATCAGTCAACCCGTACATGTAAACATGGTCGACTCCCAAGATTTTATAATCGCGGTCTGGGCCATTAACTGACGCCATTATTTCTCTAAAGTTTACCTGGACGTGTATGTGCACATATTCAGCGAAACATAAAAACAGTTCATAAACATTCTATGATCTCGACTAAACAAGCCAAATTCATGAGACTGACTATTTAAACAGAGACAAACAAAAGATAAGATTCGAATTTGTATAAGTGAACAGACAAGAAGAAATACACAAACGAAATGGGGAGACTAAATGTATTGTTAACAGATGTAGCAAGAGCCAAGATAAGTATGTTCGTTCTTTTGTTCTTCTTTAATGACGATCTCAGAGAATGTAGCACAAGCTACTTGTAGAATATCAGATAAAGGGAAATAATTGGGGTTAGCGGTCAGAAATGGTTGTGTTCGTGTGTAACTATTCTATTCTATTCTATTCTATTCTATTCTATTCTATTCAGGGAATCGGGGGACTTTTTGGTCTCAAGGCAAGACGCCGGCCTTGAGAAAGAGAGGTGGTGAGTTCAAATCCCGGCTGAACCAGTCGGGAGTTTTATTTATAATTTCTCCCTGCGGTAACCACCCCTGGTGTCAGCAGGGAAACCCGGCTGGAAACGTCCATCTCATCGACAAAAAAAAATATGAGTACCTCCGAAGTCGGAGTTATCTGCCTGTGTGGCGAGGGGCTCCTGTGCACACGGCTACCAGGGAAAAATGGATTAACTCGCAAAATTCAGTTTCTAGTCTCTAGGGACTTCGCCAGAGGTGAAAACTGGGGAACGAAAAAAACAAAATTCATGGAATCAGTTTCAATACAGTCGGGGCATCCTGCGCATGTCCAAGCAATTCTCGAAGTGCCAAGCAATTCTCGAAGTGCCAAGCAATTCTCGAAGTGCCAAGCAATTCTAGAAGTGCATACAGACTGGCTATTCCTGTAAGGTGTTGATTACAAATACTTCTGCTTTTCCCACTAAGCACTCCGAATCGTCCAGACCCCTTTCCCACCTTTAGACTCTTAGACATTAAACTGTAGAAGAGCCCTGACGAAACCTTCTTTGTCGAGAGAAGTCCACACTCAGTGTCAGAGCTGCCAGAAATCTTCTCGGTTGTTTCTTTACTCTTAGATGTGTGTTGTCTCCAAAAGTGTTGCCTTCTCTTGATTTTTAATATTTTAAATAAATTAGATATTTGACTATTTGGTCCATATGAAACACGTGATTTCCTAGTTTCAATATATGTTATTCTGGTTGCTTGCGTTCGCCCGATGGCTAATGTATTCTAGAGTATCATGGTAGACTAGAATATTCCTCTACATCATCCGCCCTTACAAGGACGTTGTGGACGTATTTGCGTTGTGTTGTGGTTTGCAGTATAACTTATATTTGCGCCTTTCGGCCCAACACATCCGACTTCAGCACATTTTTGAGTACCGGTTGTCTTCCCTCTTCGATCTCTGCACGCTTGGCCAGACTAGACAGATTAGTCTGTTACTGGAGGCACCACGGAGAGGTGGGGCAGGGTCTGGATGGTTTTGGTTCACCGATCGTGGCGCAAGCCATCAGCTGTGGGTCGCTGACAACTTCCAGCTCTGGTGCTGGGAGGCGCGCCTTCGCCTCCATATGCTATTCTAATTGCTAAGATTTTACAGTTCAGTTAGCTAATGGGTTACATCAATAACGGATCGCCACGTCTATGGATCATACAGACTTATATGTAAAATAAGACAGAAATCGCGCTAGTAAATACAGCCCGCAATCATTGTTATAAGTCATGTCTAACAATCTCTTCCATGATCAGTCATATCTGACATCATGCAATATTATAACTCAATAGGTGATGTTACAGTTAAGTTAGGTTCCATGAATTGAAATCCGTCCAGTAACATAAATATACAGGGTGTTTCTAAAGTCGCAGTGCAGTGAATTTATACTCTCGGAAGAAAAAATGTCACGTCACACAAATTGTAAAATAAATGGTATTATTCAAATATACTTGACTGCTATCGGCGAGCTTATAATGGGTAATGTTGGTATTAACACAATAAAGTTGTGTTAACACCATTGTAAGCCAGATCTATCATGTAGCAGTGATGTTTAAATGAACACGTAAATGGTGCTTGAACTATTACGTCATACATAGATACAATTTAGGTGCGTAATTATTTCAACACAAAAAAATGCACAGTCATTAAAGAGACACCCTATACAATGTGTGGTTCCCAGCCTGTGTAACTGAGTTCGTACACGTGGAAGAGGTCACCTTGAAGGTTCTCATTATTTTTAGGAGAATAGCGCAGCACCTATGGGTGTGTCCTAAGTGCAGTAATGGTGTTCATAACATAAAACAGCATTTCGGCATTGATCAGAAGTAATGTTGTATGGGCAGTGCATTCGGTTAAAAACATAACAAGAATGATCTCACTGTCAATACACTACGTCTTTTGACATGGTACTGCCGGTAGTTCCGTATAGGCACTTACTGTAGATGAATCTCGATGACACCACCAGACTATATTGAGCCATGTTGCTATTGGCAACCATTATGGAAGCACACGACAAAATAACGCCAAGGGACGTAATCTGTACATTGACAGAAAGGAGAGTGCAAGAACACTGGATTGGACGCGCAAAAGACAGACACAGATGTAGAATTAATTGTGTTTACCCTAGGGCAATGAAAACATTATTGTGTGTTTATAAAGGTATTTTCGAGAGCAGTATGTCATTAATAGGAAACAGGAGGTAATCTGATCATCAGAAAGTGACTACCCGTGGAGGAAGTGTTTCGGCTCATTAGCATTTTAACACTGTTAAGGCCTTGGCTCTCCGGGATATGACTAGCACGAGTCTCGTACATGTCGTTAGAGGGACGTTCTGAACTCACACAGAGGAGGCTAGACCAAATCTGGGAGTGGAGGAACTCACACAGAGGAGGCTAGACCAAATCTGGGAGTGGAGGAACTCACACAGAGGAGGCTAGACCAAATCTGGAGTGGAGGAACTCACACAGAGGAGGCTAGACCAAATCTGGGAGTGGAGAAACTCACACAGAGGAGACTAGATCAAATCTGGGAGTGGAGGAACTCACACAGAGGAGGCTAGACCAAATCTGGGAGTGGAGGAACTCACACAGAGGAGGCTAGACCAAATCTGGGAGTGGAGGAACTCAGACAGAGGAGGCTAGACCAAATCTGAGAGTGGAGGAACTCACACAGAGGAGGCTAGACCAAATCTGGGAGTGGAGAAACTCACACAGAGGAGACTAGACCAAATCTGGGAGTGGAGGAACTCACACAGAGGAGGCTAGACAAAATCTGGGAGTGGAGGAACTCACACACTGGAGGCTAGACCAAATCTGGGAGTGGAGTAACTCAGACAGAGGAGACTAGACCAAATCTGGGAGTGGAGGAACTCACACAGAGGAGGCTAGACCAAATCTGGGAGTGGAGGAACTCACACAGAGGAGGCTAGACCAAATCTGGGAGTGGAGGAACTCACACAGAGGAGGCTAGACCAAATCTGGGAGTGGAGTAACTCAGACAGAGGAGACTAGACCAAATCTGGGAGTGGAGGAACTCACACAGAGGAGGCTAGACCAAATCTGGGAGTGGAGTAACTCAGACAGAGGAGACTAGACCAAATCTGGGAGTGGAGGAACTCACACAGAGGAGGCTAGACCAAATCTGGGAGTGGAGGAACTCACACAGAGGAGGCTAGACCAAATCTGTGAGTGGAGGAACTCACACAGTGGAGGCTAGACCAAATCTGGGAGTGGAGTAACTCAGACAGAGGAGACTAGACTAGACAAATCTGGGAGTGGAGGAACTCAAACAGAGGAGGCTAGACCAAATCTGGGAGTGGAGGAACTCACACAGAGGAGCTAGACCAAATCTGGGAGTGGAGGAACTCACACAGAGGAGACTAGACCAAATCTGGGAGTGAAGGAACTCACACAGAGGAGACTAGACCAAATCTGGGAGTGAAGGAACTCACACAGAGGAGGCTAGGAGTGGAGGAACTCAGACAGAGGAGGCTAGACCAAATCTGGGAGTGGAGTAACTCAGACAGAGGAGACTAGACCAAATCTGGGAGTGAAGGAACTCAGACAGAGGAGACTAGACCAAATCTGGGAGCGAATGAACTCAGACAGAGGAGACTAGACCAAATCTGGGAGTGAAGGAACTCAGACAGAGGAGACTAGACCAAATCTGGGAGTGAAGGAACTCACACAGAGGAGACTAGACCAAATCTGGGAGTGAAGGAACTCAGACAGAGGAGACTAGACCAAATCTGGGAGTGAAGGAACTCAGACAATGTTTGTCCACCATCTTGATATCCTCCAAATACTAAGATAATTCTTTCTATCCCCTGAAACATAAGGGATGATATGAAACAACTGGCAGCTAACTCTCCTCCTCGCAGTTTTCCCCTCTTCACAACGTTAAAGTCTGCCTCTCCTCCTCGCAGTTTTCCCCTCTTCACAACGTTAAAGTCTGCCTCTCCTCCTCGCAGTTTTCCCTCCTCACAACGTTAACGTCTGCCTCTCCTCCTCACAGTTTTCCCCTCTTCACAACGTTAAAGTCTGCCTCTAATCCTCGCAGTTTTCCCCTCTTCACAACGTTAAAGTCTGCCTCTCCTCCTCGCAGTTTTCCCATCTTCACAACGTTAAAGTCTGCCTCTCCTCCTCGCAGTTTTCCCCTCTTCACAACGTTAAAGTCTGCCTCTCCTCCTCACAGTTTTCCCCTCTTCACAACGTTAAAGTCTGCATCTCCTCCTCGCAGTTTTCCCCTCTTCACAACGTTAAAGTCTGCCTCTCCTCGCAGTTTTCCCCTCTTCACAACGTTAAAGTCTGCCTCTCCTCCTCGCAGTTTTCCCCTCTTCACATTTTTAAAGTCTGCCTCTCCTCCTCGCAGTTTTCCCATCTTCACAACGTTAAAGTCTGCCTCTCCTCACAGTTTTCCCCTCTTCACAACGTTAAAGTCTGCCTCTCCTCCTCACAGTTTTCTCCTCTTCACAACGTTAAAGTCTGCCTCTCCTCCTCACAGTTTTCCCCTCTTCACAACGTTAAAGTCTGCCTCTCCTCCTCACAGTTTTCCCCTCTTCACAACGTTAAAGTCTGCCTCTCCTCCTAGCAGTTTTCCCCTCTTCACAACGTTAAAGTCTGCCTCTCCTCCTCACAGTTTTCCCCTCTTCACAACGTTGAAGTCTGCCTCTCCGCCTCGCAGTTTTCCCCTCTTCACAACGTTAAAGTCTGCCTCTCCTCCTCGCAGTTTTCCCCTCTTCACAACGTTAAAGTCTGCCTCTCCTCCTCACAGTTTTCCCCTCTTCACAACGTTAAAGTCTGCCTCTCCTCCTCACAGTTTTCCCCTCTTCACAACGTTAAAGTCTGCCTCTCCTCCTCACAGTTTTCCCCTCTTCACAACGTTAAAGTCTGCCTCTCCTCCTCACAGTTTTCCCCTCTTCACAACGTTAGAGTCTGCCTCTCCTCTGATGTTTTCTTCTCTTTTCTTCCCAGTTTCATTGTCCTGCTCAAAATTGCGTTTGTTATGTCAAGAGAAGAGGTCAGGTTCGATCCTGATCAACGGCTTCCAGGTTCATCCAGCCTTAAATGGGTATCGGTTTTTTTCAGGGTAAGTAATACCGACCACATTACCCCAAAAATCATGTGCTGAAGAAGGTCTGTAAAAATTACGTCACTAACACTATATTCCCTATGCGTCACATGACGCGGCCTTCATTTTGTTGATATGTCAAGGGAGGTGACAAACCACATGAGTTTTTAATTCTTTACGTTGGTCAAATGGTCTAGGAGGTCCGTGTTAATAATTACATACATGTACATTAGCCAGGGAGCCACGGTAGCTCAGTGGTTAATGAACTGGTCTACAAACGACAAGAGGTAGGGTTCGATCCCAACCGACGACTTCCGGTTCACCCAACCTTTAATGGATATGAATTTTTTTTCTGGGAAAGTAAAGCAGCACGGGTGTAATACCGTCCACATTACCCCAAAAATCATGTGCTGAAGGTCAGTAACATTTATGGTCACTAACATCATATTCCCTATACGCCACTTGGCGTGACGGGGGTACTTTACTTCTACTTACATTAGCCGGCTCCTACTTTCTTTCTTTCTCTCTCTTTCCGGCGTTCACCCAACGATTAGAAAAGGAATGAACAGTCTACGTCATCAATCCTTTAAAGGACATTAATCGGGTCTTTATGCGTCGTGTTGTGTTTATTTGCACCTCTCAGAATAGTGATATTTGCGACTATCGACCCGACACATCTGACTTAAAGACATCTATAATTATTAGGAAGCACTCACTACTTGTACTCTCCTCCCTATCGTTGCTGTTCACGCCCCACGTCTGATAGTGAAAGATGCACGTGCCTACACAGAGCCTATGAATCTCATGTTTATGGAGATTGCCATCTTTCCAAATGAAATTTGGTTTTCGTGATGGCTACTTTCACCTTTTGGTTGTTGGTCGATAAAATATGTGCTTTTGTGAAGGCTACTTTCACCTATTGGTTGTTGGTCGATAAAATATGTGCATTTGTGATTTGGCTTAATTGTTACTTAGGAATTGTTTGTAATGCGACGTTGTCCTTACCTGCCGCGAGTCAAGGAAATCCCATGCCCCCGTCCCGCTTCCACTTTGCTTTTCCATTTAGAATATAATTTCTTGTACAATCCAATGTGAATATCTAATGCCGTAGGTGCAACAAGACAACAAGTAAACAAATACATATTTGGGAGACTATGTTCAGAATTGAAACAGTAATCAGAAACAGTAAACGGTTTCATGTGTAAACGAATACCTGATAGATACTAACGGCGATTATTTACTTTATATTTATATATCACAACTAGGTCACGTTCAATTTTTGCATAGTTTCATGCACGAGTATAGCCACGTGACCAGGTTTGTTCATCCCTGTAATGTTTCATAACCGAGACACAGACGAGAGAAGAAAAGTCGTGTTTAAGCGAGGCTTATATCTGGAATGTTGCGTAAGGGAAACATGAAGAGAAACAATAACAAGAAAGGCAACTAGTCAAACTCGAGAAATATTGAAAGTTTATTCTGTGTAACCTGTGAGCTATTCGTGGGTCGGTGTTTGTTGCAGCCGACAGAACAGCTCTACCAGAATGCACATAAATAGGCGTGTGTGTGTGTTAATTTATAAATTATGAGACATTTTCTAAAATAA
This sequence comes from Megaustenia siamemsis, assembly GCA_032433765.1. Taxonomy (NCBI): domain Eukaryota; kingdom Metazoa; phylum Mollusca; class Gastropoda; order Stylommatophora; family Ariophantidae; genus Megaustenia; species Megaustenia siamemsis. The sequence continues at coordinate 4,112,187 of JAVIAB010000139.1, read as the reverse complement.
ATAATTGAAGACAACATTTTTTAAAATAAACTTAAATTGTTTTTTTCTTCTTCTACCTTTTTCAGCTCTCTGAATAGAATACATTTTCTTGCCGTTCTTTTAAGATCATTCCATGTCTTCCCCATCATCTTCATCTCTGCTTCCAATTGTCTTCTCCAAGAATATCTTGGTCTTCCTCTTTGTCTTTTTCGTTGGAGAATCCAAAAAATGGCATGTTGTGTAATACTCTCAGTTGGCTTGCGCAGTGTGTGTCCGATCCAGCACCATCGTCCTCGCGGTATCTCTTTATCCACAGGTATTTGACTGGTACATTTCCATAATTCTGTTTGTAATTTTCTCCTGCCATTTCCATCCTTTTATCCTATGTAAGCATCCAAGGTCTCTATCTTTGTGATTATCATTATTGTTGTTATCCCCGTTTTACAGCCATATTATAAGACTAACTTAACATTGGAGTTAAACATTTTAATTTTTTTATTTAACATAAACAATTAATAATTTGGCCCGTGTTAGTTTAATGATTGAACATGTCACTCTAACTGCACTCGCAGGCCATTTTAGCTTTACATTAATAATTTGGCCCGTGTTAGTTTAATGATTGAACATGTCACTCTAACTGCACTCGCAGGCCATTTTAGCTTTACATTAATAATTTGGTCTGTGTTAAATTACTGATTGGACATTACAAGCCTCAGTGTATCCAGGCGATCACTATCACTAGTCATCAAGACGTCGTTGGACATATGCTGGACATGTCATGAAAAGAGAAAATAATCGAATAGCAATGCAAGCCCTCGAGTGGGAAACAACAGGTAGGAGGAAAAGAGGCCGACCCAGAGAGACACTGAGAATAACATTGATCAGAGAGGCAAAGGCAGACGGAATCGGCTCCCTCAATTTGATCGATATGCTGGCACAGAAGAGAGAAAAATGACGGGTTCTGATAAAAGATCTTTGCAAGGATTGAGACTGCTAGTAAGAAAATTAAGAAACAGGGAAGGAGTATCTGAGTCCTATGTGCCGACTACGGCTAACAACACTAGCTCAGCCACTTCATAACATTGTACACCTAGAGTTCTGATACCTAGAACCTCAGAACTCTAACTCATCAATAATAGCGACTCTCTTCAATAAACGATTATAGAAAGACTTCAGTACAGCTGTCCTGACAGGTTCTTAAACAAAGAAAATCAGCATTAAATAGTATTGAGCAGCTAGACTTAACAGAAAGACAGGACAAACTACAATGTTTCGACAAAAGTCTTCATCGGGTTATAAAACGTCCATTCTGTAGAGGGAAACGATCTGAATACAGAGTATGGTGACAGCTTTACATAAGAAAATAACATGGACGTTTCGGCTAGATCTAACCTCAGTACTGCAATTATTTATCTGTTCCTTGTCCATTCTGCACAACGTGAACGCAATCATGTCATCCACTTCAATGTTGTGCACTCTAGTTTGCACACAGCAGATGACCCACAGAACTTCTGTAAGAATTGAAACATTCATAAGTCTTACTATACCGACAGAGTCGCAGAGAAAACAGTTTGTGACGTCGGTAATTAGTGTCATTGTGAAATCAGGATACATAGAGTCATTGATGACAGCAATTACCGATAAACAGGTATAATAATAAATTAGGGGAAATGTGAAATCAGGATACATAGAGTCATTGATGACAGCAATTACCGATAAACAGGTATAATAATGAATTAGGGGAAATGTGAGCGCTTATGGGCTGTTGCACGATGTACGATGATGATAACCCGCCGACTATGTTTCATATGTTCTTATTTGGAGACAACAACGATGTCCTAACATTATCAAGCGCTATACATTAGAAAAGTTAGGACGATCAACATTTTCAGGAGGACGTGAACTTCCAATCAATATAGCTGATAGGCGGCAGAAACCGTTAAAGACTATATCTGAAAAAATGTTCCTGGTTGGAGTTTCCTCATATTCCAAGTCCGGCTTGCTGCAGGAGCTACTGAGTTAAGTGCTCTGTGCACACCGTGAGTTGTGCGTTTTGACCGTGTTTTGATATTCCGATTGCTTTCGATAATTGATGATATCGTATGGCGGGGAACAAATGGCTGTGTTCACTTTCTGTGCGGTTTCGCCTTATGTCTTTTGGCGTGTGCTGAGACTGCTATGTTGGGGACTGCATCTACCTTTCTTTGTTTGGGAGATGAGTTATTTATTTTGGTTGATTCCACTGTCACGGGCGGTTGAGCAATTATGGAATTTAATTCGCGTGCATTGATACCGGGGCCTTCCATAACAATAACCGATAAAGACCATAAGTATTTGAAAGTTGTGTTGAAGACTATAACAGGTTATTATTATTACGAATGACTGATCAGAAGTCCTGTTGCACGAGTCTTTCCTTTCTTCTGTGAACTATTCTTGTCTGTTATGTTTCTTTTTTTTTTTTTTTGCATGAAATTATTTTATATGTCAACACTTCTGCTTACGTCACAAGTACTCGAAAATAACTGTTTGCTAAAAAATGTGTGCTGACTCAAGAAATACTTCCTACTTTACAAATTACGTTACCCAACAAGTGGTTACTTAAAACGTTTATGCTTTCTCGCTAAATGCTACATACTTAACAAATACTACTTATTCAACTACATTTTTCTTACTCAACAAACACGCATTCTCATCAAGTACTTGAATTTGGTGTAAAAGTGCTGCTTGTTCAACGATGCACTGGTTATAGCACAACATCCTCAATTCCTGAAATCTACTTAAAGCGACTTCTACAAACCATTGCCCCGATACGATTGCCGTCTCCTCAGTTTCCCTTAAACCTGCTCCCTGGCCCACTCACCTGTACCTGGAAACAAAATAAGCAGGTGTCAAGTGGATCTCTCATGAATCAAAATAAGATGTAGTGCTAGGTCTGGGCAGGTGGCTATACCAAACTAGCGAACAGTGAGTGACATTTTTACCAAGACGACGTTTCCCATTTCTGATGAGGTCAGTCAACCCAAATACTTATAACATATTGGCTCTGCAGCATTAAAACCTGACCAGTTAAACGTGTTTCAGTCAACAGTAAAACCTGACCGGTTAAACGTGTTCCAGTCAACAGTAAAACCTGACCAGTTAAACGTGTTCGAGTCAACAGTAAAACCTGACCGGTTAAACGTGTTCGAGTCAGCAGTAAAACATGATCAGTTAAACGTGTTCGAGTCAGCAGTAAAACCTGACCAGTTAAACGTGTTCGAGTCAGCAGTAAAACCTGACCAGTTAAACGTGTTCGAATCAACAGTAAAACCTGACCAGTTAAATGTGTTCGAGTCAGCAGTAAAACCTGATCGATTAAACGTGTTCGAGTCAACAGTTAAAACCTGACCAGTTAAACGTGTTCGAGTCAGCAGTAAAACCTGACCAGTTAAACGTGTTCGAGTCAGCAGTAAAACCTGACTAGTTAAACGTGTTCGAGTCAGCAGTAAAACCTGACTGGTTAAACGTGTTCGAGTTAAAAGTCGTTCAACTCCGCATAAAGCAAAAAATTGCCAGCAACAGGAAAGAAGAACTGCATAAATAATTTGATTCCACTCTTCCCCCTACACTTATCACGTGACCCCCTTGTTTCTTCTCTTTCACAATGACTCCTTCTCTCATTCACAATGACTCCTTCTCTCATTCACAATGACTCCTTCTCTCATTCACAATGACTCCTTCTCAAATGCAGATCGGATTTCCAGATAAGTGGTTTTTACATTTTATTTTTAATGAATTACTTTCGTGTACGTTACACCCAATCACTTGCTCTTTTATATTAGAATGTACATTACGCCGCACTATTTGCTCATTTATATTAGAATGTACATTACGCCGCACTATTTGCTCATTTATATTAGAATGTACATTACGCCGCACTATTTGCTCATTTATATTAGAATGTACATTACGCTGCACTATTTGCTCATTTATATTAGAATGTACATTACGCTGCACTATTTGCTCATTTATATTAGAATGTACATTAAGCTGCACTATTTGCTCATTTATATTAGAATGTACATTACGCTGCACTATTTGCTCATTTATATTAGAATGTACATTACGCTGCACTATTTGCTCATTTATATTAGAATGTACCTTACGCTGCACTATTTGCTCTTTTATATTAGAATGTACCTTACGCTGCACTATTTGCTCATTTATATTAGAATGTACCTTACGCCGCACTATTTGCTCTTTTATATTAGAATGCACATTACGCTGCACTATTTGCTCTTTTATATTAGAATGTACCTTACGCTGCACTATTTGCTCATTTATATTAGAATGTACCTTACGCTGCACTATTTGCTCATTTATATTAGAATGTACCTTACGCTGCACTATTTGCTCTTTTATATTAGAGTGTACCTTACGCCGCACTATTTGCTCATTTATATTAGAATGTACATTACGCCGCACTATTTGCTCATTTATATTAGAATGTACATTACGCTGCACTATTTGCTCTTTTATATTAGAATGTACATTACGCTGCACTATTTGCTCTTTTATATTAGAATGTACGCTATACCACACCACTAGCCAGCTATTGGAAATTACAGAAAATAACATTTGACGTCTGTCTGAAGAGACTAAGATCATGAAGAGACTAAGATCATGAAGAGACTAAGATCATGAAGAGACTAAGATCATGAAGAGACTAAGATCATGAAGAGACTAAGATCATGAAGAGACTAAGATCATGAAGAGACTAAGATCATGAAGAGACTAAGATCATGAAGAGACTAAGATCATGTATTGCCTCTCCCTATCCCATGTACCAAAGATGCAGTGATCTGAGATCTTTCACTCCGTCACTCCCATCCCGTGTGTCGATCTTGCAAAGAATCCTTTCTCTTTATTTCTTCACTTCCTCTTGTGCTTGTTCGGGTGTCGAGGGAGATGCAAAGTTATGGTTTTCGTCATTTTAGGCAGCTTCACTCTTGTCAATTAATGATGTTGTAGCGCTCCTTTGATGTTGTCTGCCCATCTTACTCTGGGTCTGCCTCTTGCTCCTCTGTCCTCTCCTCTTTTGATATATGACTTCTATGGTAAGTAATCGAATGCCATTCTTTCTAGATGGGCAAATTATTTTATTTATTTCTGTATGTTTCTTTGAATTGGTTCAATGTCTTATCTTTTTCTTATACTACCATTTCTTATTTTGTATTTTCTTGTCACTCCAAGAGATTTTCTCAGACATCTCATCTCTCTTGCAATAAATAATCAATCACATCATAGGAACCTATTGACCCCCCAAGAAATTAATGATGAAACCTGAACACTTTACAGCTGTTATATTCATCTTTCTTTTCTGTTCATCTTTTACATTAGCGTATGTTTTGTTCTCTGCTCTTCCTGTATGTTGACACGTCAAATGTGAAATGTCCCGTGACAGATATTAATCTTGTACAGAAAGTAACACATTGCACTTACCTGCGTTAGGGGATGCTATTTGATGGGGGGAAGGCCAGGGCTTTTCCTCGTTGCTACTTACTTTTGCCAGCTCATTGAAACAATACAATTTTTGTGAGAACTTAGTTGGCTGGAGAGCGGCAAGCTATGATCGAACCCACTTTCAGTCTGTCGCTAAGCTGGTGCTCTACCAAAGTAAGACGCATGCCGAGATTCTATGTGGAGGAGATGGACTATTTTCAGGTTTGATACTTGATACAGGAACCTTGATGGCTGAGTGGTTAGAACGATGGCTTCCTCTTCTGAAGGGTCAAGGTTCACATTTCACAAATGCCAGTTTTATACATTCTCGTGTACTTTTCTTCATGTTGAGAGTTACGTTGCACTACGTTAGGAATGCAGCCCAGTGCATCCGATTTCAACACTTTTGTGTCTCGCTTTTCCTGGTCCCGGCTCTTTTTTACCTGTCCAGCTTGGATGATACATTGATAGCATTGCTACCACTAGAACAGCTGTTTGATATATGGGCACACAGGCTCCTCTACCACTTTGTGGTGGAGGAACGTAAAAGGAGCGTTTGTACAGCTGCTCTACGAGTAAAGTTATAAAGCATAAAACCTCACGTTATAGTAGAACATATATTGAGTTATAGCGGTGTGTGGTGTCAGGTCTGATAGATCATGGTTGAGGTCGTCACAACCGGCCATGTAAGTCAGTGTATCTCATCATATCATAATCATCATCACCATCTTCATCATCAAATGCCTGTTGGCGTAGGTGATCATGTCTCTCCACAACTCTCGATCTCAACAATTATTTAGCACTCCGGCTGTTGACCTTCTGCTAAGCCATTCTCTTAACTGTCTAGTATATTTTCTCTTTGCTTCCCCTCTATCTCTTAGTCCCTCAGTTTTCTCAGTTGTAACAATATATTCCAGCGGTTCCCTTCTTATTGCATGGGCCAAAAAAATGACGATTGTTTCTTCCTAATATTGGAAATTAGCTTTATATTTGATTTGGCCTCTTTCAGAACGTTTTCATTACTCTTCTTAACTGTCCATGGTATTCTCAACAATCTGTAAAACTACATTTCTGCAACCTCCAATGATTTTCTTGTCTGTTGTTATATTGTCCATGATTCACATCCATATGTTAACACTGGTTCTACAAAATATTTAATAACTTTTTTTTCTTGTTTCCATTGTCAATTGTCATTGTTTTGTTTCCACGTCACGATACAACAAAAATAAAAAGTCTCAATGTTTCGTTTCACTTTCCTGAAGATTCCGTCAGACATGCGCTCCCACTTGAGCTCAGGCAGCAACTGTAGGTCTGAAGTGTCTGTTCTTGGATGGGCGGCTACATTTCAAGTCATCACTCGATCATAGTTCCCTCCGTCCTGCTAATCTCGAGTACCTCGACCGACACCTCAGGGACAACACCTGTCATTGGTTGTTCGAAAACACGAGGGTTCAATGTCTAACGTAAAGGTCAAAGGTAATCTCATAAAATATCATGTCCCAATCGCGTGGGGTGTTTTGACCTCAAGGAACACCTTCTGTTTAGGGTTCTCTCCCCCCCCCCCCCCCCACTGAAAATAGAGATGGTAATAACGTGTTAACAGCTAAAGGGTATACCCCATTTTATTTGATCCATAAACATACTACACGTGGGAATCATTGCGAAATAGGACAATTATTTTTGAAGGGCTAAACAATTTGCGTAAATAAGTGCCACAGATACTCCCCTGGAAATGGGTACGATCTAAAGATGGTCACACTGTTCGCATATTTGCAAACCGTCATAGAAAATGATGGGCACTAAAACGATACTTGTTATATTTGTGTGTTATCACCACTGCACACCGGATCAAACCGTAGGTGCTTCGATATCCCCCTCGAGAATCTCGAGAAAACTGGGCAGAATCCTGGCCCAGTTGCATGAACTGCGTTGCGTGGTCTTATTGATGGCCTACTCTTTTCGACTTTTTTTTTCCTAGGGTTCTTTAACGTGCGCGAGTTCACACGGGAACCCCTATTTATTGCCGTTATCCGAGAGGGCTAGTCATCCGACCTCACTACCTAAAGAGATCAGGAGAGATTATTATCATAAGGAAATCACAAATTAATATTTATTATTTTTTTTTTAAATGACCACCGCTTGTGGTGGGCTTTGAGCACGACACCTATCACCCGTAAGCCACCATGCGTGACGAGTATTACTTCTAGTATTAAACAAATATTTGACAATAAGTTGTTTAATGTCTCTTTGCACACACATTATCCATTTACAGCGTGACAATTGTAGGGTGTATTACCAGGAAGCTTCTTGAAAACGTGATCAGATGGATCACAGAGAAGGAAGTGAATATTTTAAAAGTGAATAATAAATAATAATTGATTTAAAATATTTCTTATATAAAGATAATGGAAATGTTTTCGGAAACTTAAACTTTGCTGTCTGAAATATATATATATATATATATATATATATATATATATATATATATATATATATATATATATATATAACATTGCGATTTCTCCAAATAATATACACTATTGGGGACTGGTTGGTCTCGAGGCAAGATAGGGAGGTTGTGAGTTCGAATCCTGGCTGCACCAGTTGGGATTTTTTTATTTATGATTTCTCTCTGCGGCAACCATCCCTGGTCTCAGCAGCTAGTCCCGGCTGGAAACGTCAATTACTCATGGACGGGAAAAAAAATATGAGTACCTCAGAAGACGGAGTTATCTGTCAGTGCGGCGAGGGACCCCTGAGCACACGGCTGCCGGGGAAAAACGGATTAACTCGCAGAATTCAGTTTCTAGTCTCTAGGAACTTCGTCAGAGGTCAAAGCTGGCGAACGCAATAATGAAGAAATAAATAAATTGTAGACAGCAATCTTTAACCACAGATGCACAACATTCGTACAGATTTTAACTGTGCACCCCCCCCCCCCCCAATTTTCTTCAAAAACGCATTTTTATTAAATGTCAGAGATCAAAAGAATCAGTAAAATCATGAACTTTAAAGGAAATCTCACAAATCTAATTCTTCACCTCAAATTAAATTATCTCTCTCTCTGTCTGTCTGTCTGTCTGTCTGTCTGTCTGTCTGTCTGTCTGTCTGTCTGTCTGTCTGTCTGTCTGTCTGTCTGTCTGTCTGTCTGTCTGTCTGTCTGTCTGTCTGTCTGTCTGTCTGTCTGTCTGTCTGTATCTCTCTCATTCTATCAATCTCTTTCTCTCTCTTTCACTATGTGTTTGTGTGTGTCTATATGAGTGTATATATATATATGCGCAACTGCGGTAACAGAAAATAACAGCACAGATATCAAAGCGTTGATAATCGCCGTGTACCTTTATTTGACAGGCCAAGTGTTTCCCCCAAAGATCTCGACAGCTGAGTGACGTGAGCAACTCGTGCTGTCTCACAGGTCCAGGGCTAGCGCTCCGTTCTACGATTAATTCGCTTGTCACTGTGCTAGAATAATAATAATCACATTTGAAGATCTTGATTGTGCGCAGCAACGGATGCTAGCATTCTTCCAGTCTATGAAACCAGACAGGGTATTCCAAATGTCTTTGAAGGAAAACCTCATTATTATTATCTTGAAGGTAAATCTCATTTATAATAGATTCTCTCATTCAAAAGATAAAACTCCCAGATTTGAATAATCTTAAGTGGTTAATTTAATTTTCAAACGAAATACTGGAGTTCGAATTACATCCACCAGTCAATGTTTAGTAGTGTTCCTCCGTCTGACTTATTGTGGATAGATAATAATATCATACTTTATAATGGGCCTGTCAGGTTAGCTTATAACAACAACCTGCACCGTCAAAGCAAGAACGTGATGACGTTCCATGGTAGCCAACCTTCGATGCGAAGACGGCACTCAATGATGATGGTGATAATGATGAAGATTAATGGACCTGTGAAAAATATGCAAATAAGGATAAATCTTGACACGACCTTGACATGATCGATATATAGACTCAGTGTTTTTCCTATGAATACTTTACGGGATACCCATGTTGTCATGACTACCTGGACGAGTACAAAATGTTCCAATCGCATTTCTTCCTCTTCTACTTTTCTCTTTTCACTGATACCTGAAAGGTGTCGTGGTTTATATCATTTGTCGTTCTTGAGCTGCTCGAACTGTCTGAATTAGTGATTTTCCTTTGTTGTTACATGTCTCTGTCACTGCATCTATCCATCTTCTTCTGAGTCTTCCTCTTGGTCTTTTTCCATGCATTCTCGAGAAGAACGCCCTTGATGGTGATTGGTGAGGATTCATTCTGACCAGGTGACCAAACCATTTAAGTTGTTGTTGTTCTATATATTCTTGGCAGGGTTTTGTTCCTACCATTTTTCTTATGGTTTCATTTGGTATTCTATCTTTTCTTGTGTTGTTTGTTACTTTTCTCAAGCAACGCATCTAACATGTATTTATCTTTCTTAATTGTGATTTAGATAGGGTCCATGTTTGACTTTCATAGCACAAAGTTGGCATGAAAATGCTATTTATCATTTGTTGTTTAGCTGGCATAGAAATGTTTGGATGTCTTAGCAATGGTGAAAGCTGGTATGTGACATCATTTGCTCTTTGTATTCTCATGTCAATTTCTCTGTCTAGTTTTCCATCTTTTGTGAACACTGTGCCCAAATACTTGAATTCTTCGACTTGTTCCAGTCGCATTAAAGTTACGTTATTACGAGAATTGAATTTACTATCAACTCGTTATCTGTCTAACAATATTGAATACTTCAAACTTAGCCTTAATCAGATGGGGAATATCTAAAATTGTCGTAATATGGGCTGCAAGAACAAGACGAAAACAAACAGATGGCAGGACAAGCTGAGAAGCGAGGAAAGACATTTCGTCTGAGGGATTCAGACCAGCGAGATAAGGCCAATAACGCCGTGCTTAAATCAACACAGAGAAAAATATAGAATGATTAATCCTAGTGTAATAATAAGCTAAGAGAGAGAAAGATTAAGTCTAGAGAAAGAATAAATCAAGAGAAATAGATTAAGCCAAAAGATAAAACAAGAGATACATTTAACCAAGAGTTGGTTAAGCAAATAATACAGATTTTAGATAATGTAAGCGAAAAGAGAGATTGAGATAACATAAGCCATAAGAGAGATTGAGATAACATAAGCCAAAAGAGAGATTGAGATAACATAAGCCAAAAGAGAGATTGAGATAACATTAGCCAAAGGAGAGATTGAGATAACATAAGCTAAAAGAGAGATTGAGATAACATTAGCCAAGGAGAGATTGAGATAACATTAGCCAAAAGACTAAACCAAGAGCTATTAAATCATGAGAGATTACGCATATATATATATATATAAAACATCAAGAGAGAGATGAAGATAATATCAACTAATTTGATGAGGCGAAACTATACCCCCATGACGGATTCGTTTTTTTTTTTTAATTTGGATCTAGAGAAATATTTCAAATGGCTGAGAAGGAAAGCTAGCTATGCATGTGTGTCATTCACAAGAAAAGACATATAGACATAATTCTAACAAGCAAACAGTTGACATCAAGAAAATACACAGAAAAAATACGTTAAAAAATATAATAAATACTTTATTTCATAGAAAATTCTTGGTAATAGTTAAAAAAGAGTTGTGCTGATGTTTGTTTAGAAAGTCAAGGAAAGTGCAGCGTTAAAGATCGGTTAATGAGGCGCCACAATGGACCACTTACGACAACAGATTATTACAAATTTTTTACGTCTGTGACAGTTTACGTCTGTGTAGTGGGAGACTTTAGTTGTAAGATAAGAAAGTCAACAAGACGAGTTCATGAAGTGTAAAGAGAGGGAGCCGTGTTAATAAACTTTAAGAACGTAATCCAAACCTCGTCTAGCAGCCATCACTTGAAGTGTTGAGATCAAGTGTTGTTGTTGAACTAGTGTTTGATGCTTCTGTGTTGTGTTAATCATCGTGTTCTCATCACTGGCACAGACCCCCTAACAGAAATTGGGTACCTCACTCTTGGTTAGAGAAGGAAAAGCATTCAGCGAGAGTGCCCTGAGTCATGCTTTCCCAAATGATAAGGCTGAACAAAGTGGAGACCCCACACTTCACACCGCCAACGGCAGCAGACTAATATTAGAGGATATCTCGTTTAGGTTCAGTGTTTGCACATTACTTGAGATAATAGTCAGTGGCTACGAGAACAGACCCTGCACTTGCAGCATCCACAAAGGTTATGCTTTCAAACAAATGTCGAAGAGTATATACGTCATTGCTTTCAAAATCTCGATAAAAGTGTAATTTATCAGCCTCCTTAATAATAATAATAAAAATATATAAAATATAATATAATAATATGATATGGTCTTTGAAGTCGTGACAGACGGTTGGTAGACGCAACCACGATAAGTCAGAAGTTTGTTTAAAGTATTAGTTTCTTATGCTGGATGTTGCTTTGCTGAACAGCTTCTCTCGTGGCTCAATCTGCAAAACTATGGATAGACAGGTCCATCCGCAGAACTATGGATAGACAGATCCATCCGCAAAACTATGTATAGACAGATCCATCCGCAGAACTATGGATAGACAGATCCATCCGCAGAACTATGGATAGACAGATCCATCCGCAGAACTATGGATAGACAGATCCATCCGCAGAACTATGGATAGACAGATCCATCCGCAGAACTAACAAGATATATGTCTCGTCTTCTTCCTCCTCCGCCTTTTTTCTTCTCAATTTGATATCATCACTGCCTCGGAATTTGCTGTGTCATTTTTTTTTATTTTTGCTCTCCATGTGCACGATCTGCAGCTCTACTAAATAATTAATAAATGAACAATTAAATTCATTAAATAACATTTATTGGTTAGACCTAACTACATTCTGTATTATCTGTTGACACAATCTAACATCATTCATCATGATCATGACACCTGCTTGTCTTCCCTGGAACTTCCATCCCATTGCCATGGCGGCTATTCTCAAGTTTTCTCTATCTTGAACATACATGCTACTGTTTCAGTCACGTGTTATTTTCTAGACACATCCTTAAAACTCCAAGTCATTCTGATGTGTTCCAGCATAGAGAGCAGACTTGCTGTTTTAAGCTAAGTGCATTTTATTATACATTTTTTCTCTTTTTTAAAAAAAAAATGTTTTTCTCTTTTTCTATTTTATATATCTTGTTGCCCATCCTACCTCTCCTCATGTAGTATTCATTTCTCTCTTCCCTCTCCTTTCCTATTTCCACATCCTACTTTCCTCGCCCTCCACTTGATCATCTAACATGTAGTTATAGATAATTGTGCTTCACCGTTGGTTGTCGTTGCCCCTGTATTCTGAAGAAGGCCACAGGCCGAAACGTCATTATTGTGTTGTGTTCCTTCCTTGTAAGGCTGTCACCATACTTTGGAGTGTTTAGTACACCCACCACTGGCTCCTCGCTACCAGCTTTACCGCAGCATTGCAATTATTTGCCTGTTCCATGTTCAGTGTCTTTTGTAATCAATATCAGCTTATGTGCGGCATCTTGCACACACTATCTCTTTGGTCTTCCTCTCTCCTCCTCGTGTACCTAGTACCATATCCTCCAGAATGATTTCTTTAGATTATCATGTCATTAAATATGGCCCCAAATATAACTGGATGCACATCTAAAAAAATATCTTTAGCAACAGGTTTCTGAGCCATCTGTTGATGAAACCTAAACTGGATTTATAACGTTTTCGACTTAGGAACAATTGCCACTCAAGGACTGAACAATAATCATTCATTTCACTCTCTGTTTTGATAGTGAGAGCGGCGATGTCAAATTTTGGAAACTAATTTATTTGATTGCTCTAATTATTTGTTTGTTGCTGTGATGGCGCTGTATCGCAGATATTCCGCTTCATCTCACACTATAAACATGTAGATTCAAGATATGAAATTATAGAATGGTAGAGATAGGAGAAATGGTTGGGGGGAGGAGGGGGGGGGGGGGGGGTTGGCGAAAAACAGAAAGACAATTTTTGAGAAAGTACGTTTTTTTTATCCTTTTCATAATTGTATTTGTCCGAGCTGGAGTATATTCTTTGTGTTTCTTCTAAGCCGTTTTGGTTTAATAACATGCTTCATCTACAACCAGTTTCATGGCCGTCATTTAATGAAGACAAAATGGTGGGACTCTAGAAACCTCAAATTAAATATTGATTACATCAAGAGGAGGCAACGACCCCTCGCAGCAACAGAGCTGGACCCACAGTTGGTCGCTTGCGCTAGGATCGGTGAACCAGAACCATCCCGATCCTACTCCACATCTTCGCCGTGTATCCAGACTAACTAGTCTTGTCTGGCCAAGCGAGTAGGGATCGAAAAGGGAAGACAACCCGGTATTCAAAAATAACATGCTGATGCCGGATATGTTGGGCCGAAGGCGCAGATATCACAGTTCTACTGCAAACTACAGCACAACGTAACTACGCCCACTTAGTGTCCTAGTAAGGACGGATAGGGGAGGGGACAATCAATTCCTTTAGTAGCCAGTAGGTGAACGACAGCAAGAGAGAAAGAAGGATTACATCAAGCAAAAGTCATTGTAACTTTTTATTTTGGATAAAATTGCGATCTAATATAACCTGAAATACTTACTCTGTGGTTGTACGGATTGGGCCTTGCCATGAAGTGGGCAAAACCTGCAAGACACAACAAGGGTATCTAGAACACGTCTAGTCCTTCAGTCAGTGATTAGGGATGGAGAAACTGGTTGGCGATTTGCACAAATTGTATACATTTGGTGCCTTTTCCTTTGTGTCGTGCCATTTGTCGATTTTTAAAAGTAGTTTACAAGATGTAAACGGGCTAGTTGACTGTGAACGATGGTTCTTTCACTGAGCAATTCAATGTTAAGAACTTTTTCTTCAGTGTTCTAGTCTTTTGATCATGCGAAATTGACTCTTTGTCTAGTAAAGGGATGGTGGTTGGGTACAACATCATGGTGTAAGATGCGATTTCGGTTAGGGACCACTACAATGTTGAATTTATAGAGAAAAGAGTCCTATAGTATTCGGTCTCTTTTGAAGACCGAAGCAACTGAACACAATCCACACAGCTACCAACAACACAATCCCCACAGCTAACAACAACACAATCCACACAGCCACCAACAACACAATCCACGCAGCCACCAACAACACTATCCACACATCTACCAACAACACAATCCACACAGCCACCAACAACACAATCCACACAGCCACCAACAACACAATCCACACATCTACCAACAACACAATCCACACAGCCACCAACAACACAATCCACACAGCCACCAACAACACAATCCACACATCTACCAACAACACAATCCACACAGCCACCAACAACACAATCCACACATCTACCAACAACACAATCCACACAGCCACCAACAACACAATCCACACAGCCACCAACAACACAATCCACACAGCCACCAACAACACAATCCACACATCTACCAACAACACAATCCACACAGCCACCAACAACACAATCCACACAGCCACCAACAACACAATCCACACATCTACCAACAACACAATCCACACAGCCACCAACAACACAATCCACACAGCCACCAACAACACAATCCACACAATTATCAACAAACTACAAAAACAGCAGAACATGGTGCGTCCCCGGGAAAGGAATAAAAAACAGGACAGAGTACTAGAAACTCTTGGAAACGTCACAACAAAAAAGACAAATCAAAGAACAAAAGTTCGAAACTTACTATTTTTTCGGCGTTGAAAGACAAAGAAAAAAAATTAAAAAAAAGAAAGAAAGAAAGAAAGAAAGAAATAAAGAAAGAAAGAGAGAAAGAAAGAAAATAATGTAGGTCTAGTTCTGACAATCGCCAACTGTATTATATCATCAGAACTATTATCAAACTACAAATGAATTCCACTTTTACCTACCCTCGACGTTTATCCACCAATCACTCATGCTCGTTGACTTTAACCACACTCCACCCATCCTCCATTTTCCGATCCGTTCTTCAGACCGTCCTTATAATTCGTTCTCCGTCACGGATGAGATCTAACAAACTGCCCTCGTTCTCCTGTCTGATGAGTCTTCAGACGGAACCTTGGCATAGATAAAGAAGATGTAAAGAAATGATTGGCTAAAAATGTTAGCTTTTGAACTCCAAGGATTTCGATAAGTTTAACACCACCAACGTCATTTCTGCTAATCGCAAATTGTTTCCTTTAGCGTGGAGATGTCTGATTAATGTATGTGGCCGCTGCTAGTAAATTATATCACAATCTCGCGGGCCCGTCAAAAATGATTTCTTTTGTAAATAGGCAAAGTTATAAATCTGTTATGTAATAAATATAAGTGCATATGTGAAATTGTGTGTATGTATATTATATGCATATACCAGTAGGTAGATAGATAGATATAGATAGATAGATAGATAGATAGATAGATAGATAGATAGATAGATAGATAGATAGATAGATAGATAGATAGATAGATATAGATAGATAGATAGATAGATAGATAGATAGATAGATAGATAGATAGATAGATAGATAGATAGATAGATAGATAGATAGATAGATAGATAGATAGATAGATAGATAGATAGATAGATAGATAGATAGATAGATAGATAGATAGATAGATAGATAGATAGATAGATAGATAGATAGATAGATAGATAGATAGATAGATAGATAGATAGATAGATAGATAGATAGATAGATAGATAGATAGATAGATAGATAGATAGATAGATAGATAGATAGATAGATAGATAGATAGATAAATGGATGGGATGATAGATAAATGGATGGATGGATGGATGGATGGATGGGTGGGTGGGTGGGTGGGCGGGCGGGCGGGCGGTTGGGCGAGCGGGCGGGACTGGGACCGGACGGACATCTCTCTCTCTCTCTCGCTCTCTACATTTCATTTGTTCTTAATAAAATCTCAACTCGTTGTATACTCCCTACATTTCTTGGTAGTCTTAACTTTCCTCTTTATAGTCTTACTTCTGTTTAGCAATGATACCTTATACTTTGTCTTATTTCTGTTTAGCAATGATACCTTATACTTTGTCTTATTTCTGTTTAGCAAAAATACCTTATACTTTATCTTATTTCATTTTAACAATGATACCTTATTTTTAAAAAAGTTAAGTACTCCCGTCACGCCAAGTGGTATATAGGGATTGGTTATTGGTTATTGGTTATGGAAGGCCTCGGTATCACTGCAAGCGAATTAAAATCCATAATTGCTCAACCGCCCGTGCCAGTGGAATCATCCGAATTATTACTCATCTTCCAAACAAAGAAAGGTAACTGTAGTCCCCATCATAGCATTCTCAGCACACGCCAAAAGACATAAGGCGAAACCGCGCAGAAAGTGAACACAGCCAACTGTTCCCTGTCATACGATATCATCATTCATATTACACATTTGGAGTATCGAAACATGATCAAAATGGATGAGAAACACAGCTCACGGTGTGCACAGAGCACTTAACTCGGTAGCTCCTGAAACAAGCCGGACTTGGAATATGAGGAAACTGCAACAAGGAACACTTTTCAGACATAGCCTTCAATGGTTCCTGCCGCCTATCCATCACATTGCCCGGAAGATCACGTCCTCCCGAAAATGATGATCGTCATAGTAAATGTATGGCGCTTGATGATGTTAGGACATCGTGTTTAACTCCAACTCCGAACATACAAAACACAGTTCGTCTTCAGATTATCCCCGATGCACACCAAACGCAAGATAAATAGGGAATATGGTGTTAGTGACGATACATTTTACAGACATTCGGCACATAAGTTTTGGTGTAATGTGGTCGGTATTACATCCGTGCCGCTTTACTTTTTCAGAAAAAAAGTCATCATCATTGCACTCCAAACATGCCCATAAGTGCTCCGATCCCCTCCTCGGCAAGACCTATAGTGTCCAGCGACTGACAACTCCAGTTCTGTGTTGGTTGATCGGTCTTCTTATGCCCATTAAGTTTCTCGTTTCTATCTGTACCCATCTTAACTGACATCTCTTTCATCCGAAGGAGTAACGTGGTCTCATGGTTGTCGAAGTCCTGCACCCTTCCCACATCTCAGAGGGCATTGATAATGTCCGCTGTATCCATTAGTTGACCGTCTTCAACGATAGCGCACCTAGCCAACCTGTGCATTTTTTCATTCCCGCGTACTCCCGCATGTCCAGGGACGTAGACAAACGTGACCATACGTATTTTTGACTTCTGCAATGACTCTACCCATTGCCTGCGCACAGAACCCGCCTTCATTCTTTTTTTTTTTGTGTGTGGTCATGCTCATCAAATCACTTAACTACTTCTCAGTCCGTGGCCAAAGCACCAGCAATAACAAGCTAGGAACATTGTTCTCCTAATTCTGTTTATTCAGTTTATATTGTTCTTGCTATAATTTATACTATCTGCATGGTATAGTATTTTGACCTTACACATATATAATAATGTTTGTACAATATATATATATATATATATATACATACATATATATATATTAAGCAGGGATGCCTTCTGTCTCCATTTCTCTTTCTACTGGCTATAGATTGGATTATGAAAATAACTCAAAACAACAGAAATGGGATCCAGTGGTCACTGACCAAACAACTTGATGATTTAGACTTTGCTGATGACATAGCTCTCCTATCACACAGCCATCAACAGGTGCAGGATAAAATGAGCATACTTGATGAGAGATCATAACAGTTAGGACTGAAGATTAATAGAGATAAGACCAACATTATGAGAATTCATACAGTTGGCAAAAACCAAATAAAACTAGGAGAAATGCCTCTACTAGACGTACAATCTTACATATATTTGGGCAGTAATATAGATAAAGAGGGAGGAACAGAAAATGATACCAAAATAAGGTTATCAAAAGCAAGAGGAGCTTTCATTGCACTGGGAAACATATGGAAACAAAAAGAAATTAGGTTAAATACAAAAATAAAAATGTTCAGCTCAAATGTTAAGTCGGTCCTATTATATGGCTGTGAAACATGGAGAATAACAAAATTGACATAAAGAAGATACAGACTTTCATTAATGGATGCTTACGCAGAATAAAAGGATGGAAATGGCAGGACAAAATCACTAACATAGAATTATGGAAATGTACCGGTCAAATACCAGTGGATAAAGAGATACAGCGAAGACGATGGCGCTGAATAGGACACACACTACGGAAGCCAACTGAGAATATTACACAACAGACCCTTTTTGGAATCCCCAGGGGAAAAGACAAAGAGGAAGACCAAGGAATTCTTGGAGAAGACAGATAGAAGCAGAGATGAAGATGATGGGGAAGACATGGAATGATCTTAAAAGAATAGCAAAAAACAGAACGACTTGGAAAGTGTTTGTTGAAGACCTATGCTCCACTGTGAGCTAAAAAGGTAGAAGAAGAAGTTTAAGAATATATATATATATATATATAGTAAATAACGTATTCACTCACACTTGATAGTTTGTTACCACTGCAGACCTGCAGCCGCCATATGTCGTTAGTGATTAGATATGCATCTTTGTATTTTAACAACTGCCAGCTGTCTCTATGAAAATGAACTAGAAATCCTACATGTGATCAGCTGGCACAGATAGACAGTCCACAGTTTCTCGGTGTCTATTCTCATGTTTGCGCTGGTTTGTTGAATATCTTGCTACCATCATAACTTGAGTTGTGTACCTTGTTACCACCATAACTTGTGTTGAGTACCTTGCTACCACCATAACTTGTGTTGTGTACCTTGTTACCACCATAACTTGTGTTGTGTACCTTGCTACCATCATAACTTGTGTTGTGTTCCTTGTTACCATCATAGCTCTGTGTTGAATATCTTGCTACCATCATAACTTGTGTTGAGTATCTTGCTACCATCATAGCTTGTGTTGTGTACCTTTTTACCACCATAACTTGTGTTGTGTACCTTGTTACCACCATAACTTGTGTTTTGTATCTTGTTACCATCATAGCTTGTGTAGAGTACCTTGCTACCACCATAACTTGTGTTGAGTACCTTGCTACCACCATAACTTGTGTTCAGTACCTTGCTACCACCATAACTTGTGTTGAGTACCTTGCTACCATCATAACATGTGTTGAGTACCTTACTAACTCCATAATTTGTGTTGAGTACCTTGCTACCATCATAACTTGTGTTGAGTACCTTACTAACTCCATAATTTGTGTTGAGTACCTTGCTATCACCATAACTTGTGTTGAGTACCTTAGTAACTCCATAATTTGTGTTGAGTACCTTGCTATCACCATAACTTGTGTTGAGTACCTTAGTAACTCCATAACTTGTGTTGAGTACCTTGCTACCACCATAACTTGTGTTGAATACCTTACTAACTCCATAACTTGTGTTGAGTACCTTAGTAACTCCATAATTTGTATTGAGTACCTTGCTACCACCATAACTTGTGTTGAGTACCTTGCTACCACCATAACTTGTGTTGAGTACCTTAGTAACTCCATAACATGTTTATCAATCAATGACAAGAAAGTTTCGGTGTTCATATTTTGGTAAACAGATTTTTAAAAATATGTAACTGGACGTGCATATCTTGATAACCCTGTGCTAATAGCTCTCCTACAATACATATTTGTATATTCTATTCTTACTCGTTGTTGAACACATTTTTAAAATATTTATATATTTTTGTATCATTATTTGTTTGGGTTGAATCTGTTGTGGTTTGTTGTGTTTTCTTTTCACAGTCGCTTCTTTTAATCTTATTCTAGCATTTTTATTTTAACCCAATAAACTGTGCAGCATTTGTTGGTGCAAATGACCCGGAGGTGTGTTGAAAACTTTGACCCGAAGCCTCCTAAGTCACCAGTTACGACATATCTTGCAGGTGACAGTGGTTCGACTATTTTCTGACATGACCGTGGTCTGGGCAAGGCAGCCACATTGGCAACAGCAGATCTAAATGGCACAAAAAGAACGATAAAGTAGCAGAAAAAAAGAGAGAAGTGTGTGTTAAACGAAAAAAGATGTGCCAAAAAAAGGACATTGTCCTAATAAAAAAGTGCGATGTTAAATTAGAAAAGTACTATTGCTACTTTTCCCCACTCACTTCTCATCACATCCACATTTGACTTATAGTCGTCCACACACTGGGAGCTTCTGGATCGAGTCTCAGCTAAGTCTCGCTTTATTATTACTTGATTAGTTTTTTTTAAAATTGTGTTTAAATAATTTTTTTTTATTATTAATTATCAATTTTTATTCTCCTAAAGTACATCTGCTTTGTGTTTTGTCATTTCATTTCTTGTCCCACTTTTTATTACTCTTTCATATACTAGTCTCGTTCATTCTAGATGTAGTTGAGCTTATCTTTAATTCGTTGCGCTTTTATATTGATCCCGTTTTTTTTCAAAAGGTCGCATGTAGGCCAATAAGTCATTATTTTGCTAGGTTTGTGTTTTCTAAAGCTGTCACCATACCTTGTATAAGTTAAGTTACAACCCGCTACTTGCTCCTCACTATTGCAGAAAATAAATTAATTTTAAAAAAAATGTTAATAAATAAAAGGATATCAAAAGATAAAAGGGCTGGGTGTAGCAAAAATCTCCATGCATGAAAATTAACAAATATTTATCATTTGTAACGTAATTACATCGGATATCTGTTATATTGAATCTTTACCAGAAATCTGAAATTTGGTATAAATATATTACGCAGTGATTCCCCTTACTGTGATCAGAAAGGAAACAATTAAAATATTTCTCACAAACAGCTTTGTCCAAAACATGAGAATATACTGCAGCGTTCCAGGTGGCGAGCTTGTTGCTGACTGATGTTTTGAGTAGTTTAAACTTCTGTGAAATGTTGCCTTCTCTAACTCTAATGGATTCGTCTCTTGCTGCCCGCCGCTGTGAACGTGCAGTTAGACACTTCTTGTAGCCAGGTTGTGCTGCCATGATGGTGTATTCTTTTATATAAGCACAGTTTTATGTTCCTGTAATGATACAAATATCGGGGGACTTTGAATGTGTGTTGATAAGGATATAATGTAAAACATTTGAATGTGTTTTGATAAGGCTATAATGTGGAATATTTGAATGTGTGTTGATAAGGCTATAATGTAAAACATTTGAATGTGTTTTGATAAGACTATAATGTGGAATATTTGAATGTGTGTTGATAAGGCTATAATGTAAAACATTTGAATGTGTGTTGATAAGGCTATAATGTGGAATATTTGAATGTGTGTTGCTAAGACTATAATGTGGAATATTTGAATGTGTTTTGTTAAGACTATAATGTGGAATATTTGAATGTGTGTTGATAAGGCTATAATGTAAAACATTTGAATGTGTGTTGATAAGGCTATAATGTGGAATATTTGAATGTGTGTTGCTAAGACTATAATGTGGAATATTTAAATGTGTGTTGATAAGGCTATAATGTAAAACATTTGAATGTGTGTTGATAAGGCTATAATGTGGTATATTTGAATGTGTGTTGTTAAGACCATAATGTATAATATTTTAATGAGTGTTGATAAGGTTATAATGTGGAATATTTGAATGTGTGTTGATAAGGTTATAATGTGGAACATTTGAATGTGTGTTGATAAGGCTATAATGTGGAATATTTGAATGTGTGTTGCTAAGACTATACTATGGGATATTTGAATGTGTGTTGATAAGGTTATAATAGGGAATATTTGAATGTGTGTTGCTAAGACTATACTATGGAATATTTGAATGTGTGTTGATAAGGTTATAATAGGGAATAGTTGAATGTGTGTTGCTAAGACTATACTATGGAATATTTGAATGTGTGTTGATAAGGTTATAATGTGGAATATTTGAATGTGTGTTGATAAGGTTATAATGTGGAACATTTGAATGTGTGTTGATAAGGTTATAATGTGGAACATTTGAATGTGTGTTGATAAGGTTATAATGTGGAACATTTGAATGTGTGTTGATAAGGTTATAATGTGGAACATTTGAATGTGTGTTGATAAGGTTATAATGTGGAACATTTGAATGTGTGTTGATAAGGTTATAATGTGGAACATTTGAATGTGTGTTGATAAGGTTATAATGTGGAACATTTGAAAGTGCTTACAAGAATGTGAAAAGAGTTATCAGAAGGTATCAAAGATGTGCGTTTTTGTCAATCTCTTGTATATGTTTGTCTTTCTCACTTCTCTGTTAGTCTGTTATCTGTTTCACTTTCTCTGTCACTCTAATTGTTTGTCTTACTTTCCATGTCAGTCTGTTTATATATTTCATTTTCTCTGTCAATATGTGTGTCTGTTTCACTTTCTCTGTCTATATATTCGTTTTCCCTCGGCTAGTATATGTCTATTTGCCTGTATAACGGCTTCACTCTAAAACTAGTTCATGTGACGTGATATCCATCTGTATATATTTTTTCATGTCCTTTCATTTTACTTTCTTTTTTCTATCTCTCTCCCTTCCCGGTCTGAAAGGATCTCTATCTCTGGACAAATCTTCCACAGAACGTTACATTCCTCACAGCCCGTCTGAAAGAGTCTTTCTCTTCACAAATCTTCCACAGAACGTTACATTCCTCACAGCCCGTCTGAAAGAATATGTCTCTGGCCAGGTCTCCCACAGAACGTTGCATTCCTCATAGCCCGTCTGAAAGAGTCTTTCTCTTCACAAATCTTCCACAGGACGTTGCATTCCTCACAGACCGTCTGAAAGAATCTGTCTCTAGCCAGATCTCCCACAGAACGTTGCATTCACCACAGCCCGTCTGGAAGAATCTCTGTATCTAGCCAGATCTCCCACAGAACGTTGCATTCACCACAGCCCGTCTGAAAAAAATCTGTCTCTAGCCAGATCTCCCACAGAACGTTGCATTCACCACAGCCCGTCTGAAAGAATCTCTGTATCTAGCCAGATCTCCCACAGAACGTTGCATTCACCACAGCCCGTCTGAAAGAATCTCTGTGTCTAGCCAAATCTCCCACTTCTTCTGTTGTCATGTTCAAGGTTTCCTTGATGTCTTGAAACCACCTTCTTCTTGGTCTGCCCTTGATGCGCCGACAGCAATGTTGGCATTACAGATTTTATGACTGTTCTCGTTCTGATAATAAAACATGAATATTATTGTTGTTGTTATAGAGGGAAACTTTCGGGGCGGTTTGTGAATTTTTTCCGAGCGTTGTTCACCTACTACCATAGTAGCCAGCCTGCGATGTGGAGAATGCACCCAAAGAATGAATGGCGCCCCACAGTAGCAACCAATCTTCAATGTATGCACCCAAAGAATGAATGGCGCCCCACAGTAGCAACCAATCTTCAATGTATGCACCCAAAGAATGAACGGCGCTCCACAGTAGCAACCAATCTTCAATGTATGCACCCAAAGAATGAATGACGCTCCACAGTAGCAACCAATCTTCAATGTATGCACCCAAAGAATGAATTGCGCTCCACAGTAGCAACCAATCTTCGATGTATGCACCCAAAGAATGAACGGCGCTCCACAGTAGCAACCAACCTCCGATGTATGCGCCCAATGAATGAATGAATACTTTTGGAATGTTGTAAATACAAGTAAATAGCAACATTTTAAATTACAGCTGGAAGGCATAGCAACTTTACAGTTAGTAATTCTTTAATCTTAAAGCAAAAACTGGAAATGTACATGAAATTTGAAATTCACTGAGATTCTAATATCGTTTTCCTTGCCAATATTCATGAAAATCCTTTAATCTAGACCTTTATCATTCTAGTTATTATTAATAATGATTATGATTATTTATTTTTTTAAAAGACAGCCCGATGAGACCGATTCCTCTTGCTGAATTCGAGTAGGTATCGCTTCTAATTAGATGACAATATCATAGACCCGCTGTACACTTTTTGATTTCCTGCTAACCATTTGAATCTATAATCCTATCGAGAGTAAATTGAAGATGTTGGGGCATAATCTAAAGAGATGGGCTTGGTAACCGCATGGGGTGTGTTTGACGAATGATTCTGTCAACGTCCAAATAAAACAGTCCGTGCCATTGATGAGGTAGCTTCTCCAGGGGGGATGAGAAGATTAAAAGCTACAGTGGAAAGCAATCAGGGTGAAACAAGTTGTGCCTTATCGCTTGTCCGAACTAAGTCTGGCTAGATTGAGAACGTCTTTGATAAGTCTGTCTTTGGTTGAAATAACATTTTTATGCGGTTTTCATACATGTTCTGAATACAGAATTCATCTGTTGTCGGTTGGAATTTCTTGAAATTAAAACATGTATCTCGTGGGATTTGGAGGAACTTATGACGATATTTACAATAATGAAGGCTCGTCACAGTGATATGTTTGATAACTGTATTTTTTGTGAAGTTCGACATTTCTGTCCAGTATTCTGCTGCCCAAAACGACATTTTCTTTACTTTTTGGGGGGTAAAACTCACGAGTATCTGCGATTTTTTCACAAGACAAAAATGTAATTTTCGATTCAATAAAACTTTCTTTCTGTTATCAGATAATTTTGATTTGTCACTCAAGACATGAACAGACTCGATTTGTCACTCAAGACACGAAAAGATTCGATTTTTCATTCAAAACATGACCATATTCGATTTATCAAACAAAACATGACCATATTCGATTTATCAAACAAAACAGGAACATATTCGATTTCTCACTCAGAACATTGTGGGGCATGTGAGGAGAAAAGTTATGTTGGAGTACTTTGTGACAACCATAAACCGTTTGACTGCCGCAACGGTTAAGGGAGAATAGAATAGAGCCACTGCTACCTGCAAGCAATGTCGTAAGAGGCGTAAGTTTGGGATTGTCGCCTGTGCAGTCGAGTAAGACGTGCACGGAGCGACTTTGAAGTCAACAGAATCCAATGAATTTGGGAAATGCTGTGACACGTGGTGGAGCGGATATGGGGAATTCCTGACTGCAATGAAACCGGTTTCGTGGATAGAGTAGGCTTCATCATCATGTGCCATATCGGTTGATGTAGACGATCATGTCCTTCCAGAATATTCTTTCCACAGCGCATCATATCTATTATGTTGTTGATAGCTGTAGATATGCGATGACGCCAAGCTGGCTTCTCTCTTTGTGAGTGAGGGTGATCTTCTCTCCTTGTCGTCCGTAATCTTTCTTTCCCTGTATTTTACCAGTTGTAACCAAGTATTCCAACTTTCCTCTTCTCATGTTGTGCCTGTGACAATATCAATTGTTTCTTTCTGGTGTTTTTAGTAGCTCCATTTTTGTGTTGGCCTCTTTGTCAATAGTAGAATAGTAACAAAGAAACACCTTGACGACTGGGGAGATAGAGGTAGACAAAAGGAAAAGATGCTGGTTAGTTTTTTCCGCGTGGCACGAGTAAAGATCAACGGTGTTTCACGGCGCACTAGATCGAGGGCTACATGAGTGAATTAGCGTGTGACAGCTCTGATGATATCGACATTTGTTTTCCTAATGTTAATACCCCACATACTTTCATCAGGTATCAGCAACTCTGCTCTCAGAATGTCTACAAGCATGCAATTCTGCAATAATAATCTTCTCATTATCTTTTAACAACTTTCTTTAGCGAAATTCCCTTTGAAGTATCTGCTTAGTATTTTCAAATAACACATGTCATTTATTATGTCTCTACCCCCTTGTGCTTTGCACTTTGGAGTACTTTGAACAGAAGTCTGGGTTAGTTGTAGATACAGCAACGTTGTGCTTCGTTTAAGATTTGGATAATCCATCAGATTAGTGGGTCTTCATTTTCCTCTCTTTGATGTTGCATCCAATCGCTAATGCGTATTCCGGAATGCTATTTCTTAATAGCTGTACTGCATGTCCAAAGCATTCAAACATTTGTTTCTGAGTGTAACTCACAACTAAAAATATTAATGGACTGAGAATACGCGATGTTTATCGTTCTTTCATAAAACCATAAGAGATTGAACAAGGAAGAATCATGTTTTATTATCGGGGAAATTTGCTGGAATATACGAGAAGAGCCACGTCACTAGCAGCAGGTGACCTTTGGTTCCTTCCAGACAGAGTTAATTAACTTCAAGAAATCATCAGAATTTGAGCCTATACGTTTTAAATTATAGTGAAGAGAGTGGATTGATGAAATCTTTGTGGCTTATTACAGGGCACCCTTGATGAGCTGCAGACGCTCGAGTCCCAACGACACCCGTTGGTTAAGTGAGTTAGAGAATGGGCGAAGTAAGGTAGAGTGAGTGATTGAGTGTGTGGGTGCATGGATGAGTGGGTGATTTGGGGAGTGGGAGTGAATTGGTGAGTGATTGAGTTGATGTGTGGGTGGAAAGGTGAGTGATTGAGTGTGTGGGTGGATGGGTGAGTGGGTGAATTGGGGAATGGGTGAGGGAGTGAATTGGTGAGTGATTGAGTGAGTCGGTTGATGTGTGGGTGGAAAGGTGAGTGATAGAGTGTGTGGGTGGATGGATGAGTGGGTGAATTGGGGAGTGGGTGATGGAGTGAATTGATGAGTGATTAACTGAGTGAGTTGATGTGTGGGTGGAAAGGTGAGTGATTGAGTGAGTCGATGGGTGAATGGGTGAATTGGAGATGGGGAGTGAGTGAGTGAGTGAGTGAGTTGGTGAATTATTGAGTGAGTATAAGGTTGAGTGCTTGAGTGAGCAAGTGAGTAAGTGAATGGGTGTGTGAATGAATGACTTGGTGTTTGGGTGAGCGAATGGGTGAGAGAGTGAGTGAATTGGCGAGTGGGTGAAGTAGAGAGTAGTGAAATGAAGTGAATGAACGCAGAAGTCATTTCTTCTCACAAACATAACCAAACCTGCTACGTAGCAGACTTCTGAGCACCTATAGCACATCTTCAAATCCGTTTTTGAAGTGGCCACGTCAACAATTGAGAAGCTATGGACATTATTTTTAAAATAGCACAGTACCTACCGTCTATAGTGTGAATCTGGTACAGGTGAGAGAGAAGACATCTTGGTTTCAGGTGAGCACTCCCAAGCCAAACAATGAATACCTTTCATAACTTTGATAATGTATCTCGGCCAATGATGATCGTATGTGTATGAGTGTGTATGCCGGCTGCCAGATATGAGAGGCTGTGAGGAGGGAATAGAAGGTGGGAGGAGAAAGGTAAGACCTGTGGTGGGAAGAGTGGGAAGGAGGCGGTGACAGAAAGAGAGATGAGTGGAGTATGTGATTGGAAGGCGACAAGAGATATGAGAACATATGAGAAGGAGGTAAGAATGATAATGGATTGTCATTCTGGTAACAAATGACGGAGTTGAATGTTTCCTATCACAGCTTTTTGGCACTGATACTTTAGTTCTGCTGCTTCTTCTTTCCTTCGTCATTTGCCTTTCAGCGTCAAGGGGAGATATAATTTTCCGGTCGTTTGCTCTTCTGTTCGCCTCTGCTGCTGTTATTTTTCCTACTTTTTTATAATATTCCGTCAATCTATCCTTTTCGTGGTCGTCCCTTGGGTCTGGTGTTCTCGCAACGTTTATTGAGGGCTAGTTGTGTTGTGTTTTTTAGCCTTCTGCTTTATCACATGGCCAAACAATTTTATCTTTTGTTTCGTTATTATATTCTATGGCGGGAATTATTCCTAGTATTTTTTTCCCCAGTTCTTCATTTCTGATCTTATCCCTTTGGCTGCTTCCTGTCATTCGTTTAACACGTTTCAACTCAGTAGAGGTTATTTTTCTTATTGTTCTTGCATCTAGGGTCCAGGACCGACATTGGAAGCACAACGTTGGGATGAAGGTTGTATTGTAGAGTGTCCGTTTTGCCTCTAGAGTTGTTTCCTTGTTGGACAATACTGGTGGTCGGCGCCCAAAGTTATCACAAGCTTTGTTGCATCTTGAGTCTTTTTCTTCTCTTTGTGAATTGTTCTCTGTCACTAGACTTCCTAGGTATTTAAATTCCTCAACTTGTTTTAGTTGTCTGCCGTCTTTATTTAGGTTGATGTTCTGTTTCTCTTGTGTGATATTCATGACTTCTTTTTCGTTGATGTGGATCTTCATGATGTATTTTGTGCCTGTGCTGAGAATGTAATGATCGCAGATACTTATTTGATTTAACCATTCTTCTAGAAATATAAATTACGCGTTGCTTCTTCTATTGCATATTCAAGTGATTAGAAGTAGTTATATATTAAAATGTTAAAAAAAAACTTTTAGGGTGAAAAATTGAATATTGCATCTGCCGAAACTCTCAAATTTATCATTATTTGATCCCTTAGTTGCGAACATTATTCTGTTAAAATTTATGCATAATTATTAACTTTAGTTGTCAATTAAGTTTTTAATACGGTTTACAAAGTAAAACCACTCCCGTAATATATCGACTCTAAGAATGAGTGGAATGTATCAGACCCCGCACATCTACACTCACAAGTGCTGCAAATTTGTAATGATTAGAACTAAAATGTCTCTTGTATCGACAACCAGCGTTATCCAGCAGTTTTGAGATGACCGAGAGAGCTTGTGCTTTTCCTCAATACTTTGTAAACAGCGCTCCTATTTCAGTTAGTCATGTACCAAATGTTTGTGAAGGACGTCAAGATGAGATCGAATCTGCGGGCATTCCATTGTCCATCTAACATGCTAACCATTACACCACGAACGTTCCGAGAAAACGGGAGGGAGGGGGGGGGGAAATAAAAATGGAGACAGAGAGGAGAGAAAATAGAAGAGAGGTAATACCGGCATCATAGTTTTGAGCAATGTGCTCGCTACCACGCCAGGTCGCCTTTAGTTATTAGATAAATCTCTAGTACACATTTTTAGAGGCTCGGTGAATGCAGCAGCCGTGCCGGTCAATAAAAAAACTGGCACTTCTGGGGTTTGAATCTGGATCGTTCTAATCTCGAAGCGAGTACACTAACCACTCAGCCACCGAGACTCAAGAGGAGAAGATTGAGCAAGAGTTGAATTATATTCTTTAGCCTCAAGAGTATGAGATTTGTGAACAATCGGTGTACAATCAATTATGACAGCAGAACAAAAGTTCGTATTTAATCCTACCGATGTTTACCCAAAGTGGTCCACTCTACCCAATACGGTTGACGTGTTAACAGCAAAGCCATGATTGTGTTGAGCGAGCTACCAGCTTGTTGGACTTCCATGAGAAAGACTTCCAGAGAGCGAGACCAGTGGAGCGTGGCAGCGCATCCATGCTGAAAGGATAGGCCGATATGTAATCAGCGGGAGATTTGGAGAACACGTGACTAATCATTATTATTGAATGATTGATCACAGCTTTATAACAACTTTCTCACATTAAGCTATAGAGTTATTGAACTATCTGTGGGTTATCATCACTGCCCTCCGAATATTGCTTGATAAATCCTCTTATGCACCCACTAAGCTTCTCGGTCTAAGCTATACTGCTCCATGATAGTCTTCCCATCTGATCTTTTCTCATCCTCGTGCCCTAAAGACAAGTGACCATTTGTTATCTGCAAGCAATAATATTTGACTCAGAATATTCCCATCATTTAAAACTTTCAAATCAAATTTACAATTAGTCAAATTGGACATGAAGAAGAGTACGTCAAAGTACTGAGATGTTGAAGACAAATTATTTGCTCGTTTAAGACTAAGAAAGTTGTTAAGAGCAGATATGGCCTGGTCGGCAGTTATTATAATATTTTGTTTCGTCATCATCAAATACCGGGCCTACTGGCGTAGGTGATAATGTCTCTCCACAACTTTCGATCACGACAGTCATTTATCATTTCTGTTGTTGACCTTCTGCCAAGCCATTCTCTTAAGCTGTCTGGTATCTTTTCTCTTTGCTTCCCTCTATCTCTTCGTCCTTCATTTTTCCCAGTTTACAATATATTCCAGCTGTTCTCTTCTCATTACATGGCCAAAAAAATGATGATTGTTTCTACCTAATATTGGAAATTAGTTCTCTTTTTGATTTGGCCTCTTTCAGAACATTTTCATTACTCTTCTTAGCTGTCCATGGTACTCTCAACATTCTTCTGTAAAACCACATTTCTACAGACTCCAGTGATTTTCTTGTCTGTTGTCCTATTGTCCATGATTCACATCCATATGTTAAGACTGGCTCTACATAACATTAAGAACTCTTTTTCTTGAGTAAACAAAAAACAATATTTTGTGTGACAGCCTTTAAATTAGCAGCGTTGTTTTGTCACGTTCACTCGACGATTACTCATTTTCGTTACATATGGACGTAATTGCGTTGTGTCGTATTTTACAGCAATTTGCAATATCTGCGCCTTTCGATCCAATGCATCAAATGTCAATATGGCATATCTGTTACAGGTTTATCTTTCACTTCTTACATGCTTAGTCGGTCATCAAAAGGAGGGGAAAAACTATCTTGATCTCTTCTGGTTCACTTGTCCTGACGCAAGCATTCAGCTTCGATTCGATGACCGCTTTCAGCGCGTGCTATGTACGGCGTCTTGGTCACGTTTAATTTAGCACAAAGTGTGAGGTTCGAATAAGCTTTAACACCACGTCACGTGGCATTCATGCGGCCAAACTTTAAGGATCGTAAGTAATTCAACAGCTGCTCTCAAACTAAAATACTTTTATGTAAAACGGAACTTTCATGTTCCGGTACAAGTCTCGTCGGGAAACTGCATTGTCCCCTTTCTCCGACAGGGAATATTTCACGGGTTCACTGACTATTTCTAAAGAAATTATTTTGAACAGGCGCTAAAAAAAATACAGGCTTTTTAATCGTTGTCTTTGTTCCACGGCGTTACCGGTCGTATATTAACATAATCTGCGACGATAAAAATCATTAACTTCACGACATCAGAGGGACGGTAGCAGATTGTCAATGCACAGAGGTGTAGAAAGAACGCAGCCAGGGAAACCTCGATATCGCGGGGTGATATCTGGAAAGAAAAGCGGTGCACATATTATATAGTACACAGAACATGTTCACGACAAAAAGAGGGCAAATCAAAGAGGGAATAGCGCAACCTGATTGAACCGTGGTCCATTCAGCGACTTGTTTATAGATTAGGTACTAGAGAAACACCTGTACATTATAGAAGCGATATTGAACAGAGAAAGAGAACGGTCAAACTAGGTTTTCTTATTTTACTTTGACGTCATTGTAAGATCAATTATTTATTTGGTTAAATCTCACTTTACCTCTCAGTTGATGTTAGACTAGCACGAGAGTTGAAGGAAACCTAAATTAAAGAGTTGATGTTAGAGTGAGGGTAGCGTGAGATAAAATTAAAGAGTTTATGTTAGAGTGAGGGTAGCGTGAGATAAAATTAAAGAGTTGATGTTAGAGTAAGGGTAGCGTGAGATAAGATTAACGAGTTGATGTTAGAGTAAGGGTAGCGTGAGATAAGATTAACGAGTTGATGTTAGAGTGAGGGTAGCGTGAGATAAGATTAAAGAGTTTATGTTAGAGTGAGGGTAGCGTGAGATAAGATTAAAGAGTTGATGTTAGAGTGAGGGTAGCGTGAGATAAAATTAAAGAGTTGATGTTAGAGTGAGGGTAGCGTGAGATAAAATTAAAGAGTTGATGTTAGAGTGAGGGTAGCGTGAGATAAAATTAAAGAGTTGATGTTAGAGTGAGGGTAGCGTGAGATAAAATTAAAGAGTGGATGTTAGTGTGAGGGTAGCGTGAGATAAAATTAAAGAGTTGATGTTAGAGTGAGGGTAGCATGAGATAAGATTAAAGAGTTGATGTTAGTGTAAGGGTAGCGTGAGATAAAATTAAAGAGTTGATGTTAGAGTAAGGGTAGCGTGAGATAAAATTAAAGAGTGGATGTTAGTGTAAGGGTAGCGTGAGATAAGATTAACGAGTTGATGTTATTGTGAGGACAGAGTAAGATTAGAAGAAGGAATGAAATAACCCTTCCATCTTTCAAATACATTTCCATTAGTGAGCAGATTTCACACGTATTCTAATTTCTTGTACATACCAACAAGCCATATCATTTGTTATCTGAGAAAGCATTTGAAGACGAGTTCTGTCACCATTCATTAACAAACACACACTTCAACTTTACACCAATAAAACTCAGCCATTAAAAGTATTTTTTTTAAAAAAAAAACAGTTTTAAAATACATAAAATATTATCAACATTGACTTAGACATGTCAACTTATTTTTCAAATGTAAACTAAAACGATTAAAATTCAGATCCCCGCTAAACCCGTAACTCACCTCAATTATCATAACTTGCAGGCTCCCAGTTAAACGCCAGAACAGCTCCACCCAAATATAAAGCCTCATTGTGGCGCGGACCTCCTCTGGGAATTACCACAAAAGACACTCAAGATGGCCATGTTGTACAATTTGACAAGGAATATAAAATTTTGCCTTTTCCATTGACTCCCGCCTCGAGAAATAGCAGCTGCACAGCTTCAGGCCTCATTAAACGGCATTCCAATTCTGAAATGCTAAAGTCAATTCGTCGCCATTTCCAAAAAAAAAATAAATAAATAAATAAATAAAATAAAAATAGGTTAATGTTTACTACAAATAATGGGCGCAACTTCTTTTACTACATTTAATACATAAAAACATGCTGAATTTAAAAACAAAATGCTGAAAATAACGTTTAGCAATTCATGTTTTTTTTTTAAAAAACAATCTTATTGTAATATTTCATAATTATTAACATAGCGTGATGTCGGTGTTTGACTAGAAGGTTTAACGTTTTGGCATATGGAGCGTTTGTTATGAAATAGAATAGTGTTTTCAGGCATAAAAATGGTTGAAGAGGGGAAATGAGATTTGAAGCTGACCTGGAAGTGGGTCTGACTCAAACTTGAGAAGCAGAAATATTACGATGACCTATGTAATCGATGTATGAATTATAAACTTTATGTATTTTAGATAGATCACTTGAATGATAATCGATGTATGAATTATAAACTTTATGTATTTTAGATAGATCACTTGAATGATAATCGATGTATGAATTATAAACTTTATGTATTTTAGATAGATCACTTGAATGATAATCGATGTATGAATTATAAACTTTATGTATTTAAGACATAAGACTTGAATGATAATCGATGTATGAATTATAAACTTTATGTATTTTAGATAGACGACCTCAAAGAGGAAAAGTAAATTGTTGGAGGAAAACCGGCGTAGAGATCAGAAGAAACCATCAATCTATCTATCTGTCTGTCTGCCTGCCTGTCTGTCTGTCTGCCTTGTCTTGTCTTGTCTTGTCTTGTCTTGTCGTATCGATCTAATCTTATCTTATCTATCTTATCTTATCTATCTTATCTTATCTATCTTATCTTATCTTATCTTAATCTTAATCTTAATCTTCCATCTATTGTTCCTTCGAGCAGAAGATGGCACATAAGGCAGATATTCTAGACTCTGTGTTTGGAGATCTTTTTTATCCAGAATCAGACCTTGCAAAGGACTCGCATTGTATCTCGTCCAACTAGAAAATGAGGAGTGGAAAACAAAAAGATGAAGCACATATAATTTAAAGTAATTTAAGACTATTATTTGTGGTCGGTCCAGGTATTCAATTATATAATTTCCATAATTGCATATTTAGTCTAATTTGTATGATTCAGTTTTAGATTGGAAATAAATAGGCATTTATTTTAGACGAGTAGAAATCAGTGTTGACCTTTCACCCCAGCGCTGTCAAATTTCAGTAAACAATGTAAACGTGCTAATATACGTGACCTTTAACCCGGAAAAGTGAATAAGTTGGATTTAGTGGACGCGATTTTGAAAAGGGTAAAGGTCACACTTCCTATAGTGAGTTGATGAGTGTTAAATCTTCCTGTTCTGAGTCTGCATGTTGAATCTTCCTATCATGTGTCCGTGAGAGCAATATTTCTGACTGATTTTGATTGCCGTCTATAAACTTCCTATTTGATACAAGTAAAGAAGAAGTAAAGAGCCCCGTCACGCCACGTGACGCATTGGGAATATGGTGTTAGTGACCATAATTTGTATAGAATCACGAACACAAGACAGACAGAAATAACAGGAAAAATTATACATTTGAATTGCTGATAATATTGACGACGAACAGATGACATCCATTCTGAGAGAACTGTGATCGTCATTTAGATGATGGCAATTGTCATGAAACTGTTGATCTCAGCTGGACTACGGGAAACAGTCGTGGCACGACTATAAAGGAAAAATAAAAGGGATGAACAAGATAAGTGTTAAACCACTGGCAGAAGGATTAGCGTAGCGTAGTAGTACCAGATGGGCACAAGGGTATTGCTTATATAACTATTAAACTGGAATAATGAGCTAATGAGTTAGTTGCGGGTCATCATCATTGCACTCCGAACATGTCCATAGGTGCTCAGATCCCCTCTTCAGCAAGTTCCGTAGTGTACAGCGACCCACGACTCCGGTTCTGTGTTGGTTGATAAGTCTTTTTACACGCCCGCTAAGTTTCTCGTTTCTGGCTGTGCCCATCTTAACTCACATCTCTTTCATCCAATGGAGTGACGTGGACTCATGGTTGTCGAAGTCCTGTGCCCTTCCCACATCTCGGAGGGCATTGATGACGTCTGCCCGATCCATTGGAATACTGAAGACGTCACAACTGAATGGACATTTATTCTTCTTCCAGGCTGCAACTACTTCTTGGCTGAGGTTCACAGATTTAAGATGAATATTTGATACCTGGCGTTGAAGTTATCAACGGTTGTGCGATATATTGTGCCTGTTGAGCAACACATCCGGCATTCTCACGCCATGTGATGAGATACGGTTATTTTGTTTTTTTTTGGGGGTTTTTTTTAGCCAAGTTTGCGTTTGTAGGAAATACGTCTTCTGTGCGATTGATTTATTGTACATTCTCGCGAAGAAATTGTTTAATTTAAGTTTCGTTAATTTCATTTCATTATCATTAAGTGTCGTCTCCACATCGAATGTTGGTTACCATGGAGCGCCATTCTGCTATGTCTTTTGCTTTAATAGTGCAGGTTGTCATAGGCTGACTTGTCCATCTTTTGATTTACTCGTCCATGTTAGTCTTGGTCTGTCTCTGCCTCTGTTACCTTGTATTTTCCCTTCCAAGATTGCTTGTAGTTGGCTACTATGTCTTTGAACATGCTTCAACAAATTTAATTTGTCTTGTTTGAACTGTGTTTAGTAGCTCTCCTTTCACTTGTAGTTGCTGTAAGACTTCATCGTTTTTTTAGAAAAGAAATTACATTTACGGTAAACAACCGAATGCCTGGCTCCAGAAAATGTTCAATTATTAAATCTGTGAAGCGATTCTTCTCATTGTCGTTAATCTACAAAATTATCATCAACATTAAC
Organism: Megaustenia siamemsis; assembly: GCA_032433765.1. Classification (NCBI taxonomy): domain Eukaryota; kingdom Metazoa; phylum Mollusca; class Gastropoda; order Stylommatophora; family Ariophantidae; genus Megaustenia; species Megaustenia siamemsis. The sequence continues at coordinate 4,076,459 of JAVIAB010000139.1, read as the reverse complement.
ATTAATACATATTTATAAATTATATTTTTATTTAGTGTCACAAATTGGAACCACTTTTATAATGTTCACTTATAAGAATAAGAGAAATGTAGTAAACTCAGAATAAGAGAAATGTAGTAAACTCAAAAGTTTTGTATCCAGTAGATGCTTAACAATTTCTCGTGTTTAGACTAAAACGTCACGTTGAAGTTAAACATAAACAGCTGTGACCTGCTTTCTAAACCATCTTGTGGTTGTGCGTTAATATCGTGGCTTCCTTTCTTGTGAACGCCCCACCTCATCCCTTTCAGAACCTATTTTCTGTAAAACTGTGTTGTAGTTTGTCTCGCATTTTTTTTTACTATGTCTGCTCCATACCATTTTATATTTATTTTATAAGAACTTATTACTATATGGAAAATGGAATGTTCAACTCAAGGCCACGTAAATTATCTTGTTCATTTTGCACTTTACTGAACAGTTCCACTGACACTGAAGCGAGCGGCCAGCTATGAGTCTGGTATCATCGATTGCCCTGAAGATCTCACCCCAGATATAAATACAAATAAAAACCATCATTAAAAACATCACAGTGTTTATTGGCTGCAGTTTTAAACATCTGAAGAAAAGAATCCTAGCTGCATTTCTTCATCAAATGCTGTCTTATGCTTGTATTTTTTTTATCAATGATTCATCTTTATACTGGGCACAGTTCTCTCCACCTCCCTGGTGAATTCACGTCTGCAGGAGCGTTTTTACGTTTGTAAAATATTTGCGCTGTTTGTAACTAGATAATATCAGAGATTCAAAATAAAGGGGGCAAATAAATTGAGAAGATTATTGCTTTTGATATAGAGAGCCTAACATGAACATAGAACAAGAAATAATTTCTTGGTGAAGAGAATACGTGTTAAATTAGTGCAATGTTAACTCCTTCCTCCGTTAACATCTTGCATTCATGAATGTTAACGCCGCTAATGATTTTAACGTGCTGAAGTTTATGCCCTATACTTTGATGTTCCAGGCGCCGTTCATTTCGTAATCTCCCAGAATGGATGAGTGCTAAAAAGGGAACTAATTCACGAAGGAAAGTACACACCCATTACACTGTAAACACGAGCACACATCATAGTCACACGGAGGCGCAGAAAAATCACACATAAACATGCATATAACTTAGCACAGTAACATCATCGTGCAAAATACACACACTCTCTCTCTCTCTCTCTCTCACGCGGTGCTGAATATTTATGTTCACAAAATATGTTTATGAATGAGCTACAATCATGTGACGTTCAGATACACCAAGAATCACTATTCAGTACCGCCGGTTACCTTTTCACTATCACCACCACTAAATGTATCACTTTTTGTATAGAGATGAAGATTTTACCTAATGAAAAGTGATATCTTCATTTATTTACAAATACTGATAAGTGTACTATCTTCTAAACGCTTGAAAGAATCTTGTTGGCAACTGAAATCTGCAGAATAAAAAAAGAACTTCAGCCTTCCAGACATGAAGATACCGTTTATTTCACTGAATGGGTGCTAATTTTGGAGTCAGAATTAATTGATAACTTAATATTTGCACAACTGTCGATAACTTTGTTCTCCAGATAAAAATAATAACTTGAATAACTTTGTTCTCCAGATAAAAATAATAAATTTATTTTCCACATTAAATGATAACTGGCCTATTGTGCTAAATGATATATGTAACTTAGTGAGGTAAGTGGTACCTAGAGCATTTAGAGAAAGTAATAAGTTTTATATCCCAAGTAAAGTAGGGAGATGAGATTTTCGGACAAGAGAATATGTCAGTGCCTTCCACGTAAAGTGTAAAACATTAGCTTTCTGGACTGAACACAGTTATCAAAAGAACGTCCCAGACTAAGCAAAGTTAAAAATTTAACCTCCCATATCAAGTGAAGTGATCAATTTAACCTCCCATATCAAGTGAAGTGATCAATTTAACCTCCCATATCAAGTGAAGTGATCAATTTAACCTCCCATATCAAGTGAAGGGATCAATTTAACCTCCCATTTCAAGTGAAGTGATCAATTCAGCTTTCAAAATTAAACATTAGTATCTCAAAGTCAGTAATAATTGACGCCTCTTCAGCAAACTTTATAATTATGTGGTTTGATTTATTTAAAGGTCTGCATATTTTCTCAATCTAATAACCCATTAAAAGACATCACCGCAATGCACAAATAAAGATAAATGGAACAATACTAAAACAGTTAAATGAATGTAAATATCTGGGAAATTTGTTAACCTGAAGGCAACAGAAAACTACCGTCGTAATTTTTGTCTATAATCATGGGTCGCCACAATTATTTAATTTTGTAGAAATAGGGTTACTGTGTTTTACTGAAGAATGTTGAAAATACCATGGACAGCTAAGAAGAGTAATGAAAATGTTATGAAAGAGGCCAAAGCAAAGAGAGAGCTAATTTCCAATATTAGGAAGAAACAATCATCATTTTTTTTGGGCCAATAAATGAAAAGGGAACAGCTGGAATATATTGTAACAACTGGGAAAATTGAAGGATGAAGAAATAGGGGGAAGCAAAGAGAAAGTATACCAGACAGCTTAAGAGAATGGCTTGGCAGAAGATCGGCAAAAGAAATGATAAAAAAAGCTGTCGAGATCGAAAGTTGCGGAGACACATGATCACCTATGCTAGCAGGCATGGTACTTGATGATGATGAATAACCCATAATACTAGATGAGGTAAAACTAATCCCGACACATATCAAATGGTAGATATCTGAAGTGCTTCAACTTGTTGTACCAAACCTCAGTATTTGAACTTGAAAATGAAAGTGCTCTTTAACATCCGGTTACTATTTTACAACTATTTGAAAGCCTTGTTCATATAGGCGTGTTGGAGAAAATGCGATTGGGAAGGAAGTAAAGACAAAAACGACGTGAAGTCAGCACGCCCGCAGCTACATTATTGATCTTCTATTTCCTCTCTCTATCTCTTCTACCATTCGCCAATATGTGATTTCTCTAACATTTCTATTTTTATTACTCGAAAGAAATCCACATATTTTATCGTTTAATTTTATGTAATATTTCTGGGATTAGGAATGTTTTTATGGGTTACGTGATAAGACTAGAGACTGTGGCAGTTTATGTGGTTATGTCAGGAGTTTTTAGTGTTCCCTGAGAAGTACTAGACTACAGACTTTCTTATGAGATGTTTTTGAATTCTTTGAAAAATACTAGACTACAGGTTTTTTTTTAATGAGATGTTTAGAGAAAGCTGTTTAGTTCTCTCGCGATAGTTGTATCAGATATTTCATGAAAGTTATGAGGGTCCACAAGATTTGTTTCTTCCGAGGCCATCGATGACATTGTTGATTAATGCCTGTATTGTCCGAGATGTTCTGTTAGATTATCTATGAGGTCACTCACATCTATCAGGTCACTCACATCTATGAGGTCACTCACTTCTATCAGGTCACTCACATCTATCAGGTCACTCACATCTATGAGGTCACTCACTTCTATCAGGTCACTCACATCTATGAGGTCACTCACATCTATCAGGTCACTCACATCTATCAGGTCACTCACATCTATCAGGTCACTCACTTCTATGAGGTCACTCACATCTATCAGGTCACTCACTTCTATGAGGTCACTCACTTCTATGAGGTCACTCACTTCTATGAGGTCACTCACATCTATGAGGTCACTCACTTCTATGAGGTCACTCACTTCTATGAGGTCACTCACATCTATCAGGTCACTCACATCTATGAGGTCACTCACTTCTATGAGGTCACTCACATCTATCAGGTCACTCACATCTATGAGGTCACTCACTTCTATGAGGTCACTCACTTCTATGAGGTCACTCACTTCTATGAGGTCACTCACATCTATCAGGTCACTCACTTCTATGAGGTCACTCACATCTATGAGGTCACTCACTTCTATGAGGTCACTCACTTCTATGAGGTCACTCACTTCTATGAGGTCACTCACTTCTATGAGGTCACTCACTTCTATGAGGTCACTCACATCTATCAGGTCACTCTCTTCTATGAGGTCACTCACTTCTATGAGGTCACTCACTTCTATGAGGTCACTCACATCTATCAGGTCACTCACTTCTATGAGGTCACTCACTTCTATGAGGTCACTCACTTCTATGAGGTCACTCACATCTATGAGGTCACTCACTTCTATGAGGTCACTCACATCTATGAGGTCACTCACTTCTATGAGGTCACTCACATCTATGAGGTCACTCACATCTATGAGGTCACTCACATCTATGAGGTCACTCACATCTATCAGGTCACTCACTTCTATGAGGTCACTCACATCTATGAGGTCACTCACATCTATGAGGTCACTCACATCTATGAGGTCACTCACATCTATCAGGTCACTCACTTCTATGAGGTCACTCACTTCTATGAGGTCACTCACATCTATGAGGTCACTCACATCTATGAGGTCACTCACATCTATGAGGTTACTCACTTCTATCAGGTCACTCACATCTATGAGGTCACTCACATCTATGAGGTCACTCACATCTATGAGGTCACTCACATCTATGAGGTCACTCACTTCTATGAGGTCACTCACATCTATGAGGTCACTCACATCTATGAGGTCACTCAAATGCATCTATGAAAGGTCCGTAAGCAGCCATCATTTCGCTTTTCCACAATGAACTCATTTACTGCATTTCTGCCGTCCTCAATTATTATACCATTTGATTTCTGCGTCGTGTGTCTGTGTGTTGTCTGTCTCCACGTCCGTTTATACAGCTGTTAAGTGCATCCAGACTCAAAGCCAACATTTCCCATGAACTAGACGTGACCTGGAGACATGCATTCTGCGTTACCAAAATGTGTTCTCCCACTGCCAACCGTTAACACAAGTACATGTGTTCTTATAATCAACTTTGAAAACAATTTTAAACAAAACTCAACTATAGTGTTTATATTTCAATGTGTTGTTACCAAATTTAAAAATGAGGATAACAACCACAAGGGTACTAGAGCAGCGAAATAAATGCAACAATGATATTAAAGCATTGGGATAAAAGCCACTATGATATCACATTAGTCGGGTAAACGCCACAATGGGACAGGAACAGTGGGATAAAAAGCACAATTGGATTAGAGCAATTTGGTTAAAGCAATGGGAATGTAGAATGGTGATGAATGCAATGGTGGTGTAGAATGTGGAAAAATCAACGGTCCTTGAGATTATGTCTCATTAGCAATATTCCTGGGAAAGCAATGGAGCTTTGAAATTATTCTGGAGAAATCAGTGAGATTGGTCCTGCAGTAGATAGATATCCAGTCTTAGCTAAACTTCGGCCTAACACAGCGTCATAAATAGCGCTAGCCTAAAGGTCTAGGAGAAAGTGGAGTGCAAGAAGTAGAACAATTTAAAAAGTCAGGTAAGAAAAAGGATTAAATGTCCTTTCTATCTCTCTCTCTCTCTCTCTCTCTCTCTCTTTGTCTCTATTTCTTGTTATTCACAATCTTACTTTCCCTTCACTCCATCTCCCCCTACTCTCTCCCCGCTGATCATTTCTTCTCTCTTGCCAAAGCTCATCGCCTCCTACCTTTCCTTCTATCGAAGTCTCTCTTTCCATCACCTATCTCCCGTCGTCTTTCTCCCTCAAACTTTCTCCCTTCACCTTTGTCCCTTCTCCTTTCTCCCTTCATCTTTCACCCTCAAACTTTCTCTCGTCACCTTTGTCCCTCCTCATTTCTCCCTTCACATTTCTCCCTCCACTTTTCTCCCTTTAGCTTTCTCCCTCCACCTTTGTCCTCCATCTTTCTCCCTTCACATTTCTCCCTCCACCTTTGTCCCTCCACCTTTCTCCCTTCAACATTCTCCCTCCATCTTTCTCCCGTCACATTATATAAATGCGACCTTTAACACTCCACTCCCACAGGACACTGAATGTTAGGGGCCATTTAAAAGTTATACCTGAAATCTGATCAACCGTTTTCAAAATGCAACTATTTAGCATTCTGTAGTCACACATCTACAGCAAGCTTTCTGCTACAGTCAACTCTCACAAAATCACAAGGAAAGCAAACTCAGACTACAAGCCAAAAGAGGAGGAAAAGATGAAGAATGGAGCTAAGACGTCTGTGACAGCAACAGAGTTGGAAAATGCCAGCGACTCATAGCTGATAGCTTGCGCCAGGGTCGGTGAACCAGAATCATTCAAGACCCTAATGCATCTCTTCGCACTGTCTCTAGTAACAGACCATCCAGTCTAATCTGGGAAAGCGAGTAGGGGTAAAAAAAAATGGAAGGCAAGCCGGCACTCAAAAATACCGTCCTAAAGTCGGATGTGTTGGGGCGATAGCCGCAAATAAAGCACAAAACACCCCATCTACTCCCACTTAACGTCTTTTTATTGTCGGATGTCGAAGAGGACTATCCATTCCTTTAGTAGTCATTAGGTGAACGGAAGGAAGGAAGAAAGGAAGGAAGGGAGAGAGAGAGAGAGGGAGGGAGGCAGGGAGGGAGGAGGTGGGTTTTGGGTAGGTAGGGAGGTAAGAAAGAAGATGAATATTTTTATATTTTTAAACATTAAGGTCGGGAAATCCTAGTATGTTGCAAACGATATATTAACGGTTGGTTTCTGAAGCCTGCGACATGTTCCTGTACTTCTCTCTGTATAAATGGCCCTGCCTATGCAAGATGTCTAAATCTCCCATTCATGGCGGCACGGCTGAACTGCACACATCTATGGCAGTAATTAGCATGTGATTCCCTCACTTAAAACAGTCCACGGAAAAGCTCAAATTACGAATCTTCTAGAACGCAAATGTTTGCACTTAACGGATATTTATCTAAACTCTTATTATAGATCTACTATTGACATAAACTTTGAAAACAGATCTAACTTTAGCCCGACTTTTCCTACACAAACTTCTCATCAACAGCGAGCTGCAGTAACTCTATACATCGTGATGGACATTAAAAAAGGAAGAGAGAAGGAAACTTATTTATTTCTTGGATAAATTAGCTTGATAGTTAACGGCACGTTGATATTTACTTCTTTATTTTTTGTAAATTCGACAGTCACAGGAAGAAGGAGAGATTTTTAATTTAGGAAGAAATAGCGGCCTGACCGATCCATTTCTCAGATTGTTCGCTTCTCATACCTTTCCATTCTGTTCACCTCAGTATTATTAAAGACATCCTTCGCTCCTTTTAATGTTTAACTTCTCTGCTTTTATTACAATCACTTCTTTCTCTCTCTCTCTCTCTCTCTCTCTCTCTCTCTCTCTCTCTCTCTCTCTCTCTCTCTCTCTCTCTTGCATGCTCTCTGTTATAACACTACCCATATCTACGCCCTCTCTATTTCCTACCGTTTTCAGTTCCTAGTCTCTAGGGACTTCGTCAGAGTTGAAAGCTGGCGAACGCAACAACAACAACAATAACATTCCCTACCGTTGTTTCCCCTCATCTAGAGAAAGAGCCCATTCACATTTGTTTAAATCTTACCTTTTGACATATATCTCTGCCTATGTTCCTACATACCTACCTACCCACCCACCTACGTACCTACTTATTTACCTACGTACCTATATACCTACCTACCTAACTACCTACATACGTACCTACCTATCTAACTTCTACCTACCTATACGAATCCATTTCATTTTACTTCTAGTAGTTCCTCTTTCTTAACTACAACATTCGTCCTCTACTCCAGATTCTCATTTCTTTATGTGTGTACGGCCATATAATTTGTTTCCTCTTCTACCACTTCTCTCTCTCCCTCTCTCTCTCTCTCCCTCTCTCTCTCTCTCTCTCTCTCTCTCTCTCTCTCTCTCTCAGGACATTTGTGGCTACAGCCTTTTCTTCGACCACAATGTAGAGAATGCTGTAGATAATGAGAAATGTTGCTGTTGTAGATAATGAGAAGTATTCCTGCTGTAGAAGATGAGAAATATTGCTGCTGTGGATAATGAGAAATATTGCTGCTGTAGATAATGAGAAATATTGCTGCTGTAGATAATAAGAAATATTGCTGTTGTAGATAATGAGAAATATTCCTGCTGTAGAAGATGAGAAATATTGCTGCTGTAGATAATGAGACATGTTGCTGTTGTAGATAATGAGAAATATTGTTGTTGTAGATAATGAGAAATATTGCTGCTGTAGAAGATGAGAAATATTGATGCTGTAGATAATGAGAAATATTGATGTTGTAGATAATGAGAAATATTCCTTCTGTAGAAGATGAGAAATATTGCTGTTGTAGATAATGAGAAATATTGATGTTGTAGATAATGAGAAATATTGTTGTTGTAGATAATGAGAAATATTGCTGCTGTAGAAGATGAGAAATATTGATGCTATAGATAATTAGAAATATTGCTGTTTTAGAAGATGAGAAATATTGCTGCTGTAGATAATGAGAAATATTGCTGCTGTAGATAATGAGAAATATTGCTGCTGTAGAAGATGAGAAATATTGCTGCTGTAGATAATGAGAAATATTGCTGCTGCAGATAATGAGAAATATTGCTGCTGTAGATAATGAGAAATATTGCTGCTGTAGAAGCAGAGAAGCTAATGACAGAACTCAAGAAGTAAACACAAACTCACTCTTCCAACATCTTGTAAACAAAACTGATAACCGCAGTTCAGAATAAAATGAATATCATTCCCACATCGTTTCTGGGAGATCAAAGGCATGTATCACCATCCCGACAAAGGATGAGACGTTCAAGGATCAGTAAGAAGTTTACAAACACAAGCACAACACAAAAGTGTCGAAAAGTGGAAGAAATTGAAACCAAATTAGCAAATATATAAAACTTCTCTCCCAACACGTCTGTGAGATCTTTAAAGAAAGATATTGATACCTGTCTAGATACACCTACTAGGATGGATAAGCTTTAGAAACCATCAATGAAGCAGAAATTGTAATTTAGTTAGAATACCCAGACAGTACAGATGAGGATCTGTTTGATCTCTGTGAACTTTGAAGCCAGAATAACATCACTGGAAGGTTCCAGGCATTGCCTGCAGACTGAACTTGATGCCTTCTCGCCAAAGTTCCGATACTTTGTTATTTGTAGACTCGTTGTCCGACCTTTACTTTACAGAAGATGGCCTGCAGTGTGTTCCTGAGATTAAGTGCCTCATTTCTTGTCGAAGTAGTTTTTAGTACCTAATTCTCATCAGAATTCTTTAGTTCATCATTTCTCGTTGAAGTTCTGGCATGAGATAAGTTTTCACATTTTTATTTGTAAATAAAAGTAAAAGTTGCCTCCCCTGCCTTGCTAGACGTAGGGGGGAATATTGTGTTAGTGACCACCTTTTTCCACGAACACGACATATTTTTGGGTGATGTGGTCGGTATCACTCCAGGCCGCCTTACTCCTTCCTAAATTTACTTGGAACCTACCATGTTTTAGTTTGATATTTTCAGTTTCTTCTAGTATCCTGTTTTCATGTATTGTCTATAGTAAAAGTAAAGTGCCCCCGTCACGCCAAGTGGCGTATAGGGAATATGGTGTTAGTGACCATACATTTTACAGACCTTCGGCACATGATTTTTTTGGGTAATGTGGTCGGTAATACGCCCGTGCCGCTTTACTTTCCCAGAAAAAAATCCGTTATCCATTTAAGGCTGGGTGAACCTGGAAACCGTCGGTTGGGATCGAACCCTACCTCTTGTCCTTTGTAGTCCCGTTCACTAACCACTGAGCTATCGCGGCTCCATATGTATTGTCTATGCCCCAGCAATATACTGCTATCGAGGCCGCAACGTCGGGACGATTTGTATCGTCTTTCATCACCGTATAACAGTAACCATATCATATGCTCTATGTTATTCTTATTATTCTTACTTTATAAATAAAAGCATTATTTGAACACTCTATGACGTCATATAATGATACTAATGATCCCCGGCCACTCTAATAATCGGAAGATGTAGAACGACAACCCAGCAAGGTCATGGTAAAGACAAGAGCAGTTATCGCCATTATTAATCCTGTAGTCTTTAAAAGGGGCGTGGTAATGGAAAATAACAAGATTAATCGACAATCCAGAAATGGAGCAAGACGCCATGCAACGATTGGTTGAAAGCGTGAGTCAACTTCAAGCTGGTGTCATGGTCAGCCAGGCAGAACTGATCGAGATTTCTAATCTATCTCCATAATGGATTCAGTTGTACAAGATTGGCATAGCGGATTGAAAGGATAAGTGAATATTGTGAAGTAAATAGGAATACATGAAAAAAAGATAACATGATATCCTAAAATGTTCTGTTAAAATACAGTGTAGAGCTATCAGAAATGTACAGGTAACTCAACTTGTCATAAAGCGGGATAACTACGCCCGTTTAACACCATTTTGTTAGCAGACGATAAGAACAAAATCTTCCAGCGGACGTAAACAACATTATCATCATCTTGTGCCGTCACCCCATCGACGGTTAGCTACCATGAAGCTTAATGTCCCTCTTTCTCCTTAAGCAGTAGCACAGTCACCGGTTGACAGAACAGAGTAGTTTATACTTTACGAAGTCGAGACTCCATTCTCCTACTCCTCAACAAACATATCGTTCGTCTCTCTGTTATTGCTTTTGTTCTTCTGTTTTTACTTTTTTTTTTAAGATTTCATTCATTAAATGAATATGAATGTGTCATTAGTATACAGCATGCCGCAACATCTGCGCATTTAGGCCCGAGGCATCCGTCTTCACCATGGCTAGATGTTCTAATTTAACTATTTTCCTATTGGTTATGGCCATTAATTGGTCTAGTCTTTCCGACTTTCAAACTTTGAAGAGTTCTTTAACATGCGTATCGTGTACACTGAGTGGCCTGCTCTAGCTGTTATCCGAGAGGACTGTACAACAGATCTCACTATCCAGGGACCTTTAAAGCCACCAAGATACCACGAATTCCAAGACAAGAATTCCGCTTATAGCGGGATCCGAACTTTAGACCTCTCTCTGACCAGTGTCCGACGTCTAGACCAGTCTGTCTCCTGTCTAGCTCTTATATTTAACTCAACCATCATTGCGCTCAAAGTCGCTATCTTTCTCTGTTATATTTAACTCAACCATCATTTCGTTCAAAGTCGTTATCTTTCTCTGATATATTTAACTCAACACTCATTGATATCAAAGTCGCTATCTTTCTCTGATATATTTAACTCAACAGTCATTGCGTTCAAAGTCGCTATCTTTCTCTGTTATATTTAGCTCAACCATCATTGCGTTCAAAGTCGCTATCTTTCTCTGATATATTTAACTCAACCATCATTGCGCCAGTCCCTATCTTTCTCTGTTATTACGCAGGATGATTTCATCACAACACTCGAAGTCCGTAAATGCCTCTACTAGATGTAAAATCTTATATATATCTGAATAGTGATATAGGCAAAGAAGGAGTAACAGAGAATTATACCAAAATAAAGATACAAAAAGCAAGATGATCTTTCATTGCACTAGGAAAGAAATGGACGTTCAAAGTAATTATGTTAAATTACAAAAATAAAAATGTTCAATTCCAATATTAAATCAATCCTATTATATGGCTGGGAAACATGGAAAGCAATACAAATTACAATCACTGAGAAACAGACCTTTATTAATGGATGCTTGCGCTGAATAAAGATTTTTAATGACAGAGCAAAGTCACTACTGTAGAATTATGGGAAATTCAAAGTCAAATACCGATGGATAAAGAGATACAACCAAGACGATGGCGATGGTTAGTACACACGCTGTGGAAGTTAACTGAGAGTATAACACGACAAGTCCTTTTTTTTGGAATCCCAATGAAGGGAGACAAATAAGAAGACAGGTGAAAGCACCGATGAAGATGATAGCGAGGACATGGAAGGATCTTAAAAGAATGGCAAGAAACAGATCGACTTGGAAAGTGTTTGTTTGAAGATGTATGCTCTACATGGAGTTGTAAGTGTTTGAAGACGTATGCTCTACATGGAGTTGAAAGTGTTTGTTTGAAGACGTATGCTCTACATGGAGTTGAAAGTTTTTGTTTGAAGATGTATGCTCTACATGGAGTTGAAAGTGTTTGAAGATGTATGCTCTACATGGAGTTGAAAGTGTTTGAAGACGTATGCTCTACATGGAGTTGAAAGTGTTTGAAGATGTATGCTCTACATGGAGTTCAAAGTGTTTGCTTGAAGACGTATGCTCTACATGGAGTTGAAAGTGTTTGAAGATGTATGCTCTACATGGAGTTGAAAGTGTTTGAAGATGTATGCTCTACATGGAGTTGAAAGTGTTTGAAGATGTATGCTCTACATGGAGTTGAAAGTGTTTGAAGATGTATGCTCTACATGGAGTTGAAAGTGTTTTAAGATGTATGCTCTACATGGAGTTGAAAGTGTTTGTTTGAAGACGTATGCTCTACATGGAGTTGACAGTGTTTGAAGACGTATGCTCTACATGGAGTTGAAAGTGTTTGCTTGAAGACGTATGCTCTACGTGGAGTTGAAAGTGTTTGTTTGAAGATGTATGCTCTACATGGAGTTGAAAGTGTTTGTTTAAAGATGTATGTTCTACAGGGAGTTGAAAGTGTTTGTTTAAAGACGTATGCTCTACATGGAGTTGAAAGTGTTTGTTTGAAGACGTATGTTCTACATGGAGTTGAAAGTGTTTGTTTAAAGACGTATGCTCTACATGGAGTTGAAAGTGTTTGTTTAAAGACGTATACTCTACAGGGAGTTGAAAGTGTTTGTTTAAAGACGTATACTCTACATGGAGTTGAAAGTGTTTGTTTGAAGACGTATGCTCTACAGGGAGTTGAAAGTATTTGTTTAAAGACGTATACTCTACAGGGAGTTGAAAGTGTTTGTTTAAAGACGTATACTCTACATGGAGTTGAAAGTGTTTGTTTAAAGACGTATGCTCTACAAGGAGTTGAAAGTGTTTGTTTAAAGACGTATGCTCTACAAGGAGTTGAAAGTGTTTGTTTAAAGACGTATACTCTACAGGGAGTTGAAAGTGTTTGTTTAAAGACGTATACTCTACAAGGAGTTGAAAGTGTTTGTTTAAAGACGTATACTCTACAGGGAGTTGAAAGTGTTTGTTTAAAGACGTATACTCTACATGGAGTTGAAAGTGTTTGTTTAAAGACTTATACTCTACAGGGAGTTGAAAGTGTTTGTTTAAAGACGTATACTCTACAGGGAGTTGAAAGTGTTTGTTTAAAGACGTATACTCTACAGGGAGTTGAAAGTGTTTGTTTAAAGACGTATACTCTACAGGGAGTTGAAAGTGTTTGTTTAAAGACGTATACTCTACATGGAGTTGAAAGTGTTTGTTTAAAGACTTATACTCTACAGGGAGTTGAAAGTGTTTGTTTAAAGACGTATACTCTACAGGGAGTTGAAAGTGTTTGTTTAAAGACGTATACTCTACAGGGAGTTGAAAGTGTTTGTTTAAAGACGTATACTCTACAAGGAGTTGAAAGTGTTTGTTTAAAGACGTATACTCTACAGGGAGTTGAAAGTGTTTGTTTAAAGACTTATACTCTACAGGGAGTTGAAAGTGTTTGTTTAAAGACGTATACTCTACAGGGAGTTGAAAGTGTTTGTTTAAAGACGTATACTCTACAGGGAGTTGAAAGTGTTTGTTTAAAGACGTATACTCTACAAGGAGTTGAAAGTGTTTGTTTAAAGACGTATACTCTACAAGGAGTTGAAAGTGTTTGTTTAAAGACGTATACTCTACATGGAGTTGAAAGTGTTTGTTTAAAGACGTATACTCTACATGGAGTTGAAAGTGTTTGTTTAAAGACGTATACTCTACAGGGAGTTGAAAGTGTTTGTTTAAAGACGTATACTCTACAGGGAGTTGAAAGTGTTTGTTTAAAGACGTATACTCTACAAGGAGTTGAAAGTGTTTGTTTAAAGACGTATGCTCTACAGGGAGTTGAAAGTGTTTGTTTAAAGACGTATGCTCTACAGGGAGTTGAAAGTGTTTGTTTAAAGACGTATGCTCTACAGGGAGTGGAAAGTATTTGTTTAAAGACGTATGCTCTACAAGGAGTTGAAAGTGTTTGTTTAAAGACGTATGCTCTACAGGGAGTTGAAAGTGTTTGTTTAAAGACGTATACTCTACAGGGAGTTGAAAGTGTTTGTTTAAAGACGTATACTCTACAAGGAGTTGAAAGTGTTTGTTTAAAGACGTATACTCTACAAGGAGTTGAAAGTGTTTGTTTAAAGACGTATACTCTACAGGGAGTTGAAAGTGTTTGTTTAAAGACGTATACTCTACAAGGAGTTGAAAGTGTTTGTTTAAAGACGTATACTCTACAAGGAGTTGAAAGTGTTTGTTTAAGGACGTATACTCTACAAGGAGTTGAAAGTGTTTGTTTAAAGACGTATACTCTACAAGGAGTTGAAAGTGTTTGTTTAAAGACGTATACTCTACAAGGAGTTGAAAGTGTTTGTTTAAAGACGTATACTCTACAAGGAGTTGAAAGTGTTTGTTTAAAGACGTATGCTCTACAGGGAGTTGAAAGTGTTTGTTTAAAGACGTATACTCTACAGGGAGTTGAAAGTGTTTGTTTAAAGACGTATGCTCTACAGGGAGTTGAAAGTGTTTGTTTAAAGACGTATGCTCTACAGGGAGTTGAAAGTGTTTGTTTAAAGACGTATACTCTACAAGGAGTTGAAAGTGTTTGTTTAAAGACGTATACTCTACAGGGAGTTGAAAGAGTTGGTTTAAAGACGTATGCTCTACAAGGAGTTGAAAGTGTTTGTTTAAAGACGTATACTCTACAGGGAGTTGAAAGTGTTTGTTTAAAGACGTATACTCTACAAGGAGTTGAAAGTGTTTGTTTAAAGACGTATACTCTACAGGGAGTTGAAAGTGTTTGTTTAAAGACGTATACTCTACAGGGAGTTGAAAGTGTTTGTTTAAAGACGTATACTCTACAGGGAGTTGAAAGTGTTTGTTTAAAGACGTATACTCTACAGGGAGTTGAAAGTGTTTGTTTAAAGACGTATACTCTACAGGGAGTTGAAAGTGTTTGTTTAAAGACGTATACTCTACAAGGAGTTGAAAGTGTTTGTTTAAAGACGTATACTCTACAGGGAGTTGAAAGTGTTTGTTTAAAGACGTATACTCTACAGGGAGTTGAAAGTGTTTGTTTAAAGACGTATACTCTACAAGGAGTTGAAAGTGTTTGTTTAAAGACGTATACTCTACAGGGAGTTGAAAGTGTTTGTTTAAAGACGTATACTCTACAGGGAGTTGAAAGTGTTTGTTTAAAGACGTATACTCTACAGGGAGTTGAAAGTGTTTGTTTAAAGACGTATACTCTACAGGGAGTTGAAAGTGTTTGTTTAAAGACGTATACTCTACAGGGAGTTGAAAGTGTTTGTTTAAAGACGTATACTCTACAGGGAGTTGAAAGTGTTTGTTTAAAGACGTATACTCTACAGGGAGTTGAAAGTGTTTGTTTAAAGACGTATACTCTACAGGGAGTTGAAAGTGTTTGTTTAAAGACGTATACTCTACAGGGAGTTGAAAGTGTTTGTTTAAAGACGTATACTCTACAGGGAGTTGAAAGTGTTTGTTTAAAGACGTATACTCTACAGGGAGTTGAAAGTGTTCGTTTAAAGACGTATACTCTACAGGGAGTTGAAAGTGTTTGTTTAAAGACGTATACTCTACAGGGAGTTGAAAGTGTTTGTTTAAAGACGTATACTCTACAGGGAGTTGAAAGTGTTTGTTTAAAGACGTATACTCTACAGGGAGTTGAAAGTGTTTGTTTAAAGACGTATACTCTACAAGGAGTTGAAAGTGTTTGTTTAAAGACGTATACTCTACAGGGAGTTGAAAGTGTTTGTTTAAAGACGTATACTCTACAGGGAGTTGAAAGTGTTTGTTTAAAGACGTATACTCTACAAGGAGTTGAAAGTGTTTGTTTAAAGACGTATACTCTACAGGGAGTTGAAAGTGTTTGTTTAAAGACGTATACTCTACAAGGAGTTGAAAGTGTTTGTTTAAAGACGTATGCTCTACAGGGAGTTGAAAGTGTTCGTTTAAAGACGTATACTCTACAGGGAGTTGAAAGTGTTTGTTTAAAGACGTATACTCTACAAGGAGTTGAAAGTGTTTGTTTAAAGACGTATGCTCTACAAGGAGTTGAAAGTGTTTGTTTAAAGACGTATGCTCTACAAGGAGTTGAAAGTGTTTGTTTAAAGACGTATGCTCTACAGGGAGTTGAAAGTGTTCGTTTAAAGACGTATACTCTACAGGGAGTTGAAAGTGTTTGTTTAAAGACGTATACTCTACAAGGAGTTGAAAGTGTTTGTTTAAAGACGTATGCTCTACAAGGAGTTGAAAGTGTTTGTTTAAAGACGTATGCTCTACAAGGAGTTGAAAGTGTTTGTTTAAAGACGTATACTCTACAAGGAGTTGAAAGTGTTTGTTTAAAGACGTATACTCTACAGGGAGTTGAAAGTGTTTGTTTAAAGACGTATGCTCTACAGGGAGTTGAAAGTGTTTGTTTAAAGACGTATACTCTACAGGGAGTTGAAAGTGTTTGTTTAAAGACGTATGCTCTACAGGGAGTTGAAAGTGTTTGTTTAAAGACGTATACTCTACAGGGAGTTGAAAGTGTTTGTTTAAAGACGTATACTCTACAGGGAGTTGAAAGTGTTTGTTTAAAGACGTATACTCTACAGGGAGTTGAAAGTGTTTGTTTAAAGACGTATACTCTACAGGGAGTTGAATGTGTTTGTTTAAAGACGTATACTCTACAGGGAGTTGAAAGTGTTTGTTTAAAGACGTATACTCTACAGGGAGTTGAAAGTGTTTGTTTAAAGACGTATACTCTACAGGGAGTTGAAAGTGTTTGTTTAAAGACGTATACTCTACAGGGAGTTGAAAGTGTTTGTTTAAAGACGTATACTCTACAGGGAGTTGAAAGTGTTTGTTTAAAGACGTATACTCTACAGGGAGTTGAAAGTGTTTGTTTAAAGACGTATACTCTACAGGGAGTTGAAAGTGTTTGTTTAAAGACGTATACTCTACAGGGAGTTGAAAGTGTTTGTTTAAAGACGTATACTCTACAGGGAGTTGAAAGTGTTTGTTTAAAGACGTATACTCTACAGGGAGTTGAAAGTGTTTGTTTAAAGACGTATACTCTACAGGGAGTTGAAAGTGTTTGTTTAAAGACGTATGCTCTACAAGGAGTTGAAAGTGTTTGTTTAAAGACGTATACTCTACAGGGAGTTGAAAGTGTTTGTTTAAAGACGTATACTCTACAGGGAGTTGAAAGTGTTTGTTTAAAGACGTATGCTCTACAAGGAGTTGAAAGTGTTTGTTTAAAGACGTATACTCTACAGGGAGTTGAAAGTGTTTGTTTAAAGACGTATGCTCTACAAGGAGTTGAAAGTGTTTGTTTAAAGACGTATGCTCTACAGGGAGTTGAAAGTGTTTGTTTAAAGACGTATACTCTACAGGGAGTTGAAAGTGTTTGTTTAAAGACGTATACTCTACAGGGAGTTGAAAGTGTTTGTTTAAAGACGTATGCTCTACAAGGAGTTGAAAGTGTTTGTTTAAAGACGTATGCTCTACAAGGAGTTGAAAGTGTTTGTTTAAAGACGTATACTCTACAGGGAGTTGAAAGTGTTTGTTTAAAGACGTATACTCTACAGGGAGTTGAAAGTGTTTGTTTAAAGACGTATACTCTACAGGGAGTTGAAAGTGTTTGTTTAAAGACGTATGCTCTACAGGGAGTTGAAAGAAACAAGACGACACGAACTCCATAACACCGGCAAGAATTCATGATTAGTTTCGGGGGAAGTCGGAGCTGTTTGTCATAAATTCTTTATTTGATTTGCTCAGTTATGCCTTCCCACAAAGATAAAATGCATATGCTAGTTCTTGTATACATAACATATGATTGGATTATGCTTTATCTTAGAATTAAAAAAAAAAACTTTTGTTGTTAGAAATTGAATGTTACAACCTCTCTCAGATTTGCTAGTCTTCTTGATCTTTTACTAAAATATAATTCATAAATATTCACTTCAGCTCAATATAGTTCATCATTTTTGCTTTTGTGTCTCATTTCACAAAACTGAAGCCAGTCACGAGAAGTATCAAAATTTTAAAATGAGGAAAATAAACAACGACTTAGGCATCCATAAACACAGCAAAGATTCACATTTTAGAACTAAAATGTCACTTTTTAAAGGAAAATAAACAGCTGTGAACTAATTAAGGAATTAATTAATTGCTATTTAATTCCTTTAATTGTGTTTGTAATTTAATTTGTATGTTTTCCTGGCTTGCCACAAAATGATTCTCTATTCATGATCTCAGTGTTTGAGTTTTTCTACATCGTCTTTTCATATCAAGAACAAGAAGAGAAACAGCCTCTACAGAGATAAAATGTGTTAGACGCATGGCAGGAAACAGCATGAGAGATAAGATCAGAAATAAAGAACTGGGGGAAAAATAGAATATATATAAAGAAATAACAGACAAAAATAGTTTGGCTACGTGACAAGGCAGTGTGATCAAAACGCAACACAAAGAGCGTTCAATAAATGTTGCGAGAACACCAGACCCAAGGGTCGACCTCGAAAGAATAAAGACTGATGGAATATTAGAAACACTAGGAAACATAGAAGCAGCAGAGGACAACAGAAGAGCAATAAATCACAGCATATTATATCTTCCCTCGATGCTGAAAGACAAATGAGGAAGGAAAGAAGAGAAGAGGAAGAACTTAATAGCAGAATCTAATCAACGTGTTATCACTGTGATCTACCTAACTTGAAACCTGCGGTCAGTTTAAAAAAAACGAACTCTTCGTCTCGTGGATTCACACATGACACTTCTCAACGTAAGGCGAACACCATGACGTCATCCTCACCACGACTCACCTTTCTCTAATTAATACTCCTTTTGACCCAGTGGCTGACGTTACACAGAAGCCTGGATGATTTATTGGCTCATTATGCGACAGCTTGTGTTGACGGAGTTCTGGATACCTGGCTAGATAGTGAGAGAATGCATACAATATGGGACTCGTGAACAATACAGCAGTCACAATGTACAACCAGACGCTTGGTTATCTCAAGTGCCTCACAGTAGCTTCAGCTTCACTTCTCAGTAGGTGTGAACTTATCTTATTGGCCTATAGTATTATTTCACAAACTGTGTATACGATTCGTATTGAATCATCATCATGATGTGCCATACCGGTTGGTGTAGGCGATCATGTCCTTCCACAATCTGCTATCCACCGTGCACCGTGTCAGTTCTGTTGTTGACCGTTTTCCATGTCATGACACCGTACTATCTAGCATTTTCTCTCTTTGTCGTTGGCGATCTCTCTGTCCCTGTATTTTGTCAGTTGTAACAAAGTATTCCAACTTCCCTCTTCTCATGATGTGCCCGAAAATTGTTTAATGTTTCTTTCTAATGTTGTTTTAGGAGCTCCCTTTTTGTGTTGACCTCTTTGAGAATGTTCCCGTTGGTCTTTTTAGTTCTCCAGGGAACTTTCAACATTCTTCTAAGAAATCCCATCTCAGTGGCCTCTAATCGTTTTATTCATTTGTTTGTTTACTGTCTATGATTCGCATTCATAGGTCAGAATTGGCACTATATAGCACCGATGAACTCTCTTTCTCACTTCTATTAAACTAGACTTGTTGCATAAAATATTTTTCATTTTTTGAAATGCTTTTTTGGCCTGACCTATTCTGCTTTTTATTTCTGTGGTGCATCTTCCATCTGATGTTATTATTGTGCCCGAGTATTTGACGCTTTTCACTTGTTTCTGGTTTGCCCTGTTTATTTTTATGCTGCATGATAGTGATGATTGTTTCTTTGATATGACCATTACTTCTGTTTTCTTCCTATTTATAATGAGACCTTTCTTGTTACTTTCTTTTACTATTATGTCTGTCATTTCTTGTAGTTCATTCTCTGTCTCTGCTATTAAGACTGTGTCATCCGCATATCACAAATTGTTTATATTGTGACCGTTGACTTCAAATCTTTTTATATCTATTATTGATCCCATAATATTTTTGCTGTAAAGTGAAAACAAATCCGGCGACAGAACACAGCCTTGTCTGACTCCTTGTTTTATATATTGGAACAGCTCTGTTTTGTTGCTAATTCTTATGGCTGCTGTTTGTTGCCAGTACATGTTTTTTATGACTCACAACTCATTGTGTATTGGATATATTTCTTAATTCAGTGACTAATCATCTTGTCTACCACAAGTTTGTTTTGAAACTTCTTGCCTTTCCCAAACGTGTACAGAAACCACAACAGGAAAGTAACAGTTGGTGAGATGATTGACAGACGACGGACGAATCATTTCCGACGGAGATGTATGTTACAACACTCGGCAATCAATTGTATATCTGTAATTTTTTTTTCTTTACTTGCTGTAATTACCAAATCTAGCGACGAATCATGTTACAATCGCCGTAAGAGTTAAGATGATGGCCACCGTAGTAAGGTCCATCCTCAGATCCTATATTCTTTGCAGAACGTTGCATTCACCACAGCCCGTCTGAGAGAATATTTGTTTTTAGCCAGATGTCCCACAGAACGTGATATACCACAACCCGTCAGAAAGAATACTTGTCTCTAGCCAGATCTCCCACAGAACGTGATATACCACAACCCGTCAGAAAGAATACTTGTCTCTAGCCAGATCTCCCACAGAACGTGATATACCACAACCCGTCAGAAAGAATACTTGTCTCTAGCCAGATCTCCCACAGAACGTGATATACCACAACCCGTCAGAAAGAATACTTGTCTCTAGCCAGATCTCCCACAGAACGTGATATACCACAACCCGTCAGAAAGAATACTTGTCTCTAGCCAGATCTCCCACAGAACGTTACAGTTACCACAGCCCGTCTGAAAGAATACTTGTCTCTAGTCAGATCTCCCACAGAACGTGATATACCACAACCCGTCTGAAAGAATACTTGTCTCTAGTCAGATCTCCCACAGAACGTGATATACCACAACCCGTCAGAAAGAATACTTGTCTCTAGTCAGATCTCCCACAGAACGTGATATACCACAACCCGTCTGAAAGAATACTTGTCTCTAGTCAGATCTCCCACAGAACGTGATATACCACAACCCGTCTGAAAGAATACTTGTCTCTAGTCAGATCTCCCACAGAACGTGATATACCACAACCCGTCTGAAAGAATACTTGTCTCTAGTCAGATCTCCCACAGAACGTTACAGTTACCACAGCCCGTCTGAAAGAATACTTGTCTCTAGTCAGATCTCCCACTTCTTCTGTTACCATGCTCAAGGCTTCTTGAAACCACTTTCTCCTTGGTCTGCCCCTGGTGTGTCACCCATGAACCATGTTTTCCATTATGATTCTGTCCAGCCTACAGTGTCTTTTGACTTGGCAATACTATTTTAATGTCCTCTGTAGAATGTTGCTTATAAGCCAGTTCTGTGTATGTTTACGACTTTTAATATGACCTCATTTGCTGTTTTGTCATTATCCAAGGTATCCGTGATATATAGAATGAAAATAACTATCATTAATTTAAAGTTAGAAAATGATTTATATCTCTTACATGCATTTTAACCTTTCCCCACTTTTCTACGTGGTCTTCTTTTTAGTGGCACATTATATAGGACAACAATAAAACACAAGTGAAGAAAAATGTTCTCTTCATTCAGTATCTGAAAACTTTTGAGCAGAAGTTGAAATCGGAAAACTAATGGTTAACTTTTTCGATAAATCACGCCGGAAAATAGTTACTGACATGAAAAGCAGAAGTAAATAAAAATGTGTTTCAATGGTAAACATCAAAGTTTTAAAATAATCTTTTTTTTTTTTCGTTTTATGAAATGGAAACACTTTTTCTCTCGTGCAATCTCAGTGTCCGGTTCTCTCCATCTCTTTTTTTTTTTTTCACAGATATATACACATACACTGTCTTATTTCTTCTTGTGAGAGACTTATTGGTTTCAAGGCAAGACACCGGTCTTGAGACGAAGAGGTTGTGAGTTCAAATCCCGGCTGCGTCAGTTAGGATTTCTCTCTGTGGCAACCACCCCTGGTCTCAGCAGAGAGGCCCCGCTTGAAACGTCAATTACTCGACGACGGAAAAAAATATCAGTACCTCCAAAGATGGGAGTTATCTGCCTGTGCAGCGAGGGACTCCTGTGCACATGGCTGTCAAGGGAAAACGGATTAACACGTAAAATCCAATTCATAGTGTCTAGGAACTTCACCAGACGTGAAAGCTGACGAACGGAACAAATGACTCTTCTTCTACTACCTTTTGAACTCCCTATAGAGCATAGGTCTTCAACAAACACTTTCTAAGCCGTTCTCTTTTTTTTTTTTTTTTGCCATTCTTTTAAAATCATTCTATATCTTCCCGATCATCTTCATTTGTGCTTCCGCCTGTATTCTCCAAGAATACTGTGGTCTTCCTCTTTATCTCTTCCCCTGGGGATTCCAAAAAATAACCAGTCATATAATACTCTCAGTTGGCTTCCTCAGTGTATATCCTTTCCAGCGCCATTATCTTCGTTACATCTCTTTGTCCACCTATGTTTTGACTGCTGCTTTTCCATAATTTTACATTAGTAATTTTGTCATCCTATTTCCATCCTTTTATTATGGGCAAGCATCCATTAATGATCCATCTTATTTATTGCCAACTAAAAGATTATATGTTTATAGGATCGCTGTTTGGGTTGATCAATACCAGTTTCAGGGAAGAAAACCAACAATGGCTCTAATGCTATGTTGCGCCTTTACATATTTCCCTATGAAACAAACAGGCAGGATTAGCTAGACTCATTTCAAATTGGGAATCTTGCTACTGCCATGCTAACACACACATCTCCGGCATTATGCACAATAGAACAAGTGATATTGTTGATAACAACAATAGAACATATGATACCGTTGATAACAACAATAGAACATGTGATACCGTTGATAACAACAATAGAACATGTGATACCGTTGATAACAACAATAGAACATGTGATACCGTTGATAACAACAATAGAACATGTGATACCGTTGATAACAACAATAGAACATGTGATACCGTTGATAACAACAATAGAACATGTGATACCGTTGATAACAACAATAGAACATGTGATACCGTTGATAACAACAATAGAACAAGTGATACCGTTGATAACAACAATAGAACATGTGATACCGTTGATAACAACAATAGAACATGTGATACCGTTGATAACAACAATAGAACATGTGATACCGTTGATAACAACAATAAACCTGGTCGAAATTTCTTGAAGAGAACGATTTTATAACGGAAAATATAAAGGAGAAATCCAGCGGAAAATAAAAAATAAAAAACAGCAAAAATCTAAACTTCAAACTTATGTTTGCTTCTCATGAACCACCTTTACGACGCCGAAATAAAACACCAGAAACACAACACCACATACTGTGAGCCTACACAAACATAAGACGCGAATGGTAAGATGTTTGAGATAAACCTAAAAACTGCTCTGTTCAAGCAGCAATAAGCTTCAAGAAGGATCACGAGTGATTCTCATGGACTGGTCCGACATAGGTGCGTCTAGCTTGACGCATTTTGACACCATGTGTGACCTGGTCACCCCTAGAACTACAAGAGACCACTTGAAGACTCCTACAGGTTTTACTCAGCGAGGAATGGTTGGTCTGGAGATCGGTAATGATTAAAGTAGGGGTTGCAGGAGACAGTCAGACATTGCAGAGTAATCTTGCCCTTCAGGATGAAAGGATAGTGCCGTCAATATTCTTCACTTTCTTCTTTCCTTGATAACAGATTTACGAAGCAAAGTTCCGCTTATTTCCTTGATGTCAGATTTACACAGCAAAATTCCGCTTATTTCCTTAATTAATTACAGATTTACACAGCAACATTCCGCGTATTTCCTTGATAATATATTTACGAAGCAAAATTCCGCTTATTTCCTTGATGTCAGATTTACATAGAAAAACTCCGCTTAATTTCTTGATCTCAGATTTACACAGCAAAATTCCGCTTATTTCCTTAATTAATTACAGATTTACACAGCAACATTCCGCGTATTTCCTTGATAATATATTTACGAAGCAAAATTCCACTTATTTCCTTGATGTCAGATTTACATAGAAAAACTCCGCTTAGGTTCTTGATCTCAGATTTACACAGCAACATTCCGCTGATTTCGCACTAACATCAAATGGAGACATATCATCAGAAATCATGACACACTTCGCGCTAGCATCAAATGTAGACATAACAGCAGGAATCATGACACACGTCGCACTAGCATCAAATGGAGACATAACATCAGAAATCATGACACACGTCGCACTAGCATCAAATGGAGACATAACATCAGAAACCATGACACACGTCGCACTAGCATCAAATGGAGACATAACATCAGAAATCATGACACACGTCGCACTAGCATCAAATGGAGACATAACATCAGAAATCATGACACACTTCGCACTAGCATCAAATGGAGACATAACATCAGAAATCATGACAGACGTCGCACTAGCATCAAATGGAGACATAACAGCAGAAATCATGACACACTTCGCACTAGCATCAAATGGAGACATAACATCAGATATCATGACATACGTCGAACTAGCATCAAATGGAGACATAACATCAGAAATCCTGACACACTTCGCACTAGCATCAAATGTAGACATAACAGCAGGAATCATGACACACGTCGCACTAGCATCAAATGGAGACATAACATCAGAAATCATGACACACGTCGCACTAGCATCAAATGGAGACATAACATCAGAAATCATGACACACTTCGCACTAGCATCAAATGGAGACATAACATCAGAAATCATGACATACGTCGCACTAGCATCAAATGGAGACATAACAGCAGAAATCATGACATACTTCGCACTAGCATCAAATGGAGACATAACATCAGATATCATGACATACGTCGAACTAGCATCAAATGGAGACATAACATCAGAAATCATGACACACGTCGCACTAGCATCGTATGGAGACATAACATCAGAAATCATGACACACGTCGCACTAGCATCGTATGGAGACATAACATCAGAAATCATGACACACGTCGTACTAGCATTAAATGGAGACATAACATCAGAAATCATGACACACGTCGTACTAGCATTAAATGGAGACATAACATCAGAAATCATGACACACGTCGCACTAGCATCGTATGGAGACATAACATCAGAAATCATGACACGTATAGGAACTACTTGGTATAAACTGTTTGAAACATTTGTAGGAACTACTTGGTATAAACTGCTTGAAATATTGGTAGGAACTACTTGATATAAACTGTTTGAAACATTTGTAGGAACTACTTGGTTGGTATAAACTGTTTAAAACATTTGTAGGAACTACTTGGTATAAACTGCTTGAAATATTGGTAGGAACTACTCGATATAAACTGTTTAAAACATTTGTAGGAACTACTTGGTACAGACTGCTTGAAACATTTGTAGGAACTACTTGGTACAGACTGCTTGAAACATTTGTAGGAACTACTTGGTACAGATTGCTTGAAACATTTGTAGGAACTACTTGGTACAGACTGCTTGAAACTTTTGTAGGAACTACTTGGTACAGACTGCTTGGGGAGTGTGTAAGAGTTAACTAGTAGGAATTGATTTGAGTAGCTGTAGTGATATATTGATATAAACTCAGTTATATATACATATATATATGCTTCATGTTGCTCCTATTACATCGAAAGACATAATAATATCTTATCTGTGTATGTCCATTATGTAAGTTAGCGTATCACATTTTTGTCTAGCTTTCCCTACTCCCTGTACTCGTCTCATGTTTATTGTTCTGCTATTTTAACGAACAGAAACTATCGCTCTTGTTTCTCTGGCGCTAACCTTCAGCGTTCCATCCAGTTTTATTGTGATCTTATGTCACACTCTCATTGTTTGCAACCAGCTGCACTGACTCTATCTTCGCTGTTATCTAATTCTCCTGACGTATCTACTAAACTCACTATACAATGTATGGTGTAGCTATAGCGATATATGTCACATATTATTACAATCACTTCTCTCTCTCTCTCTCTCTCTCTCTCTCTCCCTCTATATAAATATATATATATATATATATCTTCTACCTTTTAGCTTCCAATGGAGCATAGGTCTTCAACAAACACTTTCCAAGTCATTATGTTTTTTGCCATTCTTTTAAGATCATTCCATGTCTTCCCCATCATCTTCATCTGTGCTCTATCTGTCTTCTCCAAGAATTCCTTGGTCTTCCTCTTTGTCTTTTCCCCTGGGGATTCCAAAAAGGGCCTGTTGTGTAATACTCTCAGTTGGCTTCCGTAGTGTGTGTCCTATCCAGCGCCACGTCTTCGCTTTATCTGTTTATCCACAGGTATTTGAATGGTACATTTCCATAATTCTATGTTAGTGATTTTGTCCTGCCATTTCCATCCTTTTATTCTGCGTAAGTATCCATTAATGAAAGTCTGTATCTTCGTGATTGTCAATTTTGTTGTTCTCCATGTTTCACAGCCATATAATAGGACCGACTTAACATTTGAGTTGAACATTTGTATTTTTGTATTTAACCTAATTTCTTTGGATTTCCATATGTTTCCCAGTGCAAGGAAAGTTCCTCCTGCTTTTGATATCCTTATTTTGGTATCATTTTCTGTTCCTCCCTCTATTTATCTATATTACTGCCCAGATATATGTAAGATTGTACATCTAATAGAGGTATTTCTCCTAGTTTTATTTGGTTATTGGCAACTGTATTAATTCTAATAATGTTGGTCTTATCTCTATTAATCTTTAGTCCTAGCTGTTGTGATCTCTCATAAATTATGCTCATGTTATCCTGCATCTGTTGATGGCTGTGTGATAGGAGAGCTATGTCATCAGCAAAGTCTAAATCATCAAGTTGTTTGGTCAGTGACCACTGGATCCCATTTCTGTTGTTTTGAGTTATTTTCATAATCCAATCTATGGCCAGTAGAAAGAGAAATGGAGACAGAAGGCATCCTTGCCTTACTCCTGTTCTTATTTCAAATGCTTCTGTAAGCTGTCCTTCATGCACCACACTACATTTCGTTCCTTCATACATTGTTTTTATCAGGTTAATAAACTTTATGGGGATCCGTAATGACTCAGCAACTTCCAAAGCATTCCTCTGTCTAAACTATTAAATGCGTTTTCGTAATCTATGAATCCAATATAAAGTGGGGATTTTAGTTCTAAACTTGGTTCAACTATTATACGTAGAGTAGTTATTTGATCATCACATGATCTGTTCTTCCTAAAACCTGCTTGTTCATCTCTCAAATATTTCTCTATGGCCTCTTTTAGTCTTTCCAGAATGATTCTGCTTAATAGTTTTCCTGGCACTGATAGTAGCATAATTCCCCTATAATTTGTGCACTCCTGTAAACTTCCATTCTTTGGTAGTTTGATCATATAACCTTCTTTCCAGTCTTTAGGTATTTCTTCCCTCTCCCAAATTTTATTTAATAAATTATGTAACATCTTGGTAGAGGTGTTAATATCTGCTTTGATGGCTTCCGAAGGAATTTCGTTGGTCCTGTGGCTCTTTACCATTTATATACATAGTATTTACCATATATATATATATATATATATATATATATATATAGTAAGAGCGGAGTAATGAAAACTTTCTGAAAGAGCCCAAGCAAAAAGCTGATTTCCAATATTATGAAGAATCAGTCATAATTTTGTTGGCCATGTAATGAGAAGGGAACAGCTGGGATATATTGTGACAACTGGAAAAATCAAAGGACGACAAGATAGAGGGAAGCAAAGAGAAAAGATACCAGACAGCTTTAGAGA
The DNA here is from genome assembly GCA_032433765.1 of Megaustenia siamemsis. Taxonomy (NCBI): domain Eukaryota; kingdom Metazoa; phylum Mollusca; class Gastropoda; order Stylommatophora; family Ariophantidae; genus Megaustenia; species Megaustenia siamemsis. Next base: position 4,048,570 of record JAVIAB010000139.1, on the reverse strand, counting down.
ATGGTTTGGCCGAAGTTCAACAACTGAAATGATAAATAACTGTCGAGATCGAGAGTTGTGGAGAGACATGATCACCTATGCCAGCAGGCATGGTACGTGATGATGATGATGATAGATGTAGCTCTTATTCCTTGTTTGTGTTCATGAACTCTAGATTTTAATGTTCGATTCTATATTTAATGTGACGTAACTCTCGGCGCTAATTGATCACACACCCACCACAACCCGTTGTACAATTCACCAGTGGTTCTTAAATTGGGGTCTACAACTACTTCAGAGCGGTAATTTATTATGCGTATAGAGACGTTGATATGTGGTATAAACTGTTTGAAACATTCGTAGGAACTACTTGGTATAAACTGTTTAAAACATTCGTAGGAACTACTTGGTAAAAACTGTTTGAAACATTCGTAGGAACTACTTGGTATAAACTGTTTTAAAACATTTGTAGGTACAACTTGATATAAACTGTTTGAAACATTCGTATGAACTACTTGGTATAAACTGCTTAAAACATTTGTGGGAACTACTTGGTATAAACTGTTTAAAACATTTGTGGGAACTACCTGGTATAAACTGTTTAAAACATTCGTAGGAACTACTTGGTATAAACTGTTTAAAACATTTGTGGGAACTACCTGGTATAAACCCAAGGTGCGCCTAAATACATGATGGTGTGCTGAGTCTACTACATGAGATGAGATTAGGGGTTCCCAAGATGGTATACTAGAACGTTGAGAGTGCTTAGTCATAACCCAACATTTCCAGCTGCCGGGAAAGATATAATGTTCGAGTCCTCGGTCTACTTGCTATTTCGACCATGATCATCGTGCTGTGGTAGAGTTTACTTGATGTTATTACTCTCTATTATACGTAATTATCATGAATGTTATTTGTTTCGCCTGTGTATCTTGTGCAGGAAATGCGCATGTTCTTTTATAAACGTAATTTCCTCCATGAATCTTTCAATTTTTAGCCTTCTTTCGCTCTTTGTCTCCCTCTGTACCGCACGACAAATATATCATGGCCTCGCTGTTTTAAGGTATTTTCCTTCCTTCCTTCCTTTACTTCCCAATACGCCGCCTATGAAACACAAACTATTATTTGTTCCGAGCTGTGAAATGCAAAACAGATCAACATAACAGTAATTAAATTCAATGGCAGAGACATTTCGCCCATCTCTCCTCCCACAAAAATCACCCAACCTTTTTTTGTCTACATATAAAGCTTGGTATGAGAGCGCGACACGCTGTGCTCTGACCAACGATCCCCGTGTCTTTGTGCTGAATTCTGTTCAATATCTGCGTCAGTGGTTCCTAAACGTGGGAGGGTGTCTCCTCGGCGAGTACGGTACACACATACATACAATCGTTACATTAATTCAGACTCATCACCGTCACATACGATCAGTCGCCATCTTATTCATGTTGCCTCATTAAATCATCTATTTGCATACAATCTCCTTCTCCACAATCGCTGTTTTATCAAATTTCTCCCCTCTCCCCCTCTATATCTATAGCTGCTGAAACCGCTTATCCAGCCTATCACATACATATGTCATCCTTGTATGCTTTGTTCTTTAAATCTTTCCTTCACTGCCTTCTTTTATCATAAAACCGAAGTCAAACTTCAAATGTGGTCTGTACAACCTGTATCAACTTCGCCGTTTCACTATGTATATCAATTCACAATCAATACCAGTGAGTGGGCAATTTCCAGAACAGAACAATGTTCTGAATGAATGTTCGTATTTCACAGACGGAAGTGTCAGGCCGATGGGCGCAGAAGTCGCGGCTTAACTAGCGACCAATATCAAAAGAAGAGTTGGGCGTGGCAGACAACTACTTAATTCTATCATTAGACTCGGGACAAGGAACAAGTCCAGTAAGGGACCTTGTTCACGAAGCTCTGTGATATCGTGTTGTGACAGACAACAGATTATGGAAGTCACACATCCAACCAATACTACATTATCTTAACCTCCATTTAAATAACTTTTCTCTCATAATATTTGATACCTTTTACCTGATTGCACTGTTCTTCAGCTGTCCCTGTTCACTTGATAATATACTTGCCTTACTTTTCTTATTTATTGACCACATTAAATGCCGCTTGTCTAACAGTCCCTAAATGTTGACTGAAATGCGTTCAGGGCGCTGGAATAAAAGCTTTGCTTGCGGCCATCGAGAGTTTTACTATTTGTTTTAATACTTTAGATGACTGTGAATTAAACTACAGACTGATAGATGACTGTGAGTTAAACTACAGATTGATAGATGACTGTGAATTAAACTACAGATTGATAGATGACTGTGAATTAAACTACAGACTGAGACAAGAAATGAAAGACTTCGCTTTTGTGGGGAGCACACCTTGTGACTTTATAACCTTACAAGTCATGCACAAGAAGTGGAGGATGGTGATGAACCAGACCCAGTGTAGGAGAGAGTAATAACATCAAGTAAACTCTGCCATAGCATGGTGATCATGGTCGAAATAGCAAGTAGACCCAGGACTCTAACATTATATCTTTCCCGGCAGCTGAAAATGTTGGGTCATAACTAAGCACACTCAACGTTCTATTATACCATCTTGGGTACCCCTAATCTCATCTCATGTAGTAGACTCAGGGCACTATCATGTATTTAGGCACACATGTGGCAATTCAACGTTTCTATACGTATAATTAATTACCTTACTGAAGTAGTTGTAGACCGCAATTTAGGAACCACTGGTGAATTGTACAACGGTTTGTGGTGTGTGAGTGAACAAAGAAGCGCCGAGAGACACGTCACATTAAATATAGAACCGAACATTAAAATCAAGCGCTCATGAATACAAACAAGGAATAAGAACTACAATGCAATTCTATAACTATTGAGAACAGAGCAATTGCCATGGAAGAAACGTTCACGGGGACCATCCATTTTGTGTTGGAAAAGATGAGTTTGTGTTAGCAAAGACTGTAAAGAGGTAACAAGGTTCTGGAAAGCGCCCAGAAAGCAGTCGCGCGTTTTGTAAATACATCCAGAACAACAATATGCGGCGATTTCAGACCTAACAGTGAAGAAAGAAATCATTTCAATGATCCTGTGAATTGCTCAAAAATAGAAAAGAGGAATGTCTGCATTGTTATCATCGTCTTGGACATCCCCAGCACTGCGCAAACTAACATTGGTCAAGCTAGAATATATACAGTTTCTGACAAAAGTCTAATTGCTGAAACGGAATGGAAACAGCTGACCGGAAGTTACACAGCCAACACTCAAACATTCGTCGCTGACCATAATTGTCTGTTTTATGGCCGAGAATTGTGTGCCCGGATGTTGGGATTAACGATCACCTCCACGTGCACCAGATAATAGCAATTACACAAGTCTGAATTTATTGCTATCAAAGCTCACAAAAGATGGCTGCGATTGCAATGATGACTGTAGCAAGAGCTAGCAGGAAAAGTGAGGCTAGGAAACATTCACGTCATAACGTTAACGTAAATCGTAGGTTTGGCCTATAACTGGACCACGGAGAGCGATCACGTGCCATGTAGTCAGAAACAAAGGGTTCTTCTCTCTGTATTCTTATTTATACTTGACATTAGATGCCGCTTATATAACAATCCCTAAATCTTGACCGAAATGCGATCAGGGCGCCTGGAATTAAAGCTTTACTTGTGGCCATCAAGAGTTTTACTATTTATATTAATACTTTAGATGACTGTGACTTAAACTTAAAAACTGTGACTTAAACTTAAAATTTGTGAATTAAACTTAAACACTCTGACTTAAACAATGTGACATAAACTTAATCACTGTGGCTTAAACAATGTGACATAAACTTAAACACTCTGACTTAAACAATGTGACATAAACTTAAACACTCTGACTTAAACAATATGACATAAACTTAAACACTCTGACTTAAACAATGTGACATAAACTTAAACACTCTGACTTAAACAATGTGACATAAACTTAAACACTCTGACTTAAACAATGTGACAGAAACTTAAACACTCTGACTTAAACAATGTGACATAAACTTAAACACTCTGACTTAAACAATGTGACATAAACTTAAACACTGTGGCTTAAACAATGTGACATAAACTTAAACACTCTGACTTAAACAATGTGACATAAACTTAAACACTCTGACTTAAACAATGTGACATAAACTTAAACACTCTGACTTAAACAATGTGACATAAACTTAAACACTGTGGCTTAAACAATGTGACATAAACTTAAACACTCTGACTTAAACAATGTGACATAAACTTAAACACTCTGACTTAAACAATGTGACATAAACTTAAACACTCTGACTTAAACAATGTGACATAAACTTAAACACTTTGACTTAAACAATGTGACATAAACTTAAACACTGTGGCTTAAACAATGTGACATAAACTTAAACACTCTGGCTTAAACAATGTGACTTAAACTTAAACACTGTGGCTTAAACAATGTGACACAAACTTAAACACTTTGACTTAAACAATGTGACATAAACTTAAACACTCTGAATTAAACAATGTGACATAAACTTAAACACTCTGACTTAAACAATGTGACATAAACTTAAACACTCTGACTTAAACAATGTGACATAAACTTAAACACTCTGACTTAAACAATGTGACATAAACTTAAACACTCTGACTTAAACAATGTGACATAAACTTAAACACTGTGGCTTAAACAATGTGACATAAACTTAAACACTCTGACTTAAACAATGTGACATAAACTTAAACACTCTGACTTAAACAATGTGACATGAACTTAAACACTCTGACTTAAAATTAGACTTTTGTCAGCAACTACATGTATTCTAGCTTGACCAATGTTAGTTCGCGCTGTGTTGGGGATGTCCCAAACGATGATGTCAATACAGACATTCTTCTTTTCTATTTTTGAGCACTTCAGGGGATCTGTGAAATGATTTCTTTCTTCACTGTGCTGTCTATAATCGCCGTATATTGTTGTTAATGATGACCTCCTCTCCTCTTTGTTCAGGCCACGATATGACTTTCAATATTGTCATTGAAGATTTCTATCATTGACGCGCGACTGATAGGTGTCTTTGACTGGTTCGTATATTTGCCTCTAATAATTAAATATTATGTGGCACAACATCAACAAGACAATTTTACATATATATAAAATCAATATTAATTAAAATTTCTGAGGGTATGTATCTTCCTGATAGCAACATATGGTCGTGAATCATGGACTATCTCTCAAATAGCAATGAATACAATTGATGCATTCGAAACGAAGCGATAACAGAAAAAGTCCTCAAGATACCTTGGATAATGGAAAAGAGCAATGAAGACATATGGCAAGATTTAAATATTTAAAATAACTGGCTAATAAACACAGTGGAGGGTAAAATATTATGGCCACGTCAAAAGACACAGCGGGCTGGGGAAAAACCAAAAATGGAAAGTGTGGTTTCTGTGTAATGCATCAGGGCAGACCAAGAAAAATGTGGTTTCAAGACATCTAGGAGACATTGAACATAATAACAGGAAAAAGTGGGAGATCTGACTAGAGACAGTTTCTTACAGACAGGCTGTGGTGAATGCGTCGTTCTGCAAAGGACATACGACCTGATGATGATGATGATGATGATGATGATGATGAGGATTAAATTTTGATGTTCAATCAAACAGTCAATCAATATCTCGATCTTTGATACAAAATATATCACTAGATATCACCTATACTGTCTTTCCTGATTCAAGCCTCCCGCACGTGAAGCCACTTATTTGACTGATGTACTAACCGTTATAACAATGACCTATCTTGTTAGCCTTTAGGTCTTGTTCTATGCTTGGCAATCGAAACACACTGAGAATATGGCCTGTACAGCCCGAGCTCATTTTCTGTATTTTATTAGTGATTTCTCACTGCTAGTTTTTATGCAGTCATCTCTGTTGAAGATAGCAGTGGTACAGAAGATATCCATCTCTGTTGAAGATAGCAGTGGTACAGAAGACATCCATCTCTGTTGAAGATAGCAGTGGTACAGAAGATATCCATCTCTGTTGAAGATAGCAGTGGTACAGAAGATATCCATCTCTGTTGAAGATAGCAGTGGTACAGAAGATATCCATCTCTGTTGAAGATAGCAGTGGTACAGAAGATATCCATCTCTGTTGAAGATAACAGTGGTACAGAAGACATCCATCTCTGTTGAAGATAGCAGTGGTACAGAAGACATCCATCTCTGTTGAAGATAGCAGTGGTACAGAAGACATCCATCTCTGTTGAAGATTGCAGTGGTACAGAAGACATCCATCTCTGTTGAAGATAGCAGTGGTACAGAAAACATCCATCTCTGTTGAAATCTGCTTTAGTATACATCACCCCCCCCCCCCCCCCAAACCCCTTTCCATCCAATCCATATTTGTAAAGAGCCGACAACTTTGTAACAATCTATGACAGATTGAGTTGGTGAACTTCCAAAGTTCTGACCCCTGGAGTAAAAAGTTTCATCTATTGGTGTTTCACTTCCTTCACAAACCACTACCACTCTCTAAAACATTCATCTATAAATCTATTTTTTCAGCAATGCTTCCCATCACAGTGCCTTGTTTCCAAATAGTCTTTAAATAATTCCATAATCTAATTTTAATGTCTGTCAATATATTTTTGTTTGTTTCGTTCCAAGCCATTTGGAAATCTTTCCTACTGTCTGTTTTTAATTTCCCAGTATCCGCCCGGGCAGTCTGAACACGCTAATAACTCTTTTCAGTTACTTCTAATTTAGAAACATTTTTTAAAAATAAATTATAAAACGTACTTAATTTTTTTAAATAATTAAAATTTAATCATAATCTGTTGGGAAAAAAAGTTCGTATTAAAATATCACAATTTATTTCCCATTAAAATATCTCAAATATTTACTGTTACAAGAAAAAGACATTAATAAATGTATTAACAAGATTAAAAATTCATTGAAATTCATGAAAACCCGCTCCTAACTAGGGAAAAATTATTTTAAAATTATAATTTAAAAACTTTATGGAACATTAATAGAATGACTTTATAATCTATTAACTTTTTTTGCATATTAATTTGACAAAAAATAAATGTCTGCTAGAATAAAAGCTAAAACACGTTGTTCCCTAGACTACAAAGTGATATTCTTCAGTACTCCAACTGCGTCAAGAATGACAGCCCTCCCGGAGAGACAGCTTTTTGGGAGGCTGTTCTACCTCTCCGATTCTCTCATACCGACGGGCATGTCAAGAGTAGTACTGCTCTTGTGGAATATTACACTTGTACAAAGTAAGCATTCACTCTATGCCAGATTGAGTGATACAATAGAACCTTGCTGTGGAAGAGTCTCCGAATCAGCTGAAGCAAGTCCCTATTATCTGCCCTGAATATGGCAAAGATTAATATTAACGCGAAGAAAAGGCAAGCTGACATTCAACGTACACAGATACGCGTTGCTGAACACGTTTTGTGAATCGCAAGCAGGACAATATGTTGGGACTTTAATTATAGAGTCGGGTCCCCTGTTCGCATTAAAGTTTAAATAAATGAAGTCTCGTTATGTGGCTGTGTCTCCAAGCAACTCATACATTAATAAATATATATATATACGACATATCATCGATTGATTTATTATGCGTGATATAGAATAATCTCGTCGCAGTAATGTCCATATAAACGATCTTCGAGAGTCGCTTGCTGCTAGTTACCTCCCTTATGCCAGTTACCGTGCCTTCAATGCATATTTAGAAACATATATGACATATATGCACAAAGTACTGAGTCCTTTCAATTCACAAACTTTAATAACGTCACTTCCTCCACGAAGATTGAGCTTCTCGTACATCAGCCGTATCCAGTGAGCTTCTGTTTCCATCTGTCTTCAGCGTCAAAGCTAAGAAATGCATAGAAATAAGAAGCTTACATTCAAGCTAATTGTAAAGAGAAATGACAAAAATATCTAGGGGGAAAAAATAGTATTGTTAAAGCTTTAGGTAATAAGTGGGCGACACAAATTAGATCAACGTTTCGGCTCACTAGGCCTTCAGCTGGAACAAACATGCAGCACACACACATATATGTATTTAATTTAATTATTTATTATTTTTTTTGTTTTCAATACATATATGTGTTTGTGTTGTATGTTTGTTTCTGCTGAAGGCCTATTGAGCCGAAAAGTTGTTTTAATCTGTGTTGTCCACTTATGATGTAAAGTTTTAATCCTACCGTTTTTTTCTGTTTTATTTCCTGTATATTTTTTGTCATTTCCCCTTTCTTCAGCGTCCACGATTATTTGATGCAAATGTCGACAAAGCCATTTACCTCGAACAATTCTCTCTTAGATTACGTGTAAGACACGGATGCGTACTATCCCCCCCCCCCACCTACTGTTTATTACATACATGGACTATATATGCAAGTTAACCAACCCATCAGAGACAGAGTAGATCAACGAGCTTTTTTTTACAGACGATCAGGCACTAATACATGAAAAAGAGAAGACCTACAAGAACACTTAAATAAACTCAACAGCACAGGCCCAAAATACAACATGAAAATCAACATCAACAAAACAGAAGTCATGAATGTCGCCAAAGATAAGCATAACATCAACATAGCTATAGAAGGCATGCAACTAAAATAAGTAGAGGAATTCAAACACCTAGGAAGTTTAGTGACAAACGACAATTCACAAACAGCAGAGACAGACTCAAGATGCATCATAGCTTGTCAAATAATTGGATAGCTATCATCACTATTGTCCAACAATGAAATACTTCTAAAGGCAAAACGGGCACTGTACAATACACTTTTCATCTCAACGTTGTGCTACCAATGTCAGTTCTGGACCCTAGATGCAAGAACAATGAGAAAAATAACCTCAACTAAGATTAAATGTGTTAGACGAATGACAGGAAACAGTCTGAGAGATACGATCAGAAATGAAGAACTGAGAAAAAAAAGCAAAGAATAACCCTCGCCATAGAATATGTAAAGAAAGAACAGATAAAATGGTTTGGCCACGTGACAAGGCAGAGTATTCAAAACACAACACAACGAGCCTTCAATAAACGTTGTGAAAACACCAGACCCAAGGGTAGACCACGAAAAAAAATGGATCGATGGAATATTAGAAACACTAGGAAACATAACAGCAGTAGAAGCAAACATGAGAGCAAAAGACCGCAATTTGTATCTCCCCTCGACGCTGAAAGGCAGATAAGGAAGGAAAGAAGAAGAACAAGTTTATCCCTTGAGCAGTTTACACGGACGACGAAAGTGAATGTAAGAATTGTCCAGACAGTTGGTGTATTTGAGAAACTTGTAACAAAGTGAATGTAAGAATTGTCCAGACAGTTAGTGTATTTGAGAAACTTGTAACAAAGTGAATGTAAGAATTGTCAAGACAGTTGGTGTATTTGAGAAACTTGTAACAAAGTGAATGTAAGAATTGTCAAGACAGTTGGTGTATTTGAGAAACTTGTAACAAAGTGAATGTAAGAATTGTCAAGGCAGTTGGTGTATTTGAGAAACTTGTAAGAAAGTGAATGTAAGAATTGTCAAGGCAGTTGGTGTATTTGAGAAACTTGTAACAAAGTGAATGTAAGAATTGTCAAGGCAGTTGGTGTATTTGAGAAACTTGTAACAAAGTGAATGTAAGAATTGTCAAGGCAGTTGGTGTATTTGAGAAACTTGTAACAAAGTGAATGTAAGAATTGTCCAGACAGTTGGTGTATTTGAGAAACTTGTAACAAAGGTCTGCAACGGGTATAGTACCAAGCTTGAAGTCATATAGAAGGCCTAGGATGCAATTGTTCTGCCCAGCCCAACAATATATGTAACGACTGTTTACAGTCTGCATACGTCAGAAAGGTAAGCCAGTGCCATCTGCACTGCTGAAGAAAGATAAGAGAAGATGTGCTGTAAGACACAGACGTGATGATACCATCCGGCATGACTAGCAAACACTCCATGCTTTGTAGATCGCGGTTGCCATAGATATGTGGACAACATGTGGACAACACGTGGGAACAGTGCTTTCCCAAGAAAATACTTGATGAACACTAATCACAAAGTGGGCAGGCAAAGAAACAAACAGTTATCTTTTATTATGGGATTTTTTCCCATAAATAAAATAACCATAAAATGGTCTTCAACATCTAAAACTGAAGAGAGACAAAGCAAACTAGGACAACGTTTCGGCACTTGCTTCACGTGATACTTTTGACATATATAAGTACTTGCTTATTTATGTGTGATTTTGTGTTAATATTTGTTGGTTTATAACCAAGGAAGGTTTTTGTGGAAACGTTATGGTCTGTATGGCTTTATGTTCAGCTGCTCAATACCATTTCATGTCTATTTTAGATATTGTCGAGGCTCTACTAGAGGCCCCGCATGATATTTAATGTATTAGAAATAACATGTTATATATGTGTGTCTATCTCCTGGGATGTTTCCCACCACTTGGGACTGGAGACTAAAGGTCGCATTCACAATGCAATCGACATGCTGGGATCAGAGGAGTTTTTTAACATCATAATCTCCCTCCACCCCCCCCCCCCCCAAAAAAAAAATGTTTGTGAAGCGGAGTGATGCTTTCTGAGTCTCCCGTAATTAGAACCGTCGTCCAACTAATTTGGGGAACGAGACCGGTTCACTTCAAAGTGCTGTTGACGTGTCGCATGGAAAAGTGTCGCTTCTAGTTGTTCAATGAGACACAGCTTCGGATGATCCAGCTTGTGATAAAGGGAGATCAAGCAGCGAACCGATCACTTTGCAAAGTTAAACTTCACTACCCATCACTATCATCCTCTTTGACAATTCAGCACTTAAAACATCTGCCATTACAGCAGGTAAGTCAGGACGCGTATTCAGGATATAAACAGGAAAGTTACAAATACAAATAGACACATCCTACAATTGTACAGACCGAAAAATATTTGATTTCGTGAACGACGACTTTTGTGTACGTTATTAATGTTCTTATCCTTCATTTACGCATATAAAACTGTATGTGATGGTGGAAGTCATTATTTTGACATTCTCGACCAGTTTATTCCCTAGCGGATCGTTAGATTCGGCCACAAGCTTTAACAAGATTCAACATTAGTCGGAATAGTCAACCAATGTTACCTATAGTCTGGTGTGACCTTGGAATTTTTTCTTGCAAATCGATTTCTTGAATTATTGATCACAGTCTCTGGAATCAAAGTTCCTGGAATCAAAGTTCCTGGAATCAAAGTTCCTGGAATCAACGAGTGAGTAAATCACTAAAATTATAAATCTGTGATAACTGGGTAAACATATCGGGGGACAATAATGCAACAACGCACACGCGGAAGTTACAGTGTAACATGGGTATATTCATCTATCTCTATCTATTGTAATTTCGAGCCGAAGACGGCACATAGGGCAGAACCACAATCTCAAAAACAGAAACCTTGCGTGCCAAAGTGGCACACATTGCAGAGATCACTGCTCTAAAATATATGGCGCTGTTTCCATTATACAATACTTTTTACAATGACAGCTTGTCAAGCCATCGATCAACTTCCTTAGTCGCCTCTTACGACATGCCTGGAAGGTCACAGTGTCACTATTCTTTACCTCCCTTATAATGAGGCCCCTGTAACACACAGGAAAGGTATATTCATAGCACTAGGAAAAATGTAAGTATCATTTGACACTGATTTGGACTTTCACGGTAAAAAAAAAAAAAGTAAAGAGCTCCGTCATGCCAAGTGACGTATAGGGAATATGGTGTTAGTGACCACACGTTTTACAGACCTTCAGCACATGATTTTTTGTTGTTGTAATGAGGTCGGTATTACGCCCGTGCCGCTTTACTTTCCCAGAAAAATAAAATCGGTTACCCGTTTAAGACTGGGTGAACCCGGAAGCCATCGATCATGATCGAACATAATCTCTAGTCCTTGGACTTCAACAGTACCCCTAATATAATAAATCCACGGCGACCACAATGGTAACAATATGGTTCTGTCAAACATTATTGTGCGCACAACCCTCCACAACGACATCAGCCACAGGTTGCTATCTCGATCACAAAATCGCTGCTCTCTTTAAAGTCCAAAGAGCGTTTCTCAAATAATCGCTGCTCAAGCATCAACAACAAACATTCCGTTTGACAATCTCCACGACCATTTTTTTGTCCAACTGTGGCACTCAGGCTCCCTTAGAAAAGCCAGTTCATTCTGCTCTCCAAATGTCAGTCCATAATTGTCCATTCATGCTGTCACAGATTGAAGTATGACGCGGAGAACAAGAGTCTTTTGCTGTCATCTCGCCTGTGAACGTTTGCAAATTTCTGGGGCTTTGTCGATCGCTGTTCCGTTGTAGTTCACGCTCAGCGCCGTTTTCAGTTGATTCAGCCTAACGTCATCTCAAAGGAAGGCAACCGTGTCGTTGCACAACAAAAACGCGAGATAGATGGCGAGGGTTTTCATACATATGTGTCATAAATAGAGCTCTTCATTATCAGTGGAGTGCAAAAATAGGACAAATTACCTCTGCTATCCACACTCTTATCACATTTCTCCTCGGCATTATGGTAACAAATAAAGATCTTTATTACAGCTGATGTGACGTCAGTTTCTTAAGCGCGGTCCTTAAGGTAAAATCCTTCTGTCCTTAGGGTGACCACAGGTATTATTTTGAAACATTTATCACAAGTCATATAAATCAGCACAAACTGACAAATGTTCTCTTCAAATACTCTAGTGCTTTATTACTGACTTATCAAAGTGAAAAACAGAACGATTTTGATAATTTTTGACATAAATTATCGGGAAGCTTGCTTTAGTCACAGCTATCTTGGTTTCTTGTTTTCCTTCAGCCTCCAAGACCCGTTATGAAAGTCCCTCTCTAACGCTCTCTAATACCACCCGCTTAATATAGAAGGAACTGCCTTATGATGTACTGTCGAGTATATTTACTGATGTTTATTACAGATTCGGTAGTAAAGTGTCTTCTTTGATAGAATGAGGGATCTGTGAAAACATTCACCGTGCTTAGAAATTATCACAAAGTTCTCCGGAGAGGGATAAAATCACTTCACTTATCTCAGACTTCTTATTTGATACTTCACTGTGTAAGTAACGTCGTCTCCAGGTCCGGATGTAATTACTTCTCCTTGGGTTTGGTGTTAATTATGAGGTATAGGATAGTTAGATGTCAAGAGCCGTAGCTTTTGTTGGTAAGCAGGTATTGAATCATGCCCGGAGTCGTTTGTTTCTCTTGCTAGTTGTTGGTTTCTTGTGTTGTTTGTTTCACTTGCTAGTTGTTGGTTTCTTATGTTGTTTGTTTCTCTTGCTAGTTGTTGGTTTCTTGTGTTGTTTGTTTCACTTGCTAGTTGTTGGTTTCTTGTGTTGTTCGTTTCACTTGCTAGTTGTTGGTTTCTTATGTTGTTTGCTTCTCTTGCTAGTTGTTGGTTTCTTAGGTTGTTTGTTTTTCTTGCTAGTTGTTGGTTTCTTATGTTGTATGTTTCTCTTGCTAGTTGTTGGTTTCTTATGTTGTTTGTTTCTCTTGCTAGTTGTTGGTTTCTTTTGTTATTTGTTTCTCTTGCTAGTTGTAGGTTTCTTGTGTTGTTTGTTTCTCTTGCTAGTTGTTGGTTTCTTGTGTTGTTTGTTTCTCTTGCTAGTTGTTGGTTTCTTATGTTGTTTGTTTTTCTTGCTAGTTGTTGGTTTCTTATGTTGTTTGTTTCTCTTGCTAGTTGTTGGTTTCTTATGTTGTTTGTTTTTCTTGCTAGTTGTTGGTTTCTTGTGTTGTTTGTTTCTCTTGCTAGTTGTTGGTTTCTTGTGTTGTTTGTTTCTCTTGCTAGTTGTTGGTTTCTTATGTTGTTTGTTTTTCTTGCTAGTTGTTGGTTTCTTATGTTGTTTGTTTCTCTTGCTAGTTGTAGGTTTCTTGTGTTGTTTGTTTCTCTTGCTAGTTGTTGGTTTCTTATGTTGTTTGTTTTTCTTGCTAGTTGTAGGTTTCTTGTGTTGTTTGTTTCTCTTGCTAGTTGTTGGTTTCTTGTGTTGTTTGTTTCTCTTGCTAGTTGTTGGTTTCTTGTGTTGTTTGTTTCTCTTGCTAGTTGTTGGTTTCTTGTGTTGTTTGTTTCTCTTGCTAGTTATTGGTTTCTTGTGTTGTTTGTTTCTCTTGCTAGTTGTTGGTTTCTTGTGTTGTTTGTTTCTCTTGCTAGTTGTTAGTTTCTTATGTTGTTTGTTTCTCTTGCTAGTTGTTGGTTTCTTATGTTGTTTGTTTCTCTTGCTAGTTGTTGGTTTCTTGTGTTGTTTGTTTCTCTTGCTAGTTGTTGGTTTCTTATGTTGTTTGTTTCTCTTGCTAGTTGTTGGTTTCTTGTGTTGTTTGTTTCACTTGCTAGTTGTTGGTTTCTTATGTTGTTTGTTTCTCTTGCTAGTTGTTGGTTTCTTGTGTTGTTTGTTTCTCTTGCTAGTTGTTGGTTTCTTATGTTGTTTGTTTCTCTTGCTAGTTGTTGGTTTCTTATGTTGTTTGTTTCTCTTGCTAGTTGTTGGTTTCTTGTGTTGTTTGTTTCTCTTGCTAGCTGTTGGTTTCTTGTGTTGTTTGTTTCTATTGCTAGTTGTTGGTTTCTTGTGTTGTTTGTTTCACTTGCCGGTTGTAGATTATTTGTGTGATTGTTTCTGATCGCTAGCAGTGGGTTCCTTGTGTTGTTTGTTTCATTTGCTAGCAGTGGGTTCCTTTGCAGTTTTTTTCTTTCTGCTAGCAGCGGATTCCTTGTTCCCTGTTGTGTTTCTCCTTCCATCATATAAGTTATGTTTTATTGTTTGTAATTGTTGATGCTCTATTTGTATGGATATCTTATTATATTTTTGTGTAGCCTTCTTGTATGTGTATTCTTTAGCAGGGATCCCTTATTATGTGGTTAGGGTTCTTTCATTTTGTGACTGTCATGCAGAACTGTGCCATTTTCTTCCTTAGATTGTATGCATTTCTTCAAGGTGGGCACCTTTTTAGGTTGTACGGTCTTCTTCTTTGATTGTATGGTCTCCTTATTAGATTGTATAGTTTCATTATTAAATTGTGTGGGAATATTTTTTTTTACATTTTTGTGAGGGCACCTCATTGGTTTGTGATTCTTTGCTTGTATTTTCCCCATAAATTTGGTAAGACTTGTCTAAAATTGTGTGGGATATTTGTCAGCATTTCCTTCTTTGTTTGTGCATGCACTGCCTTTGCAGGCAGCTTTCTATGGCTTCATGCATTTTTGTATTGTTTAGCTATCATCAGTGTATCCATATATTGATATTCTGTGAAGATTTGTTTTTGCTGACGCTATTCATTGCTTTATTTTATACTGTGTTCTGATTTTTTTCTGGGAAAGTAAAGCGGCACGGGCGTAATACTGACCACATTACCCCAAAAATCATGTGCCGAAGGTCTGTAAAAATTATTTTCACTAACACCATATTCCTTATACGCCACTTGATGTGACAGGGGCTCTTTATTCTACTTACCAAGTTCATCATCGAGTAGAGTGTCTGTTAGCACAAGTGACCTTGCCTCTCCACAATTTTTTGTTAGTATTGTTGTTTATCTCTTCTAATGTTGATGTTCCATCAAACCATTTTCCCTAAATTTCTTGTCTGACTGGGTGGTCGGGAGGTAAGACATCGGCCTCTGGACAGGAAAGTTACAGGTTTAATCCAGGCAAAAGTGGTCTGAATTTTTCACTTTGAGTCTGTGATGTTCTAGTAGCGTTACGCTCCCTTGGTCTCTGGGTAGTGTGATCCATCGTATAGCCCTCTCGGAAAGAGGAGAAAAACAGGAGGTCCAGTGTGCACTCGCGCACGTTAAAGTACCTTTGGCAATTAAAAGTCGAAAAGAGTAGGCCAAAATTGACCTCCCCGGAACAAAGATTTAACCAAACCTCAAACCATGCAGGAGATGGATGTTTTTGGTCTAAAGGGGCGGAAATTGTGGTTTCGATGTAAACTAACGACACAACGCAAAAACGCCACTTAATAGGTGAACGCTAAGAACCTGTCTGGCAACTTTTCTACCGTACCCTCTTGATCTCTTCTTCTCTCAATGTTTCCAATGCATTAGACTTCCTCTCATACCACAACAAAACAATGATAGTTGGTTCCTTCTCATATTGGTATCTTGCTTGCTTACGTTCCCTCGATGACTGAAGGAACACACCTCTTTGTCGTCCGCCCTTAAAAGGACGTTAAGCGGGCGTGTCTGCGTTGTGTTGTAGTTTACAGTAAACTGTGAAAATTGCGCCTTTCAGCCCAATACCTCCCTCGTCAGCACGACATTGGCATCTAATTCTCTTCTGGTTTGGTGTCTTCAGTAATGTCCACTTTACTCTATGTTGATGTCTACATTACTCTATGTTGATGTCCACTTTACTCTATGTTGATGTCCACATTACTCTATGTTGATGTCCACATTACTCTATGTTGATGTCCACATTACTCTATGTTGATGTCCACATTACTCTATGTTGATGTCCACATTACTCTATGTTGATGTCCACATTACTCTATGTTGATGTCCACTTTACTCTATGTTGATGTCCAACTTTTGTCTGTACAATCAGAAGTCTGAAATGAATTTGTTTGTCCGTTATCTCTTTGTCCCGCGAATTTGTTTGTCCGTTGTCCCTTTATCTCATGAATTTGTTTGTCCGTTGTCCCTTTATCCCATGAATTTGTTTGTTCGTTGTCTCTTTGTCCCACGAATTGTTTGTGCGTTGTCTCTTTGTCCCATGAATTTGTTTATCCGTTGTCCCTTTGTCCAATGAATTTGTCTGTCCATTGTTCCATGAATTTGTTTGTCCGTTGTTCTTTGTCCCATGAATCTATTTGTCCGTTGTCCCTTTGTCCCATGAATATTTTAGTCCTTTGTCCCTTTGTCCCATGAATGTTTTAGTCCTTTGTCCCTTTGTCCCATGAATGTTTTAGTCCGTTGTCCCTTTGTCCCATGAATGTTTTAGTCCGTTGTCCCTTTGTCCCATGAATGTTTTAGTCCGTTGTCCCTTTGTCCCATGAATGTTTTAGTTCTTTGTCCCTTTGACCCATGAATGTTTTAGTCCGTTGTCCCTTTGTCCCATGAATGTTTTAGTCCGTTGTCCCTTTGTCCCATGAATGTTTTAGTCCTTTGTCCCTTTGTCCCATGAATCTATTTGTCCGTTGTCCCTTTGTCCCACGAATTTGTTTGTCCGTTGTCCCTTTGTCCCATGAATCTATTTGTCCGTTGTCCCTTTGTCCCATGAATCTATTTGTCCGTTGTCCCTTTGTCCCATGAATCTATTAGTCCGTTGTCCTGTTACACTCGCTTTACAATACACGACAAACAAGCTCGTTTTATCTCCATTGTCAGCGCACATGTGTCGATCTTTCTAAGAAGAGGACGTTGGAAGTTCATAGATCATGTACTGCCAGTGAATGAAGAAAGCCACACCGTCAGGCATGCATATGTAAACCGACTGGTAAAAGGAAATAAGGCAGGAGAAGAGAATTGCTATGCAGAATCATACATGCAGAAGGAAGGCTCAACCATGGGACTAACAAACAACGAACCTACAATACTTGGAAACAAGTCGTCAATTATTTTGAACTATTAGGTCCGCCTTATCTTCCCAAGTGGATATTGAGTGAATGAACGAATTGACAAAGATGGGTGGTGTATATCAGTTTTATTTTTTACTATTTTCTGGAATATAACATTTTCCTGAACGTCCATCACCTCTAAAAAAAAAAAGTAAAGTACCCCCGTCACGCCAAGTGGCGTATAGGGAATATGGTGTTAGTGACCATACATTTTACAGACCTTCAGCACATGATTTTTAGGGTAATGTGGTCGGTATTACGCCCGTGCCGCTTCACTTTCCCAAAAAAAAATCGGGTACCCATTTAAGGCTGGGTGAACCCGGAAGCCGACGGTTGGGATCAAACCCTACCCCATGTCCTTTGTAGTCCAGTTCACTAACCACTGAGCTATCGCAGCTATCCTTCACCTCTGGTGTATGTTTATTTATGATTTATATATATATATATATATATATATATATATATATATATATATATATATATATATATATATATATATATATATAAACTATGTTTAGTATATTCCTGTATATATTTATACCTGCTGTTGCATTAATCGCATGATATTATTTATTTGACTACCAGATTTGTATAAAAAAAACATCAAATGTTATCGATTAGCTAGACTAACAGAAAGACAAGACAAACTACAACGTTTCCGCAAAAGCCGTCATGAGGTAAGGATGACGTTGTAATTTGTCTTTTCTTTCCATTAGTCTAGCTGCTCCCGCTTTACGTTTATTGTATATGTTTTCTACAGATATACCTTCAGCTCGGGAGCCGCGATAGCTCAGTGGTTAGTGAACTGGACTACAAAGGACACGTGATAGGGTTCGATCCCAATCGACGACTTCCGTTTCACTCAGCCTTTATTGGGTACCGGAGTTTTTTTCTGGGAAAGTAAAGCGGCACGGGTGTAATACCGACCACATTACCCCAAAAATCATGTGTCGAGGGTCTGTAAAAATTATGGTCACTAACACAATCATATTCCCTATACGCCACTTGGCGTGACGGGGGTACTTTACTTTTAAGTTTACCTTCAGCTCTTCACAATTATGTTATAATTGTTAAGATTGAGATCTGTGCTTATCTCCAACCAGACATAGAAACTAATATATTTCTAATTATTTTCTTCTCGCGCTTTCTCAGTTCACCTCGCCACCGATGTCCACCACAACATTATTTTTTTTTCTCCTCAAAAGCAAAATAATGAAGAAAACACCCATCTAAACATGATCTCTCGATGTGCACGTTTGGTCACTGATAGTTTCCTTCAATGGAAATGTATCCGAGTTCAGGAAAGTTGTATACAGAACGGCAGTAAACATGATAAAGGGTTTGGAATTCAGTATTAGCAGGGGATGGTAATCTAAAAATAAAATATATTTGTCATCAACGATCCCATTTCAGGAATCTTCTCGTTTGTTTCTCCGGGATGTGAAAAAGAGTATATGTGGGCCATTGAGATCGGTACGTAGTGTACAGGTTAGGATTTGTATTTGACACCTCCTTCCTCAACCTGATTGGGGACCTTGGTCGAGTAGGCTACGCCCACTAGATTATCAAACGATCGGTTTAACCTACGGGGCCACTCAACCTCCAGAAATGAGAGACTGGATTGAGAGAATGCCGAATTTGATAGAAGTAATCATAACGACTATCAACAACAATCACAGAAGGAAAACAAAGAAAGTATATTCTCGTGGCAAAAGTAATGTTGAGAACGAAAAAAAAAACGGAAGGAAAACAAATTAGGGAAAACCACAGGATAAGGAAAAGAAATATCGGAGAAGAAATAGATGTGATGGGATGAGGAAGTGTAACGTACTCTGATTATTTCAACAAATCCCTAATGTACCAAGGTAATGTCCCTTTCTATCTCACGAGCTGGCTTATAGTCGATATTTTTTCTATTACAGACATTGCGTTCATGGCTACTCTCCTACAAACCTGATCCCTAATCGAGGCGTAACTGAGAGTGTCTCGAGTTTGTGAGAATCAATTATTGACCCCCTAATATCCGGAGTACTTTTCTTAAGTTGGTTATTATTCTGGGCCAGTCTTAGACGTCAACTGAAGTAGTGCCCGTTGTTTTGATTAAATAAAATATTCTTTTAATAATCGTAGAGGCTAATATTTTATGTGTTTTTTTATGAGTGCAAAATTGAGTGGGTGATCTAGAGGTCTTGCTACTGTTCTTACGTTACCGGCGCTAATAATCCTCTCAAGTCGTAAAAAAGTCACACTAAAGCAATACGACTTTATCTGTCACGAGATTTATAGCGCATTTCCTGAAACTGGACAGCTGTAATGGTGTTAGTGAAATACAAGTCGGGCTATAGGTCACGGACAGATTTCAGGATTGTATCACTTGTGTTTGTGTTGTCCATAAAATGAAGATATCATTGAACTAATTTTACGGACGATCAGGCCCTAATAATTTAAAAAAAAAAACATAACGTCTACTACATTTATTGTTTTTTAATAAAGAATGACAATGAATAACACGAAAATAAACACTGGATGAAAACATAAGTCGTGGGAATAAGAAGATAAAAGCGGATGTTAAACATAGCTATAAAACACCAAGTTATAGAACAAGTAACAAACTTCAAATATTTGGGATCAACATTCTTTGAAGATGCCAACATTGATCAAGAAATAGAGATTCGATGTAACAAGACAAACTAGATATTGGAGCAGCTAGCCCGTATATTTCAAACAGTAATATCTATCGCCACAATTACACAGTACCCATAATATATGCATTCTTGTGTTGTGCTATCAGTGCCAAACATGGACACTCACGAATAAATAAGGAAATAAGAGGAAGCTAATCACCACAAAGATGAGTTATCTGAGAAAAGCGCTTGGGGTGACAAGAAAAGAAAGAGTTAGAAACGAAGTCATAAGACAATAAAGAGTCGGCATTGAACGAATCCTAAACTACATAGAGACACTAACTAAACTGAACTGGTTTGTCCAGGTAAACAGAATACGCTGCTATTCCTTACCATACAAAACATACATTAAAAGAGGATAAAGTAGAAGAGCAAGAGGTAAGCCCAGAGTAAAATGAACATACAACATCAAAGAAACGATATAACAACATCAGCCGACGATGAGTGAAGTCGCCAGATGGGCGAGAAGCAGAACTTTGTATTTCCCTCCACACCGGAGTAAGTACAAGACAGAGCTGAGACAGAACTTTGTATTTCCCTCCACACCCGAGTAAGTACAAGAGAGAGCTGAGACAGAACTTTGTATTTCCCTCCACACCGGAGTAAGTACAAGACAGAGCTGAGACAGAACTTTGTATTTCCCTCCACACCCGAGTAAGTACAAGAGAGAGCTGAGACAGAACTTTGTATTTCCCTCCACACCCGAGTAAGTACAAGAGAGAGCTGAGACAGAACTTTATGTTGACTGTGTTTTTTTTTTATTTTTAAAATAAATTTTAGATATGTGAGATTTATTAACACTTTAATTACGACACATTTTTTAATGACTTGAAGAAGCTTCAATCTGTGTGTTGAAGAAGCTTCAATCTATGTGTTGAAGAGGCTTCAATATGTGTGATGAAGAAGCTTCAATATGTGTGTTGAAGAAGCTTCAATCTGTGTGATGAAGAAGCTATCAGTTGTCTTAACTCAACAGTGCATCTTAGACTCATATACAAGCGCAATATTTTGAAATTTACTGGGATTATAAGCAGAAAACATACATTTATACAAAGAAAATTAATAAAAACACATTTACTGTCAATCATGCAGCAATCACTCAGTAGTAGATTCAAACACATTGCCAATCAAGATGAATGGTTTCCAAATCTTTTCTCTCGACGTCTGCCCTCGTTTAATAGAAGAAATTATTGAAGAACTTTTCATGAAGAACGAGAAAGGTCGTGAGTATGAAAAGTTAACTCCGAGAAATGTTCAATAGTCGGCTGTTGTACATGACATGTTGTGTTTGCCACTGTGGAGAGTATTTTACATTCCAGAATCATTTTATTTTTTATATCATTTCTTCCTTTCTTTCTTTCTTTCTTTCTATCTCCCTTTCTTTTTTTCTTTTCGTCCTTCCTTCCTTCAATCGTAAGTTCGTGCGTTCGTTTATTTTGTTTATTTTTTCGTTAATTTCTTTTTCATATCTTTTTTCCTTTCTTTCATTTCTTTTTTCCTTTCTTTCATTTCTTTTATCCTTCCTGCTTTCCTTCCTTTATTTGTTTCTTTCCTTCTTTCTCGTTTTTTTCTCTTTGTTTGTTTGTTTGTTTGTTTCTTTCTTTCTTCCCACTTTTCTTGTATTCTTCATTTTTTTTTCCAAATTTAACGATAAAATCGTGATATATCGTATCTTGAAATGTTTCCATAAACACTCCCTTCCACCTTCTTTTACACGTCATCCCATCACGTGACTAGCAACGATACAGGGTCTGCAGTCGAGATGTTCAGAGCGACCTCCAGTAGGGATGTTCAGAGCGACCTCCAGTCGGGATGTTCAGAGCGACCTCCAGTCGTGATGTTCAGAGCGACCTCCAGTCGGGATGTTCAGAGCGACCTCCAGTCGTGATGTTCAGAGCGACCTCCAGTCGGGATGTTCAGAGCGACCTCCAGTCGGGATGTTCAGAGCGACCTCCAGTCGTGATGTTCAGAGCGACCTCCAGTCGTGATGTTCAGAGCGACCTCCAGTCGGGATGTTCAGAACAACCTCCAGTCGGGATGTTCAGAGCGACCTCCAGTCGGGATGTTCAGAGCGACCTCCAGTCGTGATGTTCAGAGCGACCTCCAGTCGGGATGTTCAGAGCGACCTCCAGTCGGGATGTTCAGAGCGACCTCCAGTCGGGATGTTCAGAGCGACCTCCAGTCGTGATGTTCAGAGCGACCTCCAGTCTACACTTGTCTTTTCCCTTTAATTAAAAGAAGCAGAGTAAGCCAATGGTTTAATCCACACCTGAAGGCCTACAGAGAATGTTGTGCTAGCGCTCATATTGATCACTGTTCAGTAGCACATTTTATGGACGATATGATCAGAATTACTCCAGGCCGCCCCAATTTCACACCAAAATCATGTACCCATTTTAAGCTGGATGAACCTAGAAGATGTTGATAAAATTAATCCGACCACTTGTTCTTAACCGTCAAGAATAATAACCAGCGAGCTACCACAGTTCCCTTCTTTCCTTCTACTTCAAATTTGCACGAGACAGACTGACCCTCGCCCCAGTCTCGACATTCTTAAAAATCCCCAGTTTGTACCTACTTCCTTATTCTCTAACCCTCGCCATCTCCTCGAGGCCTTCATTTAGACAAATGTGTTACGTGTATAATTCTAACCGCCTATAAACAGCACTCGCAAATTGATCATAACCATAAGGGTTAACATGTCACATCAAAAGCAGCCCTACACCAGAAACACAAACTTTTCCAGCGAGGGCCTCCCAGATCACAGAAGTTGTACTTTCATCATCATTGGATGCAACAGACACTCAAGAGGAAAAATTACTTTTGGGGATTCTTGGTCAGAACATCAGAAGAGCGGACATTCCTTGCACATGGCGCCATTTAATCTGGAGTGGTTTGAAAACAGAACACCAGGTTTTATGAGGGCTGAGTGATGCAAGAAACTTGACAAATTGTTCTATGTATGTCTAGTGTCTTCCTGCTGGTCTTTATGTGTATCTATGAATGTATAATATGCATGTATGTATCTCTTTATGTAAGCATGTATGTGCGCGCTTGCAAATATGTCTGTACCTATGATTCTCTCTACGCTTGTCTTTTGCTGACTGTCTTATCTGTCTTACATGTCTGCTTGTCTGTCGCCCTGTCTATCTCTTCCTCCGCCCACCTATATGTCTATATTTTCTATTTATTATTTGTCTATCTCATACTATTTTAATGTTTGTCTGTCTATTCATGCCTACCTCTCTTTCCCTTTGTCTTCTATACCATCAATTATGTCTCTCTATTTTCTTGCCTCTGATTATCTTAGCCCCTCTTTCTTGTCTTCTTGCTCGTCTGCACCACGTTAATCTACCCGTCTTTCTAATTATTTATTGTCCTGACTCCCCAGTATTTGCCTATTGTATCGTGACATCAGTGTATTTGTTTGTTTGCAACACTCCCCTTCTCTCTGCTAATAAATCTAGCTTTGCATTAACGTTGAAGCACACTGTTAGCTTCATCAACATACGTTTTTAATTTGTTACAGTTCAGAGTGCAGCGCGTTCAACAGATCTGAAAAATGGTGGCAAGAAACGGTGGCCACTTGTCCTGAACAATCGCAACGAGGTGTTCGGGGTCGAGTTTTTATTTGTGAAACATGTTTCTTTCTGCCATTTTTCCCATCAGTGTTGCTGTTTCGTTTTCTTGTTTTAATGTATGTGATTATTTTATAATAGTTTGTGTTGTGTGCCTGATAAAGGTTTTTGCCGAAACGTCGTATTTTGTCTCATCTCCCTATTAGTTTAGATGTTTTATATCACGTAGCGTTTATTTTGCTTGAAATTCGCGCAGTTTGAATTCTTAACCTGCAAGCCTATATGAATGAGAAGCGAGCTTTTGTGTACACAAATTAACAACACGCTCTGTTCAGTCTCTAGGTCTTCTGGTGATATTAGATATTGATAACGTAGAGGGTTTCAGCTTCCTTTCATGTGCCGAACACATTTTATTTCTGTGATGGTTATTTGACTAATTGTGCTTATTGTGTGTAGCACAAGGTTGGAATGAAGACAGATAATCACAACACATGGCTCTCACAAATAAAAGCTCAGACCCGAACACTTCGTAAGAACCTTTACAGACATGTGACGTCTATTCTCCATTCATGCCTAAAGTCCCCCCGGCAGACTCATTAATGGTATAATGCAGTCAAGATAGTTTTGTTCTTTGTTTACAATCTGCAAGACTTAAGTCTGAGGTGACCGACACGCAGAGTATGCTACAGAAGATTGACAATGTCTGCAGCTCTTGGATCGCTCTGCTGTGAGTGCGTTAACTCTGGTGTGCTGTCAAGGAGACACATAATAATAAATGAACATTATTATTTAGAAACTTTAGTTAGAGTTGACCGTGTTGGCAGAGTTGGCAGTGTTGGCAGAGTTGGCAGTGTTCCCTAGCGTTTGGCTTCTCGTGGCAATGCGCTGTGCCAAAGAGTGCAGGTTCGATCCTGCTTCGGACCATATATCGTTCTTCTTTTTTCTGTTGTTGATTGTTCGACATTTTTCCCGAGTGCTGTAAACATAGCTCTTCCTCTGTAACGATTCGCTGTACTGTCCTGGTCATGCTGGTGCGCACGGCAGTGAAATAGCCGATATGTTCGCTGTTAGCTCTGGCACTGAGAGTGGCCTTACTCTGGACAGAGAGGACATCGCCAAGTTTGTTCTTCATTCCTTAATTAAGGGAAGAGAAGGAGGAGAAGGGGTGGGACAATGATGTGTACATTGAGAAACTGAGAAGTCTAAAAGTGGGACAATGATCTATACATTGAGAAACTGAGAAGTCTAAAGATGGAAAATAGGCACAGTCGATCCAGAGAAAGTAAATAATTACGGAGCTCCGTCACGTCAAGTGGCATATAAAAAATATGGTGTTAGTGACTATAATTTTTGTAGATCTTCGGCACATGATTTTTGAGGTTATGTGGTCGGCATTACGTCAGTGCCGCTTTCTATCCCAGAAAAAAAATCGGGTACCCATTTAAGGCTGGGTGAACTCGAAGGCTATCGATCACCTTTGTAGTCCAGTTCACTAACCAGCGAGCTATCGCGGCTCTTTTTTCCGGAGCGCTTAGTGGGTAAAAACAGCTGTATCGATAATCAACACATCACAGAAAAAATCAGTTACATACACTTCTATAAATGCTAGCATAGTCGATGGAGCGGATATAGGGATGCCCCGACTGCAATTAAACTGATTCCATGAGTAGAACAGAATAGTCTGAGGTTGAGCGGATCGTGTTTTACAAATATTTAGACAAAACTTACCAAAATCAAACAACAGAAAACCTCATTATGCAAAAAAGCGCAGGATCGTTGTCAGAGAAGACGAGTAGGCCAACACTGAGATTTAGTGTTTTGTTTCCTCTTTGAATAACTATCGCTCACAGCGGTCTGGTCATAAAATACATCGTTGTAGCGCTTACAGGGAAATGAACAGTTACATTTCTAACGACTTAATCATCTTGCCTGTCTCCACAAGTCTTCTGCAGGTTTTTTACATTGACAACCAAAAAACTGCACTTCCTGGCGATCATAATTCCCAGTTGGCCACCTTGGCTTCAGCCATGGCAGACGACAGCTGTCATCAGATTCTGAAAATTCGGCTCGTTCAAGAAAACTGACGCCATGGATCAAAACGACATTCACTGCTATCTTATCTGAAATCTTTTTTTTTTTTTTCAGAAATTTTGGCAAAATTCTACAACAGGAAATTGAACGAATACCACTTTTTGGGCTTATTTTACTTGTCAAGATATTAAGGGCTCTTAACTGTTTTTGTAGGAACCTTTTTTTTTAAATTTTGAGCTCATGATTTTGTTTCTATTTCTGGTGTTTGCTCAGAGGCAAACATACAGCGATTCGTCTAACTGTCTGTCTATCTGTCTGTCTGTCTGTCTGTCTGTCTGTATACCTATATATTTTACTTTTCGTTCTTCCTTCTTTTATCCGTCTGTTTATTTGTCTGACTGGCTGCCTTCTTCAATGTCTGCCTGTCAGTCTTGTTGGTTTCCTGCCTGCCTGCCCGCTTGTCTGTCTGGCTAGGTTGGTTTCCTGCCTGCCCGCTTGTCTGTCTGTTTGGCTAGGTTGGTTTCCTGCCTGCCCGCTTGTCTGTCTGTCTGGCTAGCTGGTTTCCTGCCTGTCTCATTTTCTCTCTGCCGATTCTTTATCTGTCTGGTTAGCTGGTTTCCTGCCTGCCTGATTTTCTTAATGCCTATATATATATTTATCTTTTCTACCTCACTGTCAGCCTATTTGAATATGCCAATGCATATATATATATTTAATACACTAAATGCTATGTCTATATAACTATGAATTTTAAATATATAAAATGTGCCGTTCATGTTTACTTCTTACAATAACCATTGTTATTTGTAAAATCATTATTCTACCACAAATCTACTGCATGGTCCATAACTAGTCTGACAGTTCCACTGGTACCACTCGATGTGTTTTTGTTTAAACGTTTTCCTGATAAAATATGTCTAGTGCCATAGCACCTCCAGTTGTTGTTATCTTAAGTGTGTGTGTGTTTCACTTCTAACATTGTAGATGCATTGATGGCCATATCCACAGCTTTCAGAGTTCAGTTTTTTTATTTTTGTTTGTTTGTTTGTTACACTTTAGCCCAGAAGCTTGTTATCAACACAACACGTTTTTCTCTCTTCTTCTTCCGCCCTTTCCTCCTTCATCTTTGAGGGGGGTATAGCTGGCGGCCTTTTTGCTCTTGCGTTTGCCTCTTCTGCTGTTGTTTCCTAGTGTTTCTAATATTCCATCAATCCATCTTTCTCATTGTCGACCTGCCCTTTGATCCTGTTTGAGCAGATCGTTTGTTGAAGGCTCGTTGTGTCACATTCTCTCTTTGTTATCTCTTGGCCAAACGTTTTTCTCTGTTGTCATTGTATGTATTCAGTACCGGATATTATTCCTACCATTTCTTAAAATTTTTACGCTTGATCAAATCTCTCTCGTGCTCTCTCTCTCTCTCTCCCTCTCTCCCTCTATCTTATCTCACATACAGTTTCCTGCCATGTGCCAAACACATTTCATTTGCGTCCAGGTTATTTCACTGATTGTGCTCATTTACCTATAGCAGTTGGCTTTGGTAGCACAACGCTGGGACGAAGATAATCACAACACACGGGATCCACTAAAGTGCGCCCTCGTCGTCTCTTGGTTAAAAACAATCTCATTCTCGCCCCTTCCTCTATTCCTTAAATTCATTCTGTCTGTCCCATATTTTACAGACTGTCTCATCCTCGCTTCTAAAAAATCCTTCCCGCCCTTTCTTGGTTTCAAAGATCCATCCTCGTAGCCATACATGTTCCCTAATGCACATTCGACAAGTAGCGCTGTTCCAAGTTGTCCATTCTTTCGTGTTTACGTCCAATATCATCCTGTGCCTAGCTTTCTTCTTTCTCAAAGTGTCCCCTAACATTGTTTTCATTATCAACCTGTAAACTCCTGATTTGGAAGACGATAAGTTATTCATTCCGCCACTATGTCTCCATCTCTATTTCTATTTATTAAAATGATTTTTTTTTACAATTCATGTATCGTTATCTAGAAACGTCTCCATCTGTGAAAATGACTGGGAAAACCTGGAAATAGATCGCACATCATGGAGAGCCTGTGTAAAAATGGCATAACGTTATTTGAAGCTGTACTATAGCAAAACATGGAAGAGAACAGACTCATGACAAAAATAATTAGAACCCTGTGGATCAGTGGGCCCTACTTGTTCATTGTGTGGCCGTGTGTGTTTGTCAAACATTGGAAGAATCAGCCACGAGAGAAGCG
Source organism: Megaustenia siamemsis (assembly GCA_032433765.1). NCBI lineage: Eukaryota > Metazoa > Mollusca > Gastropoda > Stylommatophora > Ariophantidae > Megaustenia > Megaustenia siamemsis. The sequence continues at coordinate 4,020,440 of JAVIAB010000139.1, read as the reverse complement.
TGTGTGTTTGTCAAACATTGGAAGAATCAGCCACGAGAGAAGCGTGTGTGTTTGTCAAACATTGGAAGAATCAGCAACGAGAGAAGCGTGTGTGTTTGTCAAACATTGGAAGAATCAGCCACGAGAGAAGCGTGTGTGTTTGTCAAACATTGGAAGAATCAGCCACGAGAGAAGTTGTTCGATTAAAAACTAAACCACAGCAAAACAAAATACACAATAGTCTCCACTAAACCGTCTGACCAGACAAAATAGGCCATATATATATAAAAAAAAACAAATCTATGTATCTTGTTGAAACGTTGTAAGTTCATTAATATATAGTCCTTTTTATAATTTGTACATATTATAAGAGAAATAGTAAGTATTGAACCAGTCCTAAGCCACTTACTGAAACAAGAGATTAAAATGATTTGCTCATCTAGAAAGAACGGCATGCTATTCTTTACCATACAAAGCATGTACTAAAGAGAGAAAGGGAGAACAACAAGCATCAGACCCGGATTAAAATGGACAGACAACATCAAAGTCACGTTACAGCAACATCTACTGACAATGGTGAGGCCACCAAAGGGACGGGATTCAAAACAGAAATCTCCCTTGACAACAAGTAGAAGAGGAAGTGAAGAGTGAAGAAGAAAGAAGAATCATTTTCATAACTTCTATTACTTATCTCTACATAAATTCTTAAACATTTAAAGGTAAGAGTTAACAGTATCTGTCCGCCTTATGAACAGTACAAGCTCATGTACAAGTCAAAGCTTGAGCCATTTCGTTACACCTCCCTCGTTTATGTCATGTTTTTAAGGGTTAACAAAACCACGTTTCTATTTGTTATGCAAGTTTTGGAACCAGGTCATAATCTATACTGTTTCATTCAAGTATATATATATATATACTGCTTTATGTGTATTATTATTATTATTATTATTATTATTATTATTATCAATATTTACTCCTTTTATTTTTGAGTTGGAGGAGGTGGTGTGCTGAATCTAACTGCTCATATTTCATCTGACGCCGTATCATTCTCTCATTCACATCTAACGACTGTTCCTCGCCTGTGTGTAACTTTGACAACTTTTGCGACAAAGCCTGAAGATAGGGTTTATTGTGACAAACGTCAGTCCAGCAAACACGTCTCATCAATCTGATATTTTACTGTTTTAATTGTTGTCTCGTGCATGACTCATGAAAATTGATATTTTACTGTTTCACTAATTTAATTCATACGACATTCTATTCTATTCTATTCTATTCTATTCTATTCTATTCTATTCTATTCTATTCTATTCTATTATATGCACATTTCCTTCATTTGGGGCTTGAGACATCAACAAGATTTCCCCAAACCTTTCTCTCCTTTATTGTATCTTCTACCCGTATCCAGCTGTATTCCATCTTTGTGGTCTCTGTTTTAAGGTTTCGTTTACACTCGTTTCTAAGTCTTCCTAGTTTCCACTTTCCCTGTGTGTTCCAGGTGAGAGTTTGTCTAGCAATGCTTGTAGTTGACTTTTGAAGTGTGTGTCCTATCCATCTCCACCGTTTTCTCTTATAATTCCGTCAACAGTGACAACGATATTGGCTTTACTAGAACGTAGCACAGTGGTGACGTAAAATAATTCCGTATGTAAAGCAGTGTTCTAGTTTTGAGTTTGTTCCGAATATTTCATTCAACCCTGAAAGTATTTAATATTATTTTAAGCATGTTTTTTTTTTCTATCTGTCATTGTATATCTCATTTCTTCCTCTTATCTGTAAAGGCGATCCTTTTTTTTTATATCTGTCGTGGTATATCTCATTTGTTCTCGTTATCTCAAAAGACGATCATTTATTTTCTGTTGTTGTATATCTCATTTGTTTCCATTATCTAAACAGGCGATCAACCTCCAAGTTATTATTTTATTGTATTGTTTTTGGTATGTTTTGAAGGAGTCGGATATATACCATACACATTGACTTCTTTTAGCATGTGACTCTCTCGGTGATTTGTTTCTAGGGAAAAAAAAACGGTGCCGGCACTCACCGTGAAATCGGTATCTTTGTAACTCCCACACTTTTAACATGCCCTCGGCATACCGTCGTCTCTCTTGATCGCTTCCTGCTTTTTGTATTAACAGGAGAATGGCGTCCTTGCAGCGCCATGATTCTGTATGTTTGTTGGGGCTGAATGGTGTCCCTGCAGCGCCATGATTCTGTATGTTTGTTGGGGCTGAATGGCGTCCCTGCAGCACCATGATTCTGTATGTTTGTTGGGGCTGAATGGCGTCATTGCAGCGCCATGATTCTGTATGTTTGTTGGGGCTGAATGGCGTCCTTGCAGCACCATGATTCTGTATGTTTGTTGGGGCTGAATGGCGTCCCTGCAGCGCCATGATTCTGTATGTTTGTTGGGGCTGAATGGCGTCCCTGCAGCACCATGATTCTGTATGTTTGTTGGGGCTGAATGGCGTCCTTGCAGCGCCATGATTCTGTATGTTTGTTGGGGCTGAATGGCGTCCTTGCAGCACCATGATTCTGTATGTTTGTTGGGGCTGAATGGCGTTCCTGCAGCGCCATGATACTGTATGTTTGTTGGGGCTGAATGGCGTCCCTGCAGCACCATGATTCTGTATGTTTGTTGGGGCTGAATGGCGTCCTTGCAGCACCATGATTCTGTATGTTTGTTGGGGCTGAATGGCGTCCTTGCAGCGCCATGATTCTGTATGTTTGTTGGGGCTGAATGTCGTCCTTGCAGCGCCATGATTCTGTATGTTTGTTGGGGCTGAATGGCGTCCCTGCAGCGCCATGATTCTGTATGTTTGTTGGGGTTGAATGGCGTCGTTGCAGCGCCATGATTCTGTATGTTTGTTGGGACTGAATGGCGTCCTTGCAGCGCCATGATTCTGTATGTTTGTTGGGACTGAATGGCGTCCTTGCAGCGCCATGATTCTGTATGTTTGTTGGGGTTGAATGGCGTCGTTGCAGCGCCATGATTCTGTATGTTTGTTGGGGTTGAATGGCGTCGTTGCAGCGCCATGATTCTGTATGTTTGTTGGGACTGAATGGCGTCCTTGCAGCGCCATGATTCTGTATGTTTGTTGGGACTGAATGGCGTCCCTGCAGCGCCATGATTCTGTATGTTTGTTGGGACTGAATGGCGTCGTTGCAGCGCCATGATTCTGTATGTTTGTTGGGGTTGAATGGCGTCGTTGCAGCGCCATGATTCTGTATGTTTGTTGGGACTGAATGGCGTCCTTGCAGCACCATGATTCTGTATGTTTGTTGGGGTTGAATGGCGTCGTTGCAGCGCCATGATTCTGCATGTTTGTTGGGGTTGAATGGCGTCGTTGCAGCGCCATGATTCTGTATGTTTGTTGGGACTGAATGGCGTCCTTGCAGCGCCATGATTCTGTATGTTTATTGGGGTTGAATGTCGTCCTTGCAGCGCCATGATTCTGTATGTTTGTTGGGACTGAATGGCGTCCTTGCAGCACCATGATTCTGTATGTTTGTTGGGGTTGAATGGCGTCGTTGCAGCGCCATGATTCTGTATGTTTGTTGGGGCTGAATGGCGTCGTTGCAGCGCCATGATTCTGTATGTTTGTTGGGGCTGAATGGCGTCGTTGCAGCGCCATGATTCTGTATGTTTGTTGGGGCTGAATGGCGTCGTTGCAGCGCCATGATTCTGTATGTTTGTTGGGGCTGAATGGCGTCGTTGCAGCGCCATGATTCTGTATGTTTGTTGGGGCTGAATGGCGTCGTTGCAGCGCCATGATTCTGTATGTTTGTTGGGACTGAATGGCGTCGTTGCAGCGCCATGATTCTGTATGTTTGTTGGGGCTGAATGGCGTCGTTGCAGCGCCATGATTCTGTATGTTTGTTGGGACTGAATTGGGCAAGAGGAAGTCCTTTCATCCTGAAGAAGTCTCTAACTTCAGTGCAGAAGTTGCCCGTATAAGCAGAGATGATCTCGATGAAGATACTTCATCCTCATCATCATGTGCCATATCGGTTGGCGTAGGCGATCATGTCCTTCCACAATCTTCTATCTACAGTGCATCGTATCAGTTCTATTGTTGACTGTTTTCCATGCCATGACATCAAGCTATCCAGTATTTTCTTATAAAAGTAAGTTACTTCAAGCTTCGTATAAAAGCATTCTCTGTCACATTCCCTTGAAGAGATTGTCATTATGGCTTGTCCTATCACTTTATTTTCTTGAAGACACTCCCAAAAGTCCCGATCTGTTTTTAACTAATTTCAAGGTATTTTTTTTAAATTTCAGTTTCACCAAATGCTAGTAGTTTCCCAAGATTCTCTGGGAAACATTTGGAAGCTCACAACTTGGCATATTCAATTTTTCCCACCTTCTGCAATCAGACACTTTTAAACATCGTCTTTCAGACTTTTATAAAAAAGTAGACCAACCAAGTAGAACTAATAGCCAATATTAGGAAGAAACAATTATCATTTTGTTTTTGCCATGTTATGAGAACGGAATAGTTCGAATATATTATAACAACTGGGAAAATTTAGGGACAAAGAGATAGATGGAAGCAAAAAGAAAAAAAATACCAGACAGTTTAAGAGAATAGCTTAGCAGAAGATCAAAAAGAGAAATGATAAATATATGTCGAGATCGAAAGTTGTGGAGAGACATGAATACCTATGCCAGCAGGCATGGTACTTGATAATGATGGGACCAACTTATTCTAGGACTGTGTTTTCCATTATTCAAGATTTCAGTAACTTTAAATTTCACATTCTTGTTACTTTGAAGATAATTTGTATTTTCTAAAGGACAATTGTGTTCTTGATCTTCCTGTCTGTTTTGTACACATGAGCATTTGTCCCTTGTCAATCCAAACTTAGTTCACTGCGTTGTAGGATAAGTAAAAATGATATTATTTCGGAAATGAACTTCTTACTTCCAGTTGTGTGTCAGTCTATGAGTTTTGCGAAACATATACGGTACCACTTTGTGAACAAGCAATACAGGAACATTCATTTTGCGCGATTACATTACCAACTACCAACAACAAAACCATTTTTCTTTCTTTCTTTTTGTTGTTCAACCGACGACTACTAAAGGACTTGATTGCCGACTTCATCATCTGTCTTTATAAAGACGTTAAGTGGGCGTTGATATGTTGTATTATTTTGCAGCCGAACTGTCATATTTGCGTCTTTCGGCTCAACATCTCGACTTCAGCCTGTTACTTTCGAGTAGAGGGTTGTCTGCCCTCTTCGAACTCTACTCACTTGGCCAGACTAGACAGGTTAGTCTGTTTCTGGAGGCACCACGAAGAGGTGGAGTAGGGTCAGGATGATTCTGGTTCACCAATCCTAGCGCATGCCTTCAGCTGTGGGTCCGCTGACAGCTTCCAGCTCTGCTGTTATAGACTTACACACGAAGTCTCTCTTGTTACACAATTATATTCAGTTTATTGGCCATCAAACATTATTCATCAACATTATTCATCAACTTACGAACTTGTAAGTCTACTTACACTTGTGACAATTTATGAACACACACAACTTGAATTAATCTTTCACTGTCTTTCAAAGCTACTTCACACCTATAATTATAACTTGTGATTCTTAACTGACTTGGCTAACTCAAGACTTCTACTCTTAACTTTCTCCCTGTTCTGACTCTAACTGTTTCTACACTGCTTAACTGCTTCTTGTCTAGATGTTTCTACTCTGTCCTAACTTAACTGACTTAGTCTACATTCTACTTTCTCTTCTGAAATCTCTGGCTTAACTTCTCTGTCCTAACTCCTTGTTCTTTTTTGTTAAACTGTTGCGCATGACTTTAAGTACTCCAGCTCTCGCTCTACGTCTGAACGTCCGTAACCAATCAGATCGTCGCACCTGTCCACTAGCGACTCTCTCTCTGGTCACCCTGCAGTACCCGTGTCCGATGACTTGCTTATTCGGTGACTAACACCTGAACTTTCCCAAATTTGGACAAAGCATCCTGTTTCCCCGAAATCTCTACGCCCTATTTGGGATAATATTACTTCATCCTGGTAGCTGGATGACCACTTGACCGTTCCATGACTTTGACAATAACAACTTATTTATCAGCCAGGCCAAAGTCATGGGTTTCACATGCTAAGTGCGTGATCACCCACAATAACAATGAACTTGCATGGACTTTCGTGGAGATTCATGGAAAATCCCCCAACTATTATGTCTAGGTCAAGTCATGACCCTCTCTACTTCGGTGGGTGTCCACTACCCCTACCTGAACTATTCTCCTTAACTTCTAATTTCTGACTGGAAAATTACCATAGTTAAAATCTGCTGGTCGCCACTATATGATACTGCTATCTGCTATTTGAGAAGCGGTAGCTTCCCACTAGCTTAACTGTTACATTATCTCCCTTCACAATCTTGAGGTTTAATTACACCGTAATTAAATCTTATCCATCAAAAAAACAGTAGTATTGTAACAGTAGTATGTATGTAACATCATTAAGATATGACTATTAATCATAATAGTAAATAAAAAATTCTAAGTTACCTAAAAAAAAATTCAGTACAATGTTCCTCTAAATAATTGTCACCATACAACATTAATTCTTTAATAATACATAAGCATCAACACAATCTAGGAGACAATAAGGTACTGAGCAATAAAAATTATTTGTAACAAAAAATGTACCATTTCCAAGGGACTTAATTTTTCAAAATATGTCCAGTTGTGTCCCCTGATAATAAAAAAATTCAAGTCTTCTTGAGCATTCTAACTACTTCTGATGACTGATTGCCAGCTTCTTGAGGAGAGCTACATTACAGGCATCAGCAGAACCTCTGTCGACTGGCATCTGTGATCCCAGTATCAGAATCTAAGAATAAACTCATACAAATAAACCATTTACAACATTTATTATCATGCATCATTATTGCGAGTCTTTATGCTTTAGAACATATCCGCTCAATTGACATAGAACATATATGACAATACGTAGACAATTCACATATCTCCGGAGACCACAATCACAACACGATCACCAACCACACTTAGCTTGAGCAATAATATATCAATATACCTACTTATTTAAGCCTTATCTTTATTTACAACATACCTTCTTTGAGCCTCATTTTAAAACTCAACTTCTTCATGATACTCTCTTTTAGTATCTCCTCTCTACTCTCAATATCAGAATTATCTGGATACAGTCCACTTGACAGCATCTGCTAGTCATTAATTTGACTCAGAATAATCTGCGATTAATCCATTAATCTCTTGTATTCACACAGGACTACTATTTAGTCTCAATAAATTCTGGAACTCTCTCTCAAGTTCCATCTTTTTTCTATTCCTCATAATGCTCTATTTCTGTGTATGTATCTTCATATCTGTACAAACTTTGTCATTCGACAACAGAATATATATATCGCATCAACCTCTCAGGTTCTCATTACTTCTTCATCTCACTATCTTATATAGCTTCTCTTTTCATGTAACTTTTCTATGAGTTATCACTCAGTTACATGATTAATTTCACAACTTAGAATTCTCCTTGAGGTTCTCTCAATAATTCTCTGATTTCTCTGACTTCTTGTAAGTCTCCTATAATTCCCTCATGTAACCTTTCTATGAGTTATCACTCGGTACATGTTTCACATGAGTCTCTTCCAGACTCCTTTTCTCATGATACTTCTCCTAGTATCACCTTTATCACCTAATTTCCTTTTAGGTCTCACTCAACACAGGTTATCACTTTGTCTTTTCTCACCTCTCCTTATTCTTCAACAACTCTTAATTTTCAATAACACTCTCATCTCCTTGCTACACACTTATATTGGTCAGTCGTTCCTTGGATTACCATCCAACTTCGCAAGTTTAAGAACTCTGACACTCACTCCTTCCTCCTCTAAACTCTCTAGTTCATCTGAGGTAATCTCTCTCTAATTCCTCAGCTATCTTGTCTTCTATATTCTCTTGACACTACTATATAGTTCTCCATATCTATTTATAAATCAAATCCTGTCTACATAGTGTATATAATATTAAAATGATTTATTGAGCGTAAGACCCGTTTAGTCTTATACAAGTTCCACCTATTTCTTATCTCTTACTGTTATTAATAGGGATGTTGTTTACCCATATTTTTGCTGGCATGCTCCAGAACGCTACTTCTGAATTACTATCTTCTTTTAAGCCATTACTTTTGCTTACACTAACTGTAGCAACTTGTCTATCCTTTTTCTTCTTTGTCTTTGCTGTACATTTCTTGGAGGATTTCTGTCCTGTCGTATAACCTTGCGAGCCTTCCGATATTGTTACCTTACCGTCTTCTATCGTCGTCCCCCAATACTCTCTACGGATTTCATTATTGTCACTGTCATAATCTACTGTGCACTGGTCTGGGTATAGTGGGTGCATATAACGTGGTCGGTCTGAATCGGTAGGCCACAAGACAACTGAATTAATGTCTAATCTTGATTTAATTTTCCTGGTTCTCACCGAATTTTGTCTCTCCGGATGGACCTTTACTTTCTGTCTAACATCTTCTGTGTCTGTCATATTTGAAAATTTCTCTTGAAGCTGTAGTTTTTCATGCGTCAGTTGTCCAATATATTCCTCCGCCTCCATTATATCAGTTTTTATTTTGTCTACTTCTTTCTTCAAGCCTTTGTTCTTCGTCATTAACCTCTCAACTGTCTCTGTCAACTCTACAATCTTTTTATTATTTTTCTCATTAGTTTGCTTTAGTATCCTAATCTCATGATCTTGTTTTATTAATTTCTCATTTAATTCTTCTATAATTTTGTTATTTTCTTTATTCTTCTCAATCCATTTAGTTTCATATTCTTGCCATGTGTCACTGTCACTACCTACACAGGCATCTATATAAGTCTTTAAAATTGTAGTCTCTACTTCAGTCTGTGTACTCCTTGTCTCTTGTTCAGTGTCTGTCTTTCTAATAATCTCTTCTCTAATAATTCTATTTGTTTTTAAACTATATAGTCTATAGTCTGGTTTAGCGTATGTTATTGGATTAGTATATGTATGTTTTTGTAATGGCCTATAAACCTTGACTGTTATCTTACTATTGTTGATCGTGTGCTCACTATTCAAAATCTTATTGACAATGTTACTATCTCTGTATAGAATTATGGCTCTGTTTGTCTCTTCTTCTGGCCTATCAATTAATTTCACAAATATTATTTCTCCATACGTATTAAAATAATTTCTAATGTGCCTTTCATCAAGGTTTTTCTCTAAATTTGTTATTAATATCTTACAGCTATTAGTATTTATAATTTGTTTACAGTCCATGTCTAATTTTAATATTAGTATAATAACTGGTGTAAATTTTAATATAACTAAGTGATGACTACCACCACCGACTAGTCGTGAAGGATCCAACTGTTGAAAGAACAAAACAATTACAATTTATTATATGTTATAAAATATAATAAGACTATAAAATATCAGCACTTTATGAACACCTCAGTTCCTGAAATAAATAGAAATTTATTATTATTTAATTTCCCTGTGAAATAAAACAATAAAATGTAGTATAGAAATTATTATTTAATTTCCCTGTGGAATAAAACAATGTAGTATAGAAATTATTATTATTTAATTTCCCTGTGGAATAAAAACAGTTTAACTTTGTAGTATAATATCAGTAATCGATATATATTAAATTATAATCTTATGTAGCCTTCATTCAATATATAAATATACTTATTTTTAAAATACAACCAGCATAGTTTAAAAAATGGTTTACACAACAGTATGGTATGTAGTATATCAATTTACTAATAATAATATTTTAAGAATAATTATTTAACCAAAATTAACAACTTTAAAATTACAACCTTTAACTACTTACTTAATAATTTAATTAATTAACTACTTAATAAATTATAATTAATTAATTATTATTTCTCAGCTCTACTACTGACGATCAGCGGATCAGTCTCCTTGCCTTCTGGTCTAAATGTAAATATATTTTAATTTAACAACACTCGCGAATGGCCATTATATCGTAACACTTTACTAACACTGTTTTGTTATTGATTCAGTTCTCTAAATAGACAATACTACACCACTTGAAATTATTAATTATATATATCAATCAATAACAATTCCCAATAAATTGACACATGTGGAATTCAACACGTCGAACAATTTCGTCGAGAGTTATCGGTCCTTTCTACACACACAATAATGACGTTTCAAAACAACCGGTGTTGGGTCAAAGGTCGGCTTATTGATGAACTGAAACTTGAAATTCAGGTGGACGAAATTATGTTTGACTTGACACCGACAGGTAATATTGATAGGCCAGATTTTAAGCTGACCAGAACTTTTGCACGAAGGACAGGTATTGCTGACCCATAAAGTTGACAATTTTCTTATTGATGATCAGTTGTATGTTGACAAAATAAATCTAGTGCCGCTCTTGTATTGACACCGGTACATTTATACTTGTAACAGCGTAATTTGACTTTTTGACCTTTGCGGACTTCTCCATACACAACTGGATAGACACAGGTAAATTTGTTGACGTATAAACTCTTGACCTCAGCGGCGGTGCACGGTGATTTCCAGGTTGAAAACGGTGTCGTATCTTGTTCCTCCGTTAAATTTTTCTGTCACTCTTCTTCGATTTCTCTCCGCGACAACTCATGATTCATCCTGGTCACGGCACCAAATTAATAAATGTTATAGACTTAAACACGAAGTCTCTCTTGTTACACAATTATATTCAGTTTATTGACCATCGAACATTATTCATCAACATTATTCATCAACTTACGAACTTGTAAGTCTACTTACACTTGTGAAAATTTATGAACACACACAACTTGAATTAATCTTTCACTGTCTTTCAAAGCTACTTCACACCTATAATTATAACTTGTGATTCTTAACTGACTTTGCTAACTCAAGACTTCTACTCTTAACTTTCTCCCTGTTCTGACTCTAACTGTTTCTACACTGCTTAACTGCTTCTTGTCTAGATGTTTCTACTCTGTCCTAACTTAACTGACTTAGTCTACATTCTACTTTCTCTTCTGAAATCTCTGGCTTAACTTCTCTGTCCTAACTCCTTGTTCTTTTTTGTTAAACTGTTGCGCATGACTTTAAGTACTCCAGCTCTCGCTCTACGTCTGAACGTCCGTAACCAATCAGATCGTCGCACCTGACCACTAGCGACTCTCTCTCTGGTCACCCTGCAGTACCCGTGTCCGATGACTTGCTTATTCGGTGACTAACACCTGAACTTTCCCAAATTTGGACAAAGCATCCTGTTTCCCCGAAATCTCTACGCCCTATTTGGGATAATATTACTTCATCCTGGTAGCTGGATGACCACTTGACCGTTCCATGACTTTGACAATAACAACTTATTTATCAGCCAGGCCAAAGTCATGGGTTTCACATGCTAAGTGCGTGATCACCCACAATAACAATGAACTTGCATGGACATTCGTGGAGATTCATGGAAAATCCCCCAACTATTATGTCTAGGTCAAGTCATGACCCTCTCTACTTCGGTGGGTGTCCACTACCCCTACCTGAACTATTCTCCTTAACTTCTAATTTCTGACTGGAAAATTACCATAGTTAAAATCTGCTGGTCGCCACTATATGATGCTGCTATCTGCTATTTGAGAAGCGGTAGCTTCCCACTAGCTTAACTGTTACACTGCTGCTGTGAGGCGCCCTGGCTCCCAATTTTTATTTAACCTCAAGTCTTGAACAAAATAAATACTAACCAGGAGTACCTCTATACTAGCAAAGAAAAATTGTATTTGTTTCAGTTTATTTGGAACTTAGGTATTTTAAGATAACTATAATGTTCTACAGGAAAACACAACAAAACCTATTTACTCTTATCAAAAGATGTGCTTATTCTCTTAAAAGCGCAGAAATTACTTATTTATTTTCCGCCTAGATATGAATCTTGCATTCTTTTAGATTTTATATTACCGTCTATGTGGCTATCTCCTTTCTGCACATTACCTCGACCGCTTCGTTGTAAGTAATTTTCTCAGAATATAGGAATTGATAATCTTCTTTTTGATCTTTTGAGTTATTTGCTTCTCATTTCTTTTCCTCGACGTTTTTGTGTGTCAAGAATGAAGGTTGGGTTAAAGTTGTGATGCTATCTGCTGGTCTGTGCAGCCTCGTTGACGTAACGTTTCGTAACACCAGTCCAGATGTGTATCAAGGTGACAAAGACACTGACAGGAGAAATGAGGGTACAGGAATAGATATAGCCGGAATAAATGGCACGACGTATGTCTCTGGGAGCAAATCTGTGAGTTACCTGGCTTCCTTCAAGTAAATAGATTTCTGTACCTGTTAACCATTTCTAAGCTTGTCACTTCGGCTGTGACATCCAATTTTAATATCGGTCTGTCTGCTTTCTCAACGCCATCACACTTTTTATTGTGAATTCTCCCATTTAAGGGTTTTCTTTCTTTTTGTCTCTCTCTCTCTCTCTCACTCTCACTCTCACTCTCACATACACACATACAATCCCTTTTTGTTGCTCTTGTGTTATAATTGATAATTTTAATAATGATCCATCTGTTATCTTTCCTTCCCCCCCCCCCCCCTTTTGGGGAATAATATTTAAACATATTTCACTTGGCTTTCTCTCTTTATGCTTTATTTCACTTGGATTTCTCTCTTTATGCTTTATTTCACTTGGATTTCTCTCTTTATGCTTTATTTCACTTGGATTTCTTTCTTTATGCTTTATTTCACTTGGATTTCTTTCTTTATGTTTTATTTCACTTGGCTTTCTTTCTTTATGTTTTATTTCACTTGGCTTTCTCTCTTTATGTTTTATTTCACTTGGCTTTCTCTCTTTATGCTTTATTTCACTTGGCTTTCTCTCTTTATGTTTTATTTCACTTGGCTTTCTCTCTTTATGCTTTATTTCACTTGGCTTTCTTTCTTTATGCTTTATTTCACTTGGCTTTCTTTCTTTATGTTTTGCTTGACTTGGCAGTCTTTCTTTATGTTTTGCTTGACTTGGCTTTCTTTCTTTATGTTTTATTTCACTTGGCTTTCTTTCTTTATGCTTTATTTCACTTGGCTTTCTTTCTTTATGCTTTATTTCACTTGGCTTTCTCTCTTTATGCTTTATTTCACTTGGCTTTCTTTCTTTATGTTTTGCTTGACTTGGCTTTCTTTCTTTATGTTTTGCTTGACTTGGCTTTCTTTCTTTATGTTTTGCTTGACTTGGCTTTCTCTCTTTATGCTTTATTTCACTTGGCTTTCTTTCTTTATGCTTTATTTCACTTGGCTTTCTTTCTTTATGCTTTATTTCACTTGGCTTTCTCTCTTTATGCTTTATTTCACTTGGCTTTCTTTCTTTATGCTTTATTTCACTTGGCTTTCTTTCTTTATGCTTTATTTCACTTGGCTTTCTCTCTTTATGCTTTATTTCACTTGGCTTTCTTTCTTTATGCTTTATTTCACTTGGCTTTCTTTCTTTATGTTTTGCTTGACTTGGCTTTCTTTCTTTATGTTTTGCTTGACTTGGCTTTCTTTCTTTATGTTTTGCTTGACTTGGCTTTCTCTCTTTATGTTTTGCTTGACTTGGCTTTCTCTCTTTATGTTTTGCTTGACTTGGCTTTCTCTCTTTATGCTTTATTTCACTTGGCTTTCTCTCTTTATGCTTTATTTCACTTGGCTTTCTCTCTTTATGCTTTATTTCACTTGGCTTTCTCTCTTTATGTTTTGCTTGACTTGGCTTTCTCTCTTTATGCTTTATTTCACTTGGCTTTCTCTCTTTATGCTTTATTTCACTTGGCAGTCTTTCTTTATGTTTTGCTTGACTTGGCTTTCTCTCTTTATGTTTTGCTTGACTTGGCTTTCTCTCTTTATGTTTTGCTTGACTTGGCTTTCTCTCTTTATGTTTTGCTTGACTTGGCTTTCTCTCTTTATGCTTTATTTCACTTGGCTTTCTCTCTTTATGCTTTATTTCACTTGGCAGTCTTTCTTTATGTTTTGCTTGACTTGGCTTTCTCTCTTTATGTTTTGCTTGACTTGGCTTTCTCTCTTTATGTTTTGCTTGACTTGGCTTTCTCTCTTTATGTTTTGCTTGACTTGGCTTTCTCTCTTTATGTTTTGCTTGACTTGGCTTTCTCTCTTTATGTTTTGCTTGACTTGGCTTTCTCTCTTTATGTTTTGCTTGACTTGGCTTTCTCTCTTTATGTTTTGCTTGACTTGGCTTTCTCTCTTTATGTTTTGCTTGACTTGGCTTTCTCTCTTTATGTTTTGCTTGACTTGGCTTTCTCTCTTTATGTTTTGCTTGACTTCACTTCTGCAGCTCAGTGGTTAGTGAACAGGATTACTAAGGACAAGAGATCGGGTTCGATCCTTAATTATGATTGTCAGGCTCACCCAACATTAAAAGGGTACTGACTTTTTTATGGGAAAGAAAGACAGTACTGGCGTAATGCTGACCATATTACCAATAAAATAATTGCTGAAGGTTTATAAAAGGTTTTGGAAATAACACTATATTCCCTCAACACCAGCATGTTGCGTGGTGGTATTCTTTTTATTTATTAATTTTTTTATTACTTTACTGTTTCTTTACTTGTACTTTAATTTTACTTTTACCTTACTTATACTTTACATTACTTTTATTTTACTAGTAATTATACTTTACTTTTACCTTACTTGTACTTTAACTTTACTTTTACCTTACTTATACTTTTACATTACTTTTACTTTACTTTACTTTACTTATACTTTTACTTTACTTTTACCTTACTCGTACGTTTACTTTACTTTTACTTTATGTGTACTTTTACTTTACTTTTACCTTACTTGTACTTTTACTTTACTTTTACCTTACTCGTACGTTTACTTTACTTTTACATTACTTATACTTTTACTTTATATTATCATTTTGGAAGTAAATCGATACATGCCTGTCTGACTCCTGCATGTGTTTGCAGCCCCAGCAATGTTCATGGTCTTTCTCAATTCTTTTCTTTATGTGCCCCATTGTTTGAACGCGTTCGTAAGGTCAAGGTCAAGTACGAGACTTGAATCGACGTATAAACACGCCAGTTTTCACCCTATGTGCTCGGCCGCCTATCTAGATAGTGTCGCTTCAAGCATCGAAACTCACGATGCGAGGCGGCATTCCTCGCCTTCTCAGAGTACTACCCTGAAACACATTTCTGCCAGCGGCTGGGTCGACCGTAGGGGTATTTTTTTTTCCAGCTAGGAGTACAACTTACACTGCTTTCAGCGGGAATCTAACACGGGTTGTCCGAATGTTCGTAGCGCAGTCGGGTGGTTTCCCAATTAGGCTACCGAGGACCCCCCCCCCACCCCCCTCCCCCCGCAAAAAAAATACAGGGGACACCTGGATTCGAACCTGGGACCTCTCGATCTGCAGTCGAATGCTTTACCACTGAACTATACCCTCTATTAAACACGTTTGTGCTCAATTTGAATTCAGTGAGTGAGAGTTGCGGAACTTCAGCCACATATTATTACTGATGCTCCACTCGATTCTATTGTATGGCGACGTCAGGTCGGTTGTGGGTGGGAATGAGCAGTGAGAATGACTAGGGCTTCCTACGTTTCTTTTTGGAATTCACGATTCTCAGCCTGAAGTACATTTCTACCCATAAGGCAGTATCACAAAGGCTATAAAAGAAAACGGAAATGTGACGTTAGTGCTAGTCTGAGCGTACAGACAGTACCAAGCTGTGCAGAAGTCACGAGCGAGAAGCGGTTGTTTGACATATGGGGCTCAACACGAGAGTAAATGAGTTGCTATTTGTGTGCTCACAGACGAGAAGGCTGTCAAGTGCATCTGGGCGTGTTCAAGAGACCTTCAGAATTAACGATGTGTCTCGATGGAACTCACCAGATAACTGCCAGGGACGCAGCCCCTAATTAAGCTGTTTCTCGTTAAAATTGTGTACATACCGAGATAGTTTAGTGGGCCACTTTGGCATTGACTAGTACTACAAATGATACATAAATGGACTCAATTGTAATAATAAAATTACACGGTGTATAATCTACAGTTGTTTTTTTTTTTTTATGATGATACATTTTTTGTGTGTGGAAGATCATGCATAGTTACGGTAAGGCTGCTGATTGTAAAATACAATATTTGTTGAAAATAAAATGTCTAACAGTTCTTATCTCTGATACATATATTTAACATGTTATCAATTTTTATTCTCCGATAAATAGCAAATCTCTCTTTCGTTTGATTATTTAATTTCTTATCCCTCTGTTTTTGTTTCTCCTTGATTTACCTTTCCCTCCCATCCTAGATGTAGTAGAGTTTACATTATTTCCTTGTTCGTTTGTGTATTCTCGTTTCCTGAGGATCGCCGCAATGTAGTCAGTATTTCGTTGCGAAACTCTCAGATTTGCCAATCTTTAATGTACTTTGTTACGAGAATTACCTAACTAAAGAATCATGTATGTAGAAATATTCACTTTGGCTATAATGTCACTTGTTGGTGTTTCATCATCATCATCAAGTACCGGGCCTGCTGGCGTAGGTGATCATGTGTCTCCACAACTTTAGATCTCGGCAGCTATTTATCATTTCTGTTGTTGATCTTCTGCCAAGCCAATCTCTTAAGCTGTCTGTTATTTTGTTATTTTTTTCTCTTTGCTTTCTTCTATCTCTTCGTCCCTCAATTTTTCCAGTTGTTACAATATATTCCAGCTGTTCTCTTCTCATTACATGGCCAAAAATGATGATTGTTTCTTCCTAATATTGGAAATTAGCTCTCTTTTTGCTTTGACCTCTCTCAGAACATCTTCATTACTCTTCTTAGCTGTCCATGGTACTCTCAACATTCTTCTGTAAAACCACATTTCTACAGACTCCAGTGATTTTCTTGTCTGTTGTCCTATTGTCCATGATTCGCATCCATATGTTAAGACTGGCTCTACGTAACATTTAAGAACTCTTTTTCTTGTTTCTATTGTCAAAAATGGCTTGCATAGTATCTTCTTCATTTTTTGAAAAGCTGCTTCTGCCTGAGCCATTCTGCATCTCACCTCTTTTGTACATCTTCCGTCTGAGGTTAACAAAGTTAACAACAATAACCTGTTGGTGTTTAGTTTCATCAATTAAAACCACCTCCATAACATTTCCATTGTAAGAATGAGCTGAATTTTCCAGTCTCAGAAATTCCATGTCCATAAATGCTGCAACATTTCCTAGATTAGAGCTAATGTGGACAGATTCAGATACTTGGGAGCCATGATAACATCAGATGGCATATGCACTGCAGAAATTAGAAGTAGAATAGGACAAGCAAAGACAGAATTCTATCGGAGGAAAATCATCCCGTGTAACAAACGATTGCCAATTAATGTTAGAAAGCGTGTCCTCACGTGCTACATGGAACCTGTTCTACTTTATGGAAGCGAGTCATGGACGATAAGTAAGGCAGCACAAAGAAAATTAGAGGGAGATAAGATGTGGTTTATCAGAAGAATGTTACGAATTGCATGGATAGCAACAATTATAAAAGAAGAATGTTTAAAACGAGCTGGAGAAACCGGAAATATCAAAATCATAAGGAAGAGACAATCTACATTTATTGGGCATACCATGCTGAAAGAAGGCATTGAGAATACTGTATAACAACAGGCAGAATGAATGGAAAGAAGAGTAGAGAAAAAAAAAAGATAAAAATTATTGAACAGCTTATCTAATTCATCATCATCATGTACCCTACCAGTTGGCGTAGGCGATCATGTCCCTCCACAATCTTCTATCTACAGTGCATCGTATCAGTTCTGTTGTTGACTGGTTTCCATGCCATGACACCAAGCTATCCAGTATTTTCTCTCTTTGTCGTCCGCGATTTCTCTTTCCTTTTATTTTGCCAGTTGTAACCAAGTATTCCAACTTTCCTCTTCTCATGATGTGCCCGAAAAATGTTGATTGCTTCTTTCTGATGTTTTTTAAGAGCTCCCTTTTTGTGTTGGCCTCTTTGAGAACTTCCTCATTGGTCTTTTTATCTGTCCAGGGAACTTTCAACATTCTTCTGAGAAATCCCATCTCTGTGGCCTCTAAACGTCTTTTCATTTGATTGTCTACTGTCCATGATTCGCTTCCATAGGTCAGAATTGGTTCTATATAGCACCGATGAACTCTCTTTCTCATTTTTATTGACATAGATTTGTTGCATAAGAGATATTTTTCATTTTCTTAAATGCTATTTTTGCCTGAGCTATTCTGCTTTTTATTTATGTGGTGCATCTCCCATCTGATGTAATTATTGTGCCCAAGTATTTGAAACGTTGCACTTGTTTCAGATTTGACTCGTTTATTTTTATGCTGCATGATGGTGATGATTGTTTCTTCGATATAACCATTACTTCTGTTTTCTTACTATTCAGACTGAGACCTTTCTTGTTGCTTTCTTCTACTATTGTGTCTATCATTTCTTGTAGTTCATTTTCTGTCTCTGCTATTAAGACTGTCTCATCCGCATATCGCAAATTATTTATGTTGTGACCGTTCACTTCAATTCCTTTTTTGTCTACTATTGATCTCATAATATATTCGCTGTAAAGTGAAAACAAATCCGGTGACAGAACACAGCCGTGTCTGACTCCTTGTTTTATATATTGGAATTGCCCTGTTTGGTTGTTAATTCGTATAGCTGCTGTTTGTTGCCAGTACATGTTTTTTTATGATTCGCAGATCCTTGCCATCAATGTTTAATTTCTCCAGCATATTGATTATTTCCACATGCTTTACTTTGTCAAATGCTTTCGTGTAGTCTATGAAGCACATATATAGATCTTTCTTTACCTCTATAGATCTTTCTATCAATATCCTTAAGATGTATATAATTTTAATTACGCTAATTAGCGTTATAAAAGATCACTTTCTGAAATTTAATGACGGGCCGAGTGATGTGGAGAGAGATGATTGCCTACGTCGGCCGGTACGGCACCTGATCATGATGATTTTTAAAAAGATGAAGATAGCAAGTGAAATATTGTCAATATATACACAGACATAACTCGCTGCTTCATTGTGCTATCCTCACTATTTTTCACTAATTCCTCGTCTTTCCTTCCTCATTTGCCTTTCAGCGTCGAGGGGAGATATAATTTGCGGTCTTTTGCTCTTCTGATCGCCTCTGCTGCTGTTATGTTTCCTAGTGCTTCTAATATTCCGTCAATCCATCATTTTCGTGGTCGACCCTTGGGTCTGATGTTCTTGTATAATTTATTGAAGGCTCGCTGTGTTGTGTTTCGATCGTTCTGCCTTATTGCGTGGCAAAACCATTACATCTATGGTTTCTTTATATATTCTATGGCGAGGGCTATTCCTAGCTTTTTTCTCAGTTCTTCATTTCTGATCTTATCTCTCAGGCTGTTTCCTGTCATTCGTCTAACACATTTCATCTCAGCAGAGGTTATTTTTCTGTTTGTTCTTGGTCCAGAACTGACATTGGTAGCGCACCTCTGGGATGAAAGTTATCACTCATCGCATTACAGTTTTTGTTATTTTTGAGTTGTTGAGTTAGTTGCGGGTAACATCATTGCACTCCGAACATGTCCATGGGTTCTCAGATCCGCTCTTCAGCAAGTCCCTCAAAAGTTATTGTTTTTTATTTCTCTCTTCTGTTACGAAACAACTACAACTCAATTGTTGTTACTGTAACTGTGTTCGCATTGATGTTACAAGACTGATAATGATGGGAATAATTAAAGTAAAAAAAAAAGAAAATTATTTAAGAGAATGAGAATTTGTAAATCGAAGTTAAAGTAAGAACAAAGGAAAGAAAGAAAGTCAGAAAGAGAACAACAAAAATGATGAAGGGGCGACTTTGCAAGAAGAAATGGAGATTTTGTTACAGGATTAATGTGGGGGGTAAGAGGATTAGTAAGAGAGAAGAGTAATATTTCTAGTTACAGATCTCATTTTGTTAATTTATTTTTCCTATGGCCTTTACCATTCACATGCTCGTTCATTCTGTTATTTCTGCAATTCCAGTAATGACATTTGTATTTAGAAACCAACATACGATAACAGATCATCTTTACTTAAGTACAATTTCAAT
Organism: Megaustenia siamemsis; assembly: GCA_032433765.1. Classification (NCBI taxonomy): domain Eukaryota; kingdom Metazoa; phylum Mollusca; class Gastropoda; order Stylommatophora; family Ariophantidae; genus Megaustenia; species Megaustenia siamemsis. The sequence continues at coordinate 4,000,382 of JAVIAB010000139.1, read as the reverse complement.
TATAGCCTGGAAATAAGTTGTTGAACACACTTTCTGTTTTTCCCGTGATCTAAGTTGGCTCGTCTGTATTGTGAGCCTCATCATCATTTGGGGTATATTTTTCCTTATATCCCTCGGTAATATACTGCAATAACAGAACCATTGCATGCCTCATTATGACTATCCACAGGCATCAATTAGGCCCTGAAAACAGAAGTGCCTGTGCTTTACACGTGCAATTTACGATTTTATTGCCCCATCAAAATTTCCCGACTGATTTTATTTTCAGCCCTCGCCACTTCATGAAACTCATCCACCCTCGCTCCCTCCTCGGGTTATTTTCAGTAGTCCTAGAATCGGTTCTTGTATCTGGGTATCACATCAACTGTGTTTATTTTCCTAATTTCAAATAGAGATCTCGCTAGAACGGTAGGCGAGGCATGCAAAGAGAGAAACGTGTCGCTTTTTGTGTGTTGAAACGTGGGAAGAGAAGCCAGGAAAAGCGAAGCACTTAGGTGGGTTTTTCTCTGCTTCCAGTACTTGCTTGGGGTGTTGAAGTCTTGAGGTCGCACACAGTTTCTATTATTTCCTGGACTTCCCCTCTTCGTATTTAGTTACCATTGCTTTTAATATGCTGTCTCCGTTTCTAGCGTTTTACTGTTTATGTTTGTATGTCATATTTTGCGTATGCTTTGTCTTACAACTGAATATCATTATCTTTGAACTTTAGCACCTCGGACATCTGTTATGTTACAACGTGAATGAATGAATTTTTGTATTGCTCAGATTCATAGAATCATTCACCTTTTTCGTTGTGCTAATACTTTGTCTAACACGTTTATTGTTTACTAATGTACAATTTTATATTAAAAAAAAAAGTAAAGTACCCCCGTCACGCCAAGTGGCGTATAGGGAATATGGTGTTAGTGACCCTATATTTTACAGACCTTCAGCACATGATTTTAGGGGTAAAGTGGTCGGTATTACGACCGTGCTGGTTTCTATCTATCTATCTATTGTCCTTTCGAGCCGAAGACGGCACATAGGGCAGAACCACAATCTCAAAAATAGAAACCTTGCGTGCCAAAATGGCACATATTGCAGAGATCACTGCTTCTAAAATCTATGGTCTGTTTCCATAACAATGCTTTTTACAATGACAGCTTGTCAAGCCATCGATTTTTTACATTCCCAGAAAAAAATCCGGTACCAATTTAAGGCTGGGTGAACCCGGAAGCCGTCGATTGGGATCAAACCCTAACCCTTGTCCTTTGCAGTCCAGTTCACTAACCACTGAGCTATCGCTGCTCCCACAATTTTATATACTTGCTATAAATTATTTAAAACCATTATTATATTTTTAGCGTTTTATTTTGTATCTCAGGCAAGCATTATTTTGCTTTTATTTAAAATCATCTTTGTTACTGATCATTGTTCATGACCTTTGTTGATTTTTGTTATAATATCGATCGTATATTGTTACTTGTGTGTTACAACGTTGTCATCATATACATGTATTATCGAAAATCTTTATTATCATCAACACATTTTTTAAATTTTACCTTTAAAATTGTATTTTTATTTTCTGAAATTTTCCGGTTTATTATTTAATTTCCTTAATGGAAAGCGGGTGGCCGAACCGATGACTTGACGTGCTGAAAACCAAGAGAACGCGGTTTTGAATTCTGGTAGAGTCAAAACGTTTTTTTTTATATCGGGAAAGAAATTTAAACTCAGACCCGAACACCTCGCGGCGACTGCACTGGACAAGCGACCATTGTTCTGGCGGTGCTACAATCCCACCCCCCCTCCCAAGCTGCACTGGACAAGCGACCATTATTCTGGCGGTGCTACAGTCCCCCCCCCCAGCTGCACTGGACAAGCGACCATTATTCTGGCGGTGCTACAGTCCCCCCCCAGCTGCACTGGACAAGCGACCATTATTCTGGCGGTGCTACAATTCCCCCCCCCCTTCCCCCGGCAAACCCTATTAATGGGGAAAATGCCGTAATTATGTTTTTGTTATTTCCTTTATATTATCAGACCTTTATATTATCAGGCCTTTATATTATCAGGCCGTTATATTATCAGGCCTTTATATTATCAGGCCTTTATTTATTATATTCCATTTCTTCAAGCATGACTGTTTATTCTCTTCTTAATTAAGATCGGAAACCACGGCAAACCAGTAGACAACTGTCCCACTTGTACCAACCGATAGGGTTCCATGTCTCGACCGACCTGTTTTTAGACCCATCCAGTCACTATTGGTCGTTTCAAATCTAAATGTTCACGATTAACATGAAATATCTCCTCTTTCCCTGCACTTACAAACTTGATTTTTTGCATCAGGCCTTGTTTTTCCAAGGTCCCACCGATTTCACAAAATTTAATGATGTAGGAAGTATGCTTCATCATGAAGCAGCACTTTCCTTTGATCTCAGTGAATTTACGGATCTTTTTGCTCCTGGAGAAAATAATTTACCGTACATTAATGGAAATCAGCTTCTCGACATAGGCGTCTCTACACAACTTGAAAGTTGGAGGCGTTTATCAACTGTTTACTTTCTATTGTTTACTTTCTTTAAAATACTATGAGAATGTCAATGTTATAGCCTTTACAGACGGTCTAAAACAAATCAGCGTATAAACAGTTCCATTAATGAAAACTATTTAAACAATATACAACAAAGAATACATTTAAAAAAATTAATTATCCGCTGCGAGCGATAACGAGCATGACATATCAAGCAAAGTTATTGTTTATGGGTACGCATGTGACTAAAGAGTCCGATGTAAGCACGGGATCCTCTTCACTGTAAAGAGCTACATTGTTCGTTTTATGTCTTTCCATGTGACTTTCATTATTTTACGTAAACAAGACATATGAAAGTGATTTAGTTTCTTTGCATGCCTGCAGTACACATATCAAGAATCTTTACATTTTCAAAACGTTATCAACTTTAGCTAAAGATTGATCATGCGGACATATAAAAACGTCCATTATTATTTCATTTATTCTGAATCAGAGGAGTCTAACATTGATTACTAATCTGGGCTGAACGAACGATAGTCCATCTTTTTTCCAATAGTCATTTTCTTCTTTTAAGACATGATCTTCACATTTGCACCAAAAATCTTTGTCAATCTGTGATAGAGCAGCATATGTCAGTCCTTTTATATCGCATAGTTTAAAACTTGTATTCTCAGCTGCCACCTGCCCTTTAATTTTTGCCCAAACGAGTTCAATGGGGTTTAATTGTGGATGATAAGGGGGCAGTCTCAAGCACGTATGACCATGCTGTTGAATGATTTTGTCTATTTGGAATACTTTGGTCTTTTGCGATTTCTTAACAAGTGACAGTAATTCAGGTTTCAAAAATCCCTCGTTAAATGGAATTCCTTCCTTTCTTAGCCAAATCTTTATAACATCTTTTGTACTGGTAGATGTAGGAATTTTGTCTTCTTCTGCCACAGCGTTGTGGTACGACGCGTTGTCCATTACCAGACAGGATGGTCTGTCTAGAATTGGAAGAAGAGTATTTTCAATCCACTCTCTAAATATATGGCCATTCATCTCGGTGTGATAGTCCCTGTTGTCAGTATAATTAGAGGTGAATATAAGTTCTGCATTTTTCACCAACCCTTCTTTTCGGCTGCCTGCATGTGCCATTATAATACGCTGTCCTTTTCCAGTGGGTACACATCTTTTAATACTTCCATCTGATAACTGCCATTCCTTTGCACTTGTGTGGTGAGAATTTATCCAAGATTCATCTAGAAATACAATATCATAACCTTGGTTACGCATTTCCCGTACTTCACGTAAATATTTACTCCTCATAGAAACTAAGTGCGGCTTCTCGCAGATGACATTTCTACCACTATCGTACTTTCTAAACGTAAAACCGATGCTTCTAACAGTTCTCCATAATGTTGTTTTCGACACAACAATGTCATTTTCTGCTCTCAGTCGAATTTTCAGTTTTCTTAAAGTCACAGTTTCTTTGGAATCGAACATTTTACAAATTGCTCTTCTAATCACTTCCTTGTCAAAACTATCTACTACTTTCTTTCTTCCTAGCGTCCTAGTCTTGATTGAACTGGACACTCCGTTAGCTTTAAGCACTTGTTTGAAAAAGCGTTTGCTTATACCCAATGCGTGAATAGTTCTCTTTTCTGGCTTTGAGATGCTTCGATACAGTTTTCCACGCTTAGCTTTATGCAAAAATATTTATACACCTTTATTGCCACTGATTGCAATGTAAGGAACTTTACTTTTATACCCATTGACTAACAGATCACAAATTTAACGAAATTACCCAATAATTAGGATACGCCGTTGCACATAAATCACAACAAAACGACAGGAAATGGGATGCACCGGATATAAAATTATAACTATGACGCGTTTTATGTGTTTTTTAGTGCTTAAAACAGGGAAATTGGCGCGCATTACGTTCAAGATGACAAGTCCGTGGGTGCTCACTCATATGAAGCGGTAATTCCTCCAAATATATGGTTTGACCAAAATGCCTTAAATTTGTATACTTCAAATAAAGAATATTTAAAACTATACGTTTGTTGGTGAGGAAATGAATGTACTTCTTGGGACCAAAAAATCACAAGACCATATGCAAAATTTCAGCATTATCAATCAATTGGTTGCAGAGATATGGAATTTTAAACACCTTCAAAATATTTTGAAACGACCAATAATAGTTATTTGATATTTTTCTATGATTTACTTCTGAATCCTCTGATCGGATCATATGACAACGGCAAGAGATTTCCAGCTAATCCGGTCTGGAGCATGTATGGACAACCCTCACCAGGACCTGCCAGCCTCTTACACTTTGTCGTGTATGGTTCCTTGCTATGCCGCCCAATTGACTGCTTCTTCGTTGTCCATGTTAAAGCTATTTGTGGATGCCTGGCTAGTTCCATGTGTAGAACGTGGCCTAGGCATTTCCAAAGTCTTCTTTTCCCTTCTTGACTGATGTTAATGCCTGCTCATCTGGCGAACTTTGTCAATGACAGGAACACGGTATTTTCGTATTGTTGACATTATTATCCATCATTGGAACTCTGGTTGTATCATTCATGAGGGCTGAAACTAATATTTGTCCCACTCAAGACATGACGAGTTTCTCTTGTTTAAATAAATAACTAGTATTGGCTTTTCTGGCACATTGAACAGGTGGCTAATTGCAGTGCTGCGATAAAGCTGATAGTACGGAGCCAGCATTGGGGTGTAACATCATCATCATCATCATCGAGTGCCGTCTCCGCAACGAAGGTTGGCTACCATGTAGCGCCCATTCTGCTCTGTCTCTTCAATTCTCTGTTCTGTTTTGGGAGGTGTACCAGATGTCTTTATATTTCATTTAATTCCTATTTTTATTTTAAAATGTTCCTGTAATATAGTTCTTTGTCTTCTTTTTTCATGTTCTATTCTAGATTGTCTAGTTCTGGTTACTCTAGAACATGTCGTTTAGTTATACTTCATGTCCATGTCCGTTTCCGTGTTGGTGTTTCATGAAGAAGGCAGCATGTTAGCCGAAACGATTTTGTTTTGTTTCTATCCTGTAAAGCTGTCACCAAACATGTCGGAGTGCACGTTACGCCCCACCACTTGCTCCTTTTTAGGCACACATTTCTTTACTTCCGTTTACTTAAACACACTATATGAGCAAACTATAGCTGACAGTTGTCATTGGAGTCAGCGAACTAGAGGTAATCAAGACACCGTTAAATGTTCATGACTGATCTCTGGTTAAGTGCTTCTGTGTCGCCGTAAGTGAGAGTAGCTCATTAACCCCACCTCCTTTCCCTCCCTAAGCCTTAATAACGGAACGAAAATACCATCACGATGTCGCAGGTGTCGGGTTGAAAAGTACGACAAAGGACATTTTCTTTTCTGAAACTGCAGCAGATTACAACAAATCTATCTAATATGCTGCAGCAGATTACAACAAATCTATCTGATATGCTGCAGCAGATTACAACAAATCTATCTAATATGCTGCAGCAGATTACAACAAATCTATCTAATATGCTGCAGCAGATTACAACAAATCTATCTAATATGCTGCAGCAGATTACAACAAATCTATCTGATATGCTGCAGCAGATTACAACAAATCTATCTGATATGCTGCAGCAGATTACAACAAATCTATCTAATATGCTGCAGCAGATTACAACAAATCTGTCTAATATGCTGCAGCAGATTACAACAAATCTATCTAATATGCTGCAGCAGATTACAACAAATCTATCTAATATGCTGCAGCAGATTACAACAAATCTGTCTAATATGCTGCAGCAGATTACAACAAATCTATCTAATATGCTGCAGCAGATTACAACAAATCTATCTAATATGCTGCAGCAGATTACAACAAATCTGTCTAATATGCTGCAGCAGATTACAACAAATCTATCTAATATGCTGCAGCAGATTAGAACAAATCTATCTAATATGCTGCAGCAGATTACAACAAATCTATCTAATATGCTGCAGCAGATTACAACAAATCTGTCTAATATGCTGCAGCAGATTACAACAAATCTATCTGATATGCTGCAACGAAATAAAACAAAAAAAAAACTGTGTTATTATATGTGCATCTAATTAAGTAGTTTAAAACGGCTGCATTATCAGTATCCTTTTGTATGGCAGCGAATCATGGACAACTTATACGAAGAGAGAAGGCTAAATGCATTCCACATACAATATCAGTGTCGTATTCTTCGTATCATTTGGAAGGACAAAATGAGAAACGTTGAGGTCCTCACAGGCCTCCCGAACATCTACAGGCTGCTCAAACAACGTAGGTTACGCTGACTTGGCCACTTACACCGTATGAAACATGGACATATACCAGAAGAATAATTTGTGGACAAATAGCAAATGACAAAACAACTAGGGGGCGCCCAAAACTCCGATTTATAGACGTGTATAAACGTATATGAAGATTCTCAACATAAACCCTGCAGCCTGGGAAGACATACCTGCAGACCGTAATCTTTGGAAACAAACGCAGAAACTCCAACTCAAGCAAACATCAGATTCACAGAAAAAGAGAACACAGCGAAAGAAGAAAAAACATTTCCTATGGCGCTGCAAAATCAATAGACAAAGGCTACTACTAATTACTTATATTACATAATTTCATTTTAACTCACTTCTAATCTACTCTTATTATTTATTTTCTGTCACTTAACTATTTTCTACATCAATCTACATATGCAGTTAGATATCTACTTCTGTTTCATCTATGGCTATATTTACAAAATATTTGTTTCAATTTCACCTCACAACGTATTCAACAAGATATGAATCTTAATTTCCTTTCATTAGCTTCTACTGGAGTCTTACAGTACACACCCTTTGATCGCTACAGTTTCAACTATATTTGGAATCTCTCTTTCCTACTCCATTGTTATCTTGCATTCGCATCGTCCAATGTTATTCTCTTCTGTGGAAACATTCGACAATTTTTGCTAACATTTACATTTTCTAACATAACCACCACTCAGAGGCGTAGCTAGGGACTTCAGGTGGCAAAAGTCAGACAGAGGAGCAAAATCATTTTTCTCGCCCCTTCCTGGCCGTTCTCATGACAAGATGTGAGCCATAACGGGGTCCGTCATGTTTCTCCAGAAATTGTTGAGTTTTCCAAAATGAAAACCTGCATTACGCGGCTTAGTTTTGTAGGATGAAGAAGATGAAAGAAGTAAAGTAATTGAGGAAGAAAATGTCGAATTAGACAACTAAAACAAGTTGAGGATTTTAAATACGCAGGAAGACTAGTGACAAACGGCAATTCATAAACAACATAAATAGACTCAAGATGCAACAAAGCTTATCAAATCATCGGACAGCTATCACTATTATTATCCAAGAAGGAAATAACTCAGAGGCAAAACGGGCACTATACAATACAATTCTCATTCCAACGTTGCGCTACCAATGCCAGTCCTGGACCCTAGACGCAAGAACAATGAGAAAAAAAACTCGATTAAGATTAAATGTGTCAGACGAATGACAGGAAACAGCCTGAGAGTTAAGATCAGAAAAGAAGAACTGAGAAAAAAGCTACAAACGACCCCCACCATAGAATATATCAAGAAAGAAAATATAAAGGTGTCTAACCACGTGACACGGCAGAAAAATCAAAACACAACACAGCGAGCCCTCAGTAAACGCTGCGGGTACACCAGACCCAAGGGTCGACCACGAAAAAGATGGATTGACGGAATATTAAAAACACTAGGAAACATAACAGCTGCTGAGGCGAACACAAGATCAACAGGCCGCAAATTATATATCCCCTGGACGCTGAAAGGCAAATGAGGAAATAAAGAGGAAGAAGCAGAATGGTAATTTGGCGACTCCATATGTTGCGCCCAGGGACAGATATTCTCTCTTTGCTACGCCACTGCCACCACTCCGGTTAGAAATGACTACTCAGATGTACTCCCCCACCACTGGCTCCCAACATGGGAAAGCCTGCGATGGTTATCTTGCCCTCTTTTGGCTCCGGAACGCCTTCAGCTATAGTCCTTGCATATATTTTTTATATGTATCTTTTCCTTTTATGCTTTTTTTGGCCACTGCTTCCCTGCTTATCATTCCGCATTTGTTTATTCTCGTTGTTTATCTTCCGCGTTTTCTCTGCTCCCGGGTATTGTATGTGAGTGGTGGAAGCATCGTAGGAGTCATTGTTTATGTATGTGCCTTTTCTCACGATAAGTTAAGAATATCTGGAATCTACAGATTATTTCTTCTATCCACCAGCCTTCATATGTTTGAGTCATAGATTGTTTCTTCTATCCACCTAGCCTTCATATGTTTGAGTCAAAGATTGTTTCTTCTATCCACCAGCCTTCATATGTTTGAGTTAAAGATTGTTTCTTCTATCCACCTAGCCTTCATATGTTTGAGTTAAAGATTGTTTCTTCTATCCACCTAGCCTTCATATGTTTGAGTTAAAGATTATTTCTTCTATCCACCAGCCTTCATATGTTTGAGTTAAAGATTGTTTCTTCTATCCACCTAGCCTTCATATGTTTGAGTTAAAGATTGTTTCTTCTATCCACCTAGCCTTCATATGTTTAAGTCAAAGATTGTTTCTTCTATCCACCTAGCCTTCATATGTTTGAGTCAAAGATTGTTTCTTCTATCCACCAGCCTTCATATGTTTGAGTCATAGATTGTTTCTTCTATCCACCAGCCTTCATATGTTTAAGTTAAAGATTATTTCTTCTATCCACCTAGCCTTCATATGTTTGAGTTAAAGATTATTTCTTCTATCCACCTAGCCTTCATATGTTTGAGTTAAAGATTATTTCTTCTATCCACTAGCCTTCATATGTTTGAGTTAAAGATTTTTTCTTCTATCCACCAGCCTTCATATGTTTGAGTCAAAGATTGTTTCTTCTATCTACCAGCCTTCATTTGTCCGATACATTCCTCAAATGCTGAGAATTACAAAGCTACGTTTTCTCCGTCTTCTCTAGCCTTCGCTGGTTAAGTGGACGTGTTTGAGTCGCTAGTTAAGTGGACGTGTTTGAGTCGCTAGTTAAGTGGACGTGTTTGAGTCGCTAGTTAAGTGGACGTGTTTGAGTCGCTAGTTAAGTGGACGTGTTTGAGTCGCTAGTTAAGTGGACGTGTTTGAGTCGCTAGTTAAGTGGACGTGTTTGAGTCGCTAGTTAAGTGGACGTGTTTGAGTTGCTAGTTAAGTGGACGTGTTTGAGTCGCTAGTTAAGTGGACGTGTTTGAGTCGTGTTGCTAATTTACAACAGAGCCGTGATGACTGTGACTTTCAAGTCGACATGTCTGTCCTTGACTTTGGTAGATTCTCTTAACATTTTTGCCCGGGCAGCGATCACTTCTGGCCTATTTACTTTGACTTTTATCTGCAATGTATTTTTTAACGTGGGAGAGGGCACACGGGAACTTGTGGTTCTCGGGAGATAAGACATCAGATCTCACCTCCCAGAGACCGGAGAAGGGTAAAACCATCACGGATTTAAATTTGACAAATTCTCCCACAGTTTATGGCGGGATTTGAACCCATAACTTTCCTATCTAGGTACCGACGTCCTATCTCTATAACACATATAAACAATGAATGGGACAGATGGTTCGACCACGAGGTAAAGAGCCGAAACACTCGCTGGACTGGGGGCCCGCTTCTGATAATGAGAATGCCTCCTGCTGCAAAGCTCTGTACAAAGAGTTTCCTATTAATGAACTAAATAAAGAGTTTAAGAAAAAAGGGTACAGATAACTAGAATCAAAATAATAATGACAAGATCAATCAAAAGATAAGAAAGCTGTTTCAATTTGTTACATACGTGTACATAACACACACACTTACATCCTGTTGTGCTACCACTGCCAGACCTGGGCCCTAGGTGGAAAAATAATAGTAAAAATAACCACTACCGAGATGAAATGTGTTAGACGAATGACAGGAAACAGCCTGAGTGATAAGATCAGAAATGAAGAACTGAAAAAATGTTAGGAATAATTCCCGCCTTAGAGTACATGAAGAAGCAATAGATAGATGGTTTGGCCACGTGATAAGGCGAAAGATCAACACACAACACAGGGAGCCTTCAATAAACGTTGCGAGAACACGGGATTCAAGGGCCGACCACGAAAAAGATGGATTGCTGAAATTTTAGAAAAAAAACTAGGAAACATAACAGCAGCAGGAGAGGCCAAAAGAAGAGCAAAAAGAAACCGCAAATTATCTCCTTTCGACCTTGAAAGACAAATGAGGAAGGATAGAAGAAGAAGAAGTTGGAAAAAGAAGACACTTTTATACACACACATATACAAGCAATTGGTGGTAATGTGGGAGGAGGGAGCGAATATTTGAGCAACATGGGAGGTAATCGTTAACCAGACATCGTTGCTGTTGATTCTGGGTGCTTGTAAAACGGAAAGTTACCACTGGGCCAGTATTGAACAAGCGTTGACTTCAAGCACTGCACTCAAAGCCTTTGCTAATAAAATCATTACTATGTGAACAACAAAGCCAACAGCAGCAACCATTAAAAATAAACAAAGACACAATTTATCAATAAATGCATCACAATATCAAAGTGTTGAATGAGATAATGTAATAACAAGGTTTCTCAAAAACAGTGATTCACACAATGAGAAATGTAGCAGTCATTAGCATAATGTCACTTTCATTACAGAACATTAACGTCCAATTTATTTTGTGGACACTATGTGAATTGCTATTGACTATTCTGGCCTTCACGTGAGGATTGCGGAACATTTGCATTTTGTCGTTCGTTATGTCGTTTTGTGAACTAGCTGGCTGTGGAGATATATAGAACACCAGGCATGTTTAGCTTCCTATCACACACAAACATGACGACATTCCTAACAACACTTTACGTCTGGCGCTCCAGGAGAAAGAGAACACACTCATTTTGACAGTCTCTGATTATATTTTTTTTCGCGAACAATTTTTGTTTTATTTCGTATTCACATTCTCTCTTATAACCTTTTTTTTCCCCTTGATATCTCGTGCTCAAATTAGTTCCTAGACAAACGATATCTTCCTACATTTTTACTTGTCAAACCCATCTCTTTTGTTTATAAAGTTTAAGAGAAATCCTTAGTTTTCTCTTCGATTATGATTTCATTTTGATTTGAAAACTTTCTAATTGTCGTTTAACATCTTTTGTTGACATTTACTTTCACATTCATGAACGTTAATGCATCAAATATATGAGCAAGTTGATAGGAAATATTTGCTGATTTAAAACAAAAGATAATGTCAAACAAACACGTTAATGCAACTTATTGTAAAAACCACTGTCTTGTATTATTAAAAACAAATAGAAACACAACTCTGGCATTCATCTTGCTGGTACTAGTCGGGTAGTGGTGGCTTTCCCCATTTGTGCAGGAGAAAGTCCTAAGTCTTCTGATTGGCACTGGTGGAAGTTATGTCATAGAACTCAGAAAGTGATTACAGTCAGATTGAAAGATATATGATTTTAAACACACAATTATATACGTCATTGACACTTGCTACATTTAGTCGTTTCTAATCTTCTATCTCTATGGAGAGTCAAATGTAGTCTTGAAGATCACGTGACGAGCAGAAACCGTCAGTCAAACTGTATTTGTTGTTAATAAACTCGCGTATTCTCCCCGCCCCGAACTCGGCAGCCCAGACTTCTGTTGAACATTAACGAAGCCAAGAAACAGCAGGCAGGCACTCCTGGCCTGTAAATGGCGCGAGAAATGAGGATTTTCCCGCCCTGGCAGCTCTGGTCGACATCCTGCTCACGGGAACACCGAGGAACGTCAGAGTTTGTGTACACTCACTGCGTGTTCCCTGTCCACGAAACTTTCACTTGGATAAAAGTGAGTCGGCGTAGAAACAAAAATTGAAATGAAAATAGGAAATGTAAACGAGCATCCAGTGAAATTGGGAGATTTGCTCTCTTTTCCATCACGTACATCGTGGACTGGCATAGGCCATCATGGCTGACTACAGCAGGGCTTTTGAAACAACTTATAGCTCAATTAATTAAACCGTTTGTTTTGAGCTTCTTGGTAACAACAGCATCATTGTTGTGACATGTTGATTTTATGAAAACAAACACTGCATGAAATATTGTAAAATAATAAATGAGAAGAAAATGAGCTCAGTTCATCTAACTTGTACTCCCCTCGGATACTAGTAAAAATATGTTCGGAATTGAAGTCAACAATGATGGCCTAACATTATCAAGCGCTATATATTTACGCTTATACGAATATCTATGAATAATATAAGATATAATATAAGAATACGACGATCATCATTTTGAAGAGGACGTGAACTCCCAGTATATGGTGGATATGCAGCGGGAACATTTGAAGGGTATGCATGAAAAGTGTTCCTTGTTGCAGTTTCCTCATATTCCAGTTCGGCTTGTTGCAGGAGCTACTGAATTAAGTGCTCTGTGCACACCGTGAGCAGTGTGTCTCATCAGTTTTGATCATGTTTCGATATTCCAATTGTTTACGATGAATGATGATATCGTATGACAGGGAACAGTTGGCTGTGTTCACTTTCTGCGCGGTTTCGCCTTATGTCTTTTGGCGTGTGCTGAGACTTCTACGATTGGGACTACAGTTACCTTTCTTTGCTTGGGAGATGAGAATTATTTCGGATGATTACGCTGGCGCGGGCGGTTGAGCAATTATCGATTTTAATTCGTTTGCAGTGATACCGGGGTCTTCCATAACCAAATAACTAAATAACCAAATAACCAAATAACCAGTAAAAACAAAGTAATAACAATAGCAAGAGTAGGCTAGAAAACAAAGCCTTTAAAAAATACACAATAGCCTCCACTAGACCGTCTGACAAGACGGGAAGGGCCATAGATATGTAGGCTACAGATGATAACTTAAGATAACATGCATGGCAGGAGTATGTAAAAATAATAATAATAATAATAATAAAAAGCCACGTCACGCCAAGTGACGTAAAGTGAATATAGTGTTAGCGACCATAATTTTTATTGACTTTCGGCACGTGGTTTTTGGGGTAATGTGGTCGATATTACGCCCGTGCCGCTTTACTTTCCAGAAAAAAGAAAAAAAACCTGAGCTGTTTAGGTCGATGACTCCGCCCACATCCAACAACAAACCCTCTGTTTACATGACGTCTTCACCCACACAAGAATTCTAAACAATAAAAGTCTGTATTTCTGCTTATAATGCCACTGGGATCTGTTTTCTGCATTCTCTGTTCAGTTTGATGCTTCCTGAGACGGGATCTGAGAATTCAGTTACATTCGTACCGATTATTCTCGAGGTTCTATATCCTGAAGTGAACAAATATGTTCAACAATATTCTCGGCCTGACCCATTTAAGATCACCCTCTCTTTAACCTGCTACCTTTATGACTCCTAAACTCAGTGGATGTTGAGTGTCAGCACTGACTCAAAGGTAGATAGTGCTCAATACATCTTTGTCTTGTCTTTCGTGGAGGTATCGCATAACTATTTGCATAACGTGTCTTGTCCAGGAATGATTCTATAGCCTCCTTCTGTATCCTTCCAGTCTATTTGCGCATGACAAAGAGTTAGAATAGTCAGAACCTACTCTGTAACAGACAGAACTAGCATATGGTATAAGAGAATAAGGTAACACTGTTCACTGTCTATCGCTACCATTACCTGATTGCAGCCAAGCCCTTCCTAGCTTTCATTACTTCTACTCGGTAAAAGCAAAGCCAAGATCAAACCAGACTCCAAGGTATATCGTTGAGGCAATCTAGCAGTTCCTTGTATGATAATCACTCATTCAGAGTGGAATTGTAAGTCCCCTGAAGTCTTTTGTCAGTTTCAGAAATTCGGTTCCGCTATACATTTCTTCTCAAATTAGAATTGCGTATCACATTTTTTGGTGCTAAACTCTACATTTCAATTCTCAAACAAATGATTTTATCATCAATCGGATCTGCTCCAGCGCCTTCTCCACAGCAACAGAAAATAAGCAGATGCTGTTTTCCCGTCGAAAACACAGAATGGAACTAGTCTCATGCAATATCTCTGTTCCGGAACTGGATTGTTATTGGGTTGGTACAAGACAAAGCGTCGGATTAGAGGTAGATCGGCGGGTTCTTGGTTCATCCAGCCATCATTAGGTACAGTGAGGCTTCTAGGTTCATCCAGCCAACACTGGGTACAATGAAGCTTTAAAGTTCATCCATCTAATACTGGGTACAGTAAGCTTTCTAGGTTCATCCAGCCAACACTGGGTACAGTAAGCCTTCTAGGTTCATCCAACCAACACTGGGTACAGTAAGCCTTCTAGGTTCAATATATATTGAGGGGCTGATGAATCTAAAAGTGGAGAATGAGTGAGACAAGGATGTATATATTGAGGGGCTGATGAATCTAAAAGTGGAGAATGAGTGTGACATGGATGTATATATTGAGAGGCTGATGAATCTAAAAGTGGAGAATAAGTAGGACAAGGATGTATATATTGAGAGGCTGATGAATCTAAAAGTGGAGAATGAGTGGGACAAGGATGTATATATTGAGAGGCTGATGAATCTAAAAGTGGAGAATGAGTGGGACAAGGATGTATATATTGAGGGGCTGATGAATCTAAAAGTGGAGAATGAGTGGGACAAGGATGTATATATTGAGGGGCTGATGAATCTAAAAGTGGAGAATGAGTGGGACAAGGATGTATATATTGAGGGGCTGATGAATCTAAAAGTGGAGAATGAGTGGGACAAGGATGTATATATTGAGGGGCTGATGAATCTAAAAGTGGAGAATGAGTGGGACAAGGATGTATATATTGAGAGGCTGGTGAATCTAAAAGTGGAGAATGAGTGGGACACGATTGTATATATTGAGGGGCTGATGTCCAACATCATCTACGTGATGTCCAACAAAATACTGGTACTCCGGTATCTTCCCACTTCAACTCCCCTGATCACAAGGGCAAAGACGACATCCGTGTCACTGGTATTGTCCTTTGTCACTCTGGCGACCGCAGCCGCTATACTTTGGAAAATCGCCTTATAGTCCAGTATGGTTCGCTGACCCCGAGAGGTATGAATGTATCACACTCGTACGCATAGTTTCTTTTGCTTGCTCCTTCCCTTTTGCATAGCCTTCTCTACTACACATATTTGGGTTCTTTGGTCTACTTACTATGCCATACTTTTTATAGTTCTTCTCCTCTAGTCCCTTATGAGACACTTCGGTTTTCTCCTCTATAAAAAATTTTTTTTCTGTGCTTCTTACCCCTCATTTATTTTTACTGTACCCCACTCTCAGACATCTCACTCTTAGCGTCTTTTTACACCTGTCAGACTACTATTCGATTCTTTCTCCTTTGTGTTTGCACACTGACCCCTGTGTTTACTCATCTGGTTCTGTTTACATTTACGCACTTTTTCGCACGATTTTCGACGTTCACGACAGCCGCACTTGGTTACGATTTTATTTTGGATTTGACAGGATAGTTTTACTTTTTGTTGTTGTTTTCTTTAACACATTTCGATTGTTTTTGTTTTGGTTGTTTCGTTATTAATTTGTGTGTGTGTGTTTTTATTGTTTGTTCCTGATGAAGGCCTATTGAGCCGAAACGTTGTTTAGTCTGTGTCGTCCACTTGTCACGTAAAGCTTCTTACATACCTTTTTTTATTTTTTAATTTTTCCTCATATTCAGCTTTACTGCAGCTTCGCATTTTTATGCCTTAACCCTTTATGTATATATTGAGGGGCTGATGAATCTAAAAGTGGAGAATGAGTGGGACAAGGATGTATATATTGAGGGGCTGATGAATCTAAAAGTGCAGAATGAGTGGGACAAGGATATATATATTGAGGGGCTGATGAATCTAAAAGTGGAGAATGAGTTGGACAAGGAAGTATATATTGAGGGGCTGATGAATCTAAAAGTGGAGAATGAGTGGGACAAGGATGTATATATTGAGGGGCTAATGAATCTAAAAGTGGAGAATGAGTGGGGCAAGGATGTATATATTGAGGGGCTGATGAATCTAAAAATGGAAATGGAGTCTGTTCGATTCGGAGTGCTTAGTAAGAAAAGTAGATGTAGTAGATGCATCTATAGTTATCACTTCATAGAAAGCGACTCAACACACTCTTTGAGATTTGCTGGGACTGTGGATAGGTGATGCCCCGACTTAGATTAAACTGATTACATTATTATAATAGAGAGGATGTAATTTACCATTTTGATACTTTGGTTTTTAAGACATAAATCACGTGACTGATCCTCCCCCCTCCCCCCTCCCCCCCCCCCCCTTTCCCCCCCCCTCCCCCCAATCTCGCGTCTAATCCCATTTGACTCACTATCATCTACTCGCTTGGAGATCTTGGATCTTGCCGCAGTTAAGTCTCGCTTTAATTAGATTTATTTTAACTGACTAATTTTCCCTTAATGTCTATCCTCCGTTATGTAGTAGATCTTTCTTTCGTTTCATCATTTCATCTCTTATCCCTCTTATTATTTCTCTTTGATTTACCCGTGCCGCTCATCCTTGATGTAGTCGAGTTTGTATTGTTCTCGTTTTCTGAAAAAGGCCCCATGTAGGCCGAAACGTCAGTATTTTGTTGTGTTCTTTTTTGTAAAGCTGTCACCACACCTTGTTGGAGTGTGCGCTTCGCCCCACTACTGGCTCCTGCTACCAGCTTTGCCGCAGCACTTTCATTATTTGCATGTTCTCGCCTTTTTAAGACACAACAGGATTTGGCAAGAAGGATAAAGAAATCACTTAGTGATCAAATGTTATATAAAATATGAGTTCTGCATGAGTGGTGCAAAGCAAGTACAAATGAGGTCGATTATTTTGATTTCAAATGTTATAATAAAAAAAGTAAAGAGCCCCGTCACGCCAAGTGACGTATAGGGAATATGGTGTTAAGGACCATAATTTGTATAGACCTTCGGCACATGATTTTTGGTGTAATGTGGTCAGTATTACGCTTGTGCCGCTTTATTTTCCCAGAAACAATTCCGGTACCCATTTACGGCTGGATAAACCTGGAAGTGTCCGAATCGAACCCTACCTCTAGTCCTTTGTAGTCCAGTTTACTAACCCCTGAGCTATCGCGGCTCCCCAAAATATTATAACGTTGCTTAAAACATATATATTTTTACTCTTTTGCACGACATTGTTATTTAGCATTTTTTATTAATAAGCGTAGTTATACAGTAAACCCTTTCATTAAGAAACAGCACGCGTTTCCTGGAAATGTTTGTTAATTTATGCAGCATGCCTCAGTCACATTTATGAGACATAGTTCTTTCTATTTACGAAATCCCGGTGCGCACTTTGCACAATCGCCCATTTCCGTTTATACCCCTCGGTTGTGTATTAAAAGCAGGAGCTATGAAAAATTGTGAAAATGGTGGGAAATGAAAGAGTCTGCAGACGTGGAGGAAATATATTTTATCTTTATTGTGGGAATAGCAATCACGTTGGTTATTTATTGTCGTTACAATTTGGGCTAGCCAGGGCGGTGTAACTGTAGATTTGGGATCAATATCAAAGTAAATAGAAGAAAGAAACTCCATGTAAAGTTTTGTATTATAGCAAGAAAGAATATAAACAAACGAACAATAAAACGAGGGATTTAATTATCTATGGAGAAATCAAATGTGGTCGGAGAGGATTTATTTTGAGATGGGCATTCACAGTAGGAAGCTTTCAATTGTCTTCAAGTAAATGGTTTGTGATAACGTGAAGAACACAAAATGTAGTAGAGAACAGCACAAAAAGTAGTAGAGAACACTACAAAACGTAGCAGTGAGCAACACAAAAAGTAGTAGAAAGCGCAATGTAAAGTAGTAGAGAAACAATAAAAAGTAGAAGAGAGCGACACAAAAAAACTGGTTGAGACATCAAGAAATTAACAAAAAATAGTAGAGAAAATAACAAAGAATTATCGACCGACGAGAGTGTATAGAACACAAGAAGAAGAGGACCGACAAGAGTGTATAGAACACAAGAAGTAGAGGACCGACAAGAGTGTATAGAACACAAGAAGTAGAGGACCGACAAGAGTGTATAGAACACAAGAAGTAGAGGACCGACAAGAGTGTATAGAACACAAGAAGAAGAGAACCGACAAGAGTGTATAGAACACAAGAAGAAGAGGACCGACAAGAGTGTATAGAACACAAGAAGAAGAGGACCGACAAGAGTGTATAGAACACAAGAAGTAGAGGACCGACAAGAGTGTATAGAACACAAGAAGTAGAGGACCGACAAGAGTGTATAGAACACAAGAAGTAGAGGACCGACAAGAGTGTATAGAACACAAGAAGTAGAGGACCGACAAGAGTGTATAGAACACAAGAAGTAGAGGACCGACAAGAGTGTATAGAACACAAGAAGAAGAGGACCGACAAGAGTGTATAGAACACAAGAAGTAGAGGACCGACAAGAGTGTATAGAACACAAGAAGTAGAGGACCGACAAGAGTGTATAGAACACAAGAAGTAGAGGACAGACAAGAGTGTATAGAACACAAGAAGAAGAGGACCGACAAGAGTGTATAGAACACAAGAAGTAGAGGACCGACAAGAGTGTATAGAACACAAGAAGTAGAGGACCGACAAGAATGTATAGAACACAAGAAGTAGAGGACAGACAAGAGTGTATAGAACACAAGAAGTAGAGGACAGACAAGAGTGTATAGAACACAAGAAGTAGAGGACCGACAAGAGTGTATAGAACACAAGAAGAAGAGGACCGACAAGAGTGTATAGAACACAAGAAGTAGAGGACAGACAAGCGTGTATAGAACACAAGAAGAAGAGGACCGACAAGAGTGTATAGAACACAAGAAGTAGAGGACCGACAAGAGTGTATAGAACACAAGAAGTAGAGGACAGACAAGAACGTAGAGTAGAGGTAGTCATCCTACAAGAATATATGGAACAGAAAACGTAGCCGACAAGAACGGAGAGAATAGAACAGTAGTCTTCTGATGTGAGCGTAGAGAACACAGAAACGTAACGTGGAGAAAGAAAGCTTTCCGTTCCATGAAGTAGACATTGAAACACTTGACACCAACCCCAGGAAGGGAGATCTACTACTCATGTCACAATAATGTAGGAGCAGAACTTGTGTCTTTCGCTGGTAACATTGATGTTAGTCTGGAAACATTTGAAGCAACACATCAAGATGGTGGTAACTGTCAAGAAAGAAAAGAAGCGGAAAGAAAATAAGATGCGGATAAGTATTAAGAGAACCTCGAAGACGAAGAAAACTTAAAAAAAAATAAAATAAAAAAAGAAACACTGAAGAAAAAAAGGTGACAGAAGAAGTTGCTTCCTTCAACATTGCATGAAAAAAAATAAATCATAAAAAATACAGACTAAATACAAGTGGACAGAGAGATACAATGAAGACGATGGTGCTGGATAGTGCACACACTGTGGAAACCAAATGAGAGTATTACCCAGCAGGCACTTTTTTGTAATCCCCAAGGGAAAAAGAAAAAAAGAAAAATATTAAAATATTCTTGGAGAAGATAGGTGGAAGTAGAGATGATGATGATGGGGAATACATTCAATGATCTTAAAAGAATAGCAAAAAGCAGAACGGCTTGGAAAGTGTTTGTTAAAGACCTATGCTCCCCAGGGAGTTGAAAGAATGAAGATCAATGCAGACTAGTAAATTCAATATTTTAAATAAATCAGTACAATTTCAAAGCTAGATATTCAATCAAATCAGAACTCTCAATCATTGACATAGACTTTGACCTGTATATCCCGTTTTTATAATCAATGATTTAACCCCACTTAATAACTAACTATACGTTTTAACTCCAATGGACCAGATATTCAAGTGGATTTGGTCGATGATACAAGGATCGATTTTCGGTTTGTTAATAACGTTTTTTCTTCTTCTGGTGGTTAATTATAAACTAACCTGTAGACGTCTCTGTGTGGCCCAATAGCCAGGCAGAAATAGTCGTCTCTGTGTGGGCCAATAGCCAGGTAGAAATAGTCGTCTCTGTGTGGGCCAATAGCGAGGTAGAAATAGTCGTCTCTGTGTGGGCCAATAGCCAGGCAGAAATAGTCGTCTCTGTGTGGGTCAATAGCCAGGTAGAAATAGTCGTCTCTGTGTGGGCCAATAGCCAGGCAGAAATAGTCGTCTCTGTGTGGGCCAATAGCCAGGTAGAAATAGTCGTCTCTGTGTGGGCCAATAGCCAGACAGAAATAATCGTCTCTGTGTGGACGAATAGCTAGACAGCAATAGTCGTCACTGTGTGGGCCAATAGCCAGACAGAAATAGTCGTCTCTTTGTAGGCCAATAGCCAGACAGAAATAGTCGTCTCTGTGTGGGCCAATAGCCATACAGAAATAGTCGTCTCTGTGTGCGCCAATAGCCAGGCAGAAATAGTCGTCTCTGTGTGGCCCAATAGCCAGGCAGAAATAGTCGTCTCTGTGTGGGCCAATAGCCAGACAGAAATAGTCGTCTCTGTGTGGGCCAATAGCCAGGCAGAAATAGTCGTCTCTGTGTGGGCCAATAGCCAGACAGAAATAGTCGTCTCTGTGTGGGCCAATAGCCAGGTAGAAATAGTCGTCTCTATGTGGGCCAATAGCCAGGCAGAAATAGTCGTCTCTGTGTAGGCCAATAGACAGGTAGAAATAGTCGTCTCTGTGTGGGCCAATAGCCAGACAGAAATAGTCGTCTCTGTGTGGGCCAATAGCCAGGTAGAAATAGTCGTCTCTATGTGGGCCAATAGCCAGGTAGAAATAGTCGTCTCTGTGTGGGCCAATAGCCAGGTAGAAATAATTGTCTCTGTGTGGGCCAATAGCCAGACAGAAATAGTCGTCTCTGTGTGGGCCAATAGCCAGGTAGAAAAAGTCGTCTCTGTGTGGGCCAATAGCCAGGCAGAAATAGTCGTCTCTGTGTGGGCCAATAGCTAGACAGCAATAGTCGTCACTGTGTGGGCCAATAGCCAGACAGATATAATCGTCTCTGTGTGGGCCAATAGCCAGGCAGAACTAATCATCTCTGTGTGGGCCAATAGCCAGGTAGAAATAGTCGTCTCTGTGTGGGCCAATAGCCAGGTAGAAATAGTCGTCTCTGTGTGGGCCAATAGCCAGGTAGAAATAGTCGTCTCTGTGTGGGCCAATTGCCAGGTAGAAATAGTTATCTCTGTGTGGGCCAATAGCCAGGCAAAGTCGTCTCTGTGTGGGCCAATTGCCAGTAAAAGTCGTCTCTGTGTGGGCCAATAGCCAGGCAAAGTCGTCTCTGTGTGGGCCAATAGCCAGGCAAAGTCGTCTCTGTGTGGGCCAATAGCCAGGCAAAGTCGTCTCTGTGTGGGCCAATAGCCAGGCAAAGTCGTCTCTGTGTGGGCCAATAGCCAGGCAAAGTCGTCTCTGTGTGGGCCAATAGCCAGACAGAAATCTGCTTACGGAAGTAAGAGGGCATTGAATTAAAAACACAAATGATTGGAGCATATTGACTTCCCTTACCATGGCTACAGACAAGAAAAGCTCACAGAAGCAATGATCTAACTAGCGGTAAATGATAGTTCTTGTTCCAGTTTGTTACTTACCCTCTTCCCCCTCCCCCTACCCCCTCCCCCACCTCCCACTACTCTTACTCCCCAGACCCACACTACTCCACAAACAAAATAAAATGTTTTAAAGAAATCGAAAACAAAGCAAAATCTGGTGCGTTCAAAGAAGTGATTTTGAGAATCGTCAGATTAGATATTTGGAATCAATCCGCGCGTTAGTCCGTCATGCGCGGATCCTCAACAATGTAACCGCTTGGTTTATGACTGTGTAAATGGATTTGGGAAATGTACCCGTCATTTATTGGATTGCCGGTATACATCTGGGCATTGAACGATGTTCTACCGGCTCTAATAGACTTAGTGCCTGATTTATACCCGATATTGTATAACTGAACAAAGATATCATGAATAGTACTGTAACGCGTAAAGAGAGAGAGAGTGAGAGAGAGAGAGAGAGAGAGAGAGAGAGAGTGTGTGTGTGTGTATGTTGCACAGTAAAGAACGGGAACTGTGTTTGATTTCAGCTGCAGAACATAAAAGTTCTGGGCTGTAAAGTTCTTTATAAGAATGAATTTACCTGGTGGCTGTGGAAATAGATGCGTCTCACTTATTGAGGTAAAGGACATGAACGCTGTAGCAGCTGCACTGTTTCTCTAGTGTTTTGGAGTGGCTCCTGCGTGTTCTCTCTGGAAATTAAAAGTGGATTGAACAAAATGCAAATTCTTTTCTTCTGTCTCATAAAGAAAACGTAACAGGCAATACAAAAAGCTATACATTATCTCGCTGCCATAGAAATACATATCAGTTGGTGAGAATTTGATGAATACAAAATGTGGGCAAAAAACAAACAAACAAAACAACGCAAGACAACAATTTTTCGTCGACAAGAGTAAGGCATGGATTTCATACTGCTAGAAGTCACTTCAGAGCAGAGGTGCGGCACATGCCTCTTGGTTAATTTCCTTACTAGATGATTAGTAGTATGTGAACAGCAATCCATGATTTCTATGGTATGTATATAGCATGTCTTTCTTAAATGTTGTGTAGAGCCAGTCTTAACATATGGATGTGAACATGGACAATAGGACAATATGCAGGAAAATCACTGGAGGGTGTAGCAATTTGGATTTGCAGAAGATTGTTGAGAATATCATGGACAGCTAAGAAGAGTAATTAATGAAAACGTTCTGGAAAGGCTAAAGCAAGGAGAGAGCTAATATCCAATATTAGGAAGACACAGTCATAATTTGTTGGCCATGTAATAAGAAGGGACCAGCTGGAATATATTGTTACAACTGGGAAAATTGAGGGATAAAGAGATACAGGGGAGCAAAGAGAAAAGATACCAGACAGCTTAAGAGAATAGCTTGGCAGAAGGTCAACAATAGAAATGATAAATACCTGTCGACATCGAAAGTTGTGGAGAGACATGGTCACCTACGCCAGCAGGCAGTAACTTGATAATGATGATAAAATAGCATGTCTAATCCTTTCCAAGTTGGAAAAAATGTCGGTGGTTGTGTGTACGTTGTGTATGTTATAGAATCTTTAATATTTCAAAAGGCAGCTCTTAAAAAACATCAGAAAGAAACAATCAACATTTTTCGGGCACATCATGAGAAGAGGAAAATTGGAATACTTTGTTACAACTGGCAAAATAAAAGGAAATAGAGGTCGCGGACGACAAAGAGAGAAAATACTGGATAGTTTGGTGTCATGGCATGGAAAACAGTCAACAACAGAACTGATACGATGCACTGTGAATAGAAGATTGTGGAAGGACATGATCGCCTACGCCAACGGTATGGTACATGATGATGATGAGTATTTCAAAATTTAAAATAAAAGATGGTACAGCACTGCTATCGTACACAAATAATTAGGAGACGGTAGACTCCTATCATTATTGATAAATTAACTAATTTTCTTATATTTACTTCGTAGCGCGTCAAATGTTGCTGTGGATTCTAAGTTCTGTGCGAAAACCATCCAATACCAATTAGGAAACAGAGGTATTTATTATAATTACACAAGGATACAACTATTTAACTCAAGTATTAAGTCAGCCATGTGTTATCGCTGGAAAAAAAATTGGAGAACAACAAAAACAATAGTCACGAAGATACAGACATCGAATATATAATATGTTTGATCAGAATAAAAGTGTGGAAATGGCAGGACAAAATTACTAACTTAGAACTATTTGAGGAAGTATCAGACAAAGACCTTTGCACAACATGATGGGACAAAGACGATGGCGCTGGATAGGACACATCGGGGAAGCCAACAGAGAGTATCACACAACATGTCTACAACAGAGAGTATCACACAACATGTCTACAACAGAGAGTATCACACAACAGAGAGTATCACACAACATGTCTACAACAGAGAGTATCACACAACATGTCTACAACAGAGAGTATCACACAACATGTCTACAACAGAGAGTATCACACAACAGAGAGTATCACACAACATGTCTACAACAGAGAGTATCACACAACATGTCAACGACAGAGAGTATCACACAACATGTCAACGATAGAGAGTATCACACAACATGTCTACAACAGAGAGTATCACACAACATGTCAACGACAGAGAGTATCACACAACATGTCTACAACAGAGGTATCACACAACATGTCAACGACAGAGAGTATCACACAACAGAGAGTATCACACAACAGAGAGTATCACACACCATGTCTACAACAGAGAGTATCACACAACAGAGAGTATCACACAACATGTCTACAACAGAGAGTATCACACAACATGTCTACAACAGAGAGTATCACACAACATGTCTACAACAGAGAGTATCACACAACATGTTTTCTTTGGAATCCACAGGAAAGGAGAGAACTTACATATCCTTGCAGTGGGCATGTGGATACTTTGAAACGTTTTGCCGTCACTGCAGGCATCCCCTATATATGTCCCCCGCCCCTCCCCACCTCCCATTCTATTAACAAGCAATGCTTCCATCCTGATCGTTCTCCTATGTATTCATAATATGCTGGGGCGTTGCTTTAGGTGCAGTAACATAACTCAAGACGTCCTTTTCGTTGGTCAGACCAAATTACAAGTTGAATTACGCAACCTTGGAAGAAAAATAAAGAGCGAGCCTGTCGCGCCACATGGTAACCACTGGGGAATACGGATTTGGTGCACGTGTTTGTATAAATCTTTGGCACATTATTTCTTGGGTAATGTGATCGGTATTACGCCAGTAAAGTAAAGGTTTCCTCCCTTGCCCTGCTAGGCGTGTGGGATATGTTCTGTTAGTGACCATATTTTTCTATGACAAGAGCATATTTTCTGGGTGATGTTGTTGCTATCACGCCAGACTGCCTTAACTTCACAGAAACATATTTGGTGCACATTTTTAACGGCTGGGTGAACCCCGGAGCTTATCGGTCCTGAAAAAAAATCCGCCACTTCTACGGATCGAACACGAAACCTTCTGGTCAGGAAGCGAACTTTACGTCAGTGCTCTTTTCATTTCTCACAAAAATCTGATACTCACTTCAGTCTGGAATAACCTGCAATTCGGTATCAAGATCAAACTCCAGCATTTGTCGTTATTAGTTCAGTTCACTAACTACCCCGCTGCTAAGATAGAGATATAGGGATGTCCATCATAATGACGTATCATGCAGGACATTCATTGTCAACATTGGCTACACTAACCACAACGATCGATTCACTCTACAGAACGTAGTCAGACGTATGGATACCGTAGCACCAGCCTTGAATCCATAAAGTACAACCTTCGGTTTGACTTGATACAGGGATTTACATGAAGGAACACGTCAGCGTCGACGAACAAATCCAACGGCGATTTTTGTTAAAGAGCTCTCAGTGTTTTGACGCAATACAACATATCAACTGATATCGATGGAGAAAGGTCGTGTACACAACGCCTGATTTAATACAAAAATACTGCTGCCAAGTAAGTGCACGAGCTCCACAGCCTCGGCGGGAATCCATCTACACGTAAGGAGTAGTAGTAGCAGTAGTTGTAAGAGTAGTTGTAGCAGTAGTTGTAGGAGTAGTTGTAGGAGTAGTTGTAGGAGTAGTAGTACCAGTAGTTGTAGGAGTAGTTGTAGGAGTAGTTGTAGGAGTAGTAGTACCAGTAGTTGTAGGAGTAGTTGTAGCAGTAGTTGTAGGAGTAGTTGTAGGTGTAGTTGTAGGAGTAGTAGTAGCAGTAGTTGTAGCAGTAGTTGTAGGAGTAGTTGTAGCAGTAGTTGTAGGAGTAGTAGTACCAGTAGTTGTAGGAGTAGTTGTAGCAGTAGTTGTAGGAGTAGTTGTAGGAGTAGTTGTAGGAGTAGTAGTACCAGTAGTTGTAGGAGTAGTTGTAGCAGTAGTTGTAGGAGTAGTTGTAGGAGTAGTTGTAGGAGTAGTAGTAGCAGTAGTTGTAGCAGTAGTTGTAGGAGTAGTTGTAGGAGAAGTTGTAGGAGTAGTAGTAGCAGTAGTTGTAGGAGTAGTAGTAGCAGTAGTTGTAGGAGTAGTTGTAGCAGTAGTTGTAGGAGTAGTTGTAGGAGTAGTTGTAGGAGTAGTAGTAGCAGTAGTTGTAGGAGTAGTTGTAGGAGTAGTAGTAGCAGTAGTTGTAGGAGTAGTTGTAGGAGTAGCAGTAGCAGTAGTTGTAGGAGTAGTAGTAGCAATAGTTGTAGGAGTAGTTGTAGGAGTAGCAGTAGCAGTAGCAGTAGTTGTAGGAGTAGTTGTAGGAGTAGTAGTAGCAGTAGTTGTAGGAGTAGTTGTAGGAGTAGTAGTAGCAGTAGTTGTAGGAGTAGTTGTAGGAGTAGTAGTAGCAGTAGTTGTAGGAGTAGTTGTAGGAGTAGTAGTAGCAGTAGTTGTAGGAGTAGTTGTAGGAGTAGTAGTAGCAGTAGTTGTAGGAGTAGTTGTAGGAGTAGTAGTAGCAGTAGTTGTAGGAGTAGTAGTAGCAGTAGTAGTAGCAGTAGTTGTAGGAGTAGTAGCAGCAGTAGTTGTAGGAGTAGTTGTAGCAGTAGTTGTAGGAGTAGCAGTAGCAGTAGTTGTAGCAGTAGTAGTAACAGTAGTTGTAGGAGTAGCAGTAGCAATAGTTGTTGGAGTAGGAGTAGCAGTAGTTGTAGGAGTAGTTGTAGGAGTAATTGTAGGAGTAGTAGTATCAGTAGTTGTAGGAGTAGTTGTAGGAGTAGTTGTAGGAGTAGTTGTAGGAGTAGTTGTAGGAGTAGTAGTATCAGTAGTTGTAGGAGTAGTTGTAGGAGTAATTGTAGGAGTAGTAGTATCAGTAGTTGTAGGAGTAGTTGTAGGAGTAGTTGTAGGAGTAATTGTAGGAGTAGTAGTATCAGTAGTTGTAGGAGTAGTTGTAGGAGTAATTGTAGGAGTAGTAGTATCAGTAGTTGTAGGAGTAGTTGTAGGAGTAGTTGTAGGAGTAATTGTAGGAGTAGTAGTATCAGTAGTGGTAGCAGTAGTTGTAGGAGTAGCAGTAGCAGTAGTTGTAGGAGTAGTTGTAGGAGTAGTTGTAGGAGTAGCAGTAGTTGTAGGAGTAGTAGTAGTAGCAGTAGTTGTAGGAGTAGTAGTATCAGTAGTTGTAGGAGTAGTTGTAGGAGTAGTAGTAGCAGTAGCAGTAGTTGTAGGATTAGTTGTAGCAGTAGTTGTAGAAGTAGTTGTAGGAGTAGTTGTAGGAGTAGTAGTATCAGTTTTAGTAGCAGTAGTTGTAGGAGTAGTAGTAGCAGTATTAGTAGCAGTAGTAGTAGCAGTAGTAGTAGCAGTAGCAGTAGTTGTAGCAGTAGTTGTAGCAGTAGTAGCAGTAGTAGTAGTAGTTGTAGCAGTAGTAGTAACAGTAGTTATAGTAGCCTCCGTCAGTCATAGTTCACTATGAATTTTTCAGCGCCCCTAAAAATGTTTTTTTTTCTTTCCTTTCGCCGCGTATTCTCTTGTTCTATGAATCTGTTTGCTTCTTGCTTGAGGTGGACCTTTAGGGTGTGTTTCCAGTAATTGCGGTCTGCAGATATTTATTCCCAGGCTGCAGGGTTTATACGTAAACAATACGTAATGATATGTGAGGAGATACTATAACACTAACTATAGATACTAAGGACAACTATAAACATACAAATAAAGCTGGAAGGCTATGCACACATTGTTCGTCAAGTAAAAGCTTACAAAGATTGAAGTTGAAAGCTAAATAGAAAACGATGTCCGAGACGAAAGATTAGAATTCTTGGTGGCGTATAATAGTTGTTTGTTAGTATTGATCTTCTGTACATTTTGAGTAATGTGGCCAGTATTACGCCAGTGCCGTACAAGAAAAATTAAATATTTACTTAAGTAATGCTTATCAAAAAATCATCGAACTCGATCGAAACTCATGACCTCAGTTGACCGGTTCCATAACCCATTGCTCAGAGAAACATTGCAGGGTGTCACGCAAGAAAAGGATGAAATGTCCCCGTCGACAATGATTATAAATTGATTTCAATAACTCACACACGCTACTCCATACGCATACTAGCGAGCGTGAGTCATAATTGACTGTAGACTGCGATAAATGAGTTACCTCCAAGTGCCAGCCCTCGCTCACATCATAAACCTCGGGTCTTGCTGTGGCACATCCTGCTAAGTTAATCGGAACTGGCATGTCTTTTCCTTTCACTGGCACTTCTAGATCATTCCTGAGCCTTGTCATGGTGACATAGCCGTAGCACTCCTTCCCTGCCAATCACAGCATGCCTCTCTTAAGTTGATAAACTCATGAATGTAATTAATGTATTTTTAAAGACCCGTTAATATTTTATTTGCACGAGTAACTTCATTATATTGAAACATTATTATTTATAATCTGCTTAACACAGTTAGAAGCCAAGATAGTTCGTCCTAGAAAACAGCTAGGCCAACCCCTGGTGTATCTATAAAATGGTTGCCTGAGCTTTGGACCTGTCGGCTTTTGTTATCTTTCCATACGTTGTGACAAGGCCACATCACTAGCCCCCCTGCCTTAAGCCTGAATACCCATCACTGGCATTATGAGGTCAGCCAACGATCATCTTCCAAGTTACATAAAATGTCTTGAATATGTTGAAGCAGATAATTGAGCAAATAACCGCTGTTATCGATCTAGGACACAACATGTTCAGATATTTTATGTCCAATATTTTATCAACTGGGAAATTCGACGACCTTTTCGATTATGCATTATTTTGAGTTATATGGATTTTTTTTCTTATTTTACAATCAACGAAAAATAGAAATAACTTTCTGTGAGAAATCTCTAATTTTGTATATGGCTTTGGCGTCTTGACAGACGATTATTAATAGCAAGCAATCATGATAAATCAGTAGTTTGGTCAAATGTTAGTGTCTTATGCTGGATGCTTTTTTTTTCCTGAACAGATTCGCTGGTGGGTGAATCTGACGATATTGGATAGATAGATTCACTTGTGGGTGAATCTGACGATATTGGATAGATAGATTCACTTGTGGGTGAATCTGACGATATTGGATAGATAGATTCACTTGTGGGTGAATCTGACGATATTGGATAGATAGATTCACTTGTGGGTGAATCTGACGAAATTGGATAGATAGATTCACTTGTGGGTGAATCTGACGATATTGGATAGATAGATTCACTTGTGGGTGAATCTGACGATATTGGATAGATAGATTCACTTGTGGGTGAATCTGACGATATTGGATAGATAGATTCACTTGTGGGTGAATCTGACGATATTGGATAGATAGATTCAAGCGCAGAACGAACAAGATGTATTCGTGGTGCCTGGCGTCGTCTCCTTTCTCCTGCGTCTACATTTGTCTTGTAAATTTGAAATCAACGATGCCTCGTATGTTGCTGTGCCGTTAACAATTTATGTTCTCCATGTGCTATGATCTGCAACCAGAGCTTCCAAGTTTCTTTTAGCAACAGAGAATTGTTGGATCATTCAAGCTCCCACTCACTCTATATAACATACTTTTATGGCATTTTCCCATTCCTGCGGCTTGACGAGGGGGATTATGGGACCGGAAAACAAAGGTCGATTGTCCAGTGCAGTCGCCGCGAGGTGTTTAGGTTCAAATTTTTATTTACCCCCCCCCTTCCTTCCGATAGAAAAAAACTTGTAACCCTACCGGGATTCGAACCCGCTTTCTCCTATGTATATTTCGTGTATATATATATATATATATATATATCCCATTATTCTGGGGGTGTTGCAACACTACTGACAGCCTCCGTTACCCATCTCTCTATATCCTATGTATATTTCGTGTATATATCTATATATCCCATTATTCTGGGGGTGTTGCAACACTACTGACAGCCTCCGTTACCCATCTCTCTATATCCTGATCTCCATTTATTATATAACTCTCCGAAGTCGAGGACTGTCCATTCGTTGCTGTTATCTTCCAATCTGTCTGCCTCCCCCTCTCCCTCCTTTCACTGTTACTTACAAAATGGCCTTTATCAGGCAAGATGACCCAGATACGTCGTTAAACTACTTTTTTTACTTCACAATAGTTTACAAATCACCATGTACTTCTATTGCTTGTTGTATCCATTTGCAATTTCTTTCGTTTGTGAAATAATTTAAGTAAGAGATGCTAAACAAGTGGAACTAACATTTCATCTCCAAAGCTTATATATTCTTCTGTAGCTCTGCTGTAATATATATCAGGTCTTTTGGCTAATATTTAAGGGCAAGTACGTTTGGTAACATATTCTATATAAGAAACACGTAAATGTATGTTGGTTAAGCTGTATCTTGGTTTAAAAAAGAAATAAAATTATGACACTAATTGCTGTTATATATATATTTTTTTAGTCGAATTATTTTTACCATCGCATAATTGAACATATTTTATAACGTTAAAATTACCCCTGTTTCGTCAAATGAAGGGTCTTTGGTGCATCATCCCCGCTTATCCTTAATTATGACCTCACTAATGAAATTTTCGTGAAGTTATCTAACTTGTTTATCAGGCGTCATTCCTGCCATTTTCTCGTATGCTCAGACCCATCCTGAAGGACATCAAAAGTCATTTAATCTGTTCTCCATCAGTTATTTTTTTCCCCATTGATGTAAAACCATTAAGTGGTTTTATTTAGAATTTCTACTTTCCATTTATTCCTTTAACTTATTTTGATGTGATTTTCGCCCGAGGATAAATGTCAAGTAATTAATTATAAGATCCGTGGCCTGATTTCAATTTGTTAATCTATTTAATAATTGCTACAAATAACTCGATTCCCGTCTTTGGCTGTTTTTGTCTACAGCATATGTTTGACATCTCGCGTTGGGCAGAGAAACTTTGTACACTTGTCAATGAAGCTTTTATATCTAACAGGATATGCTGCATGATGATGGTGGTGGTGGTGATGATGGTGATGATGATGGCGATGATGATAAAAAATGATGATGGTAGTGGTGGTGATGATGGTGATGATGATAGCGATGATGATAAAAAATGATGTTGGTGATAATGATAATGATGATGGTGGTGGTGGTGATGATGGTGATGCTGATGGCGATGATGATTTAAAAAATGAT
Source organism: Megaustenia siamemsis (assembly GCA_032433765.1). Lineage (NCBI taxonomy): Eukaryota > Metazoa > Mollusca > Gastropoda > Stylommatophora > Ariophantidae > Megaustenia > Megaustenia siamemsis. The sequence goes on along the minus strand of JAVIAB010000139.1, from coordinate 3,968,783 downwards.
GACGATGATGGTGATAATAATGGTGGTGGTGGTGGTGATGGCGATGATGATAATTATAATGATGATGGTGACAATGGCGGTACTAGTTGGAATTATTATTTTCTAATTTAAAACTGTTTTGCATTTTTAAAAAATAGTTTCTTTATTGGGGGGGGGGGGGAAAGTATGAAAATAGTGCAACTAAATAGATACGCAGGAGAAACAAGATGTTATGAACCACATGCATCTATAACTGTAGTTACCACCAAAATGTCACAAACCACATGCATCTACAACACTGTTAACGATTAAAATGTCACAAACCACCAAAATGATACAAACCACATGCAACTATAACTGTAGTTAACCACCAAAATGTCACAAACCACATGCATCTATAACTGTAGTTACCACCAAAATGTCACAAACCACATGCATCTACAACACTGTTAACGATTAAAATGTCACAAACCACCAAAATGATACAAACCACATGCAACTATAACTGTAGTTAACCACCAAAATGTCACAAACCACATGCATCTATAACTGTAATTAACCACAAAAATGTCACAAACCACATGCATCTATAACTGTAGTTAACCACCAAAATGTCACAAACCACATGCATCTATAACTGTAGTTAACCACCAAAATGACACAAATCACATGCATCTATAACTGTAGTTAACCACCAAAATGACACAAACCACATGCATCTATAACTGTAGTTAACCACCAAAATGACACAAACTACATGCATCTATAACTGTAGTTAACCACCAAAATGACACAAACCACATGCATCTATAACTGTAGTTAACCACCAAAATGACACAAACCACATGCATCTATAACTGTAGTTAACCACCAAAATGACACAAACCACATGCATCTATAACTGTAGTTAACCACCAAAATGACATAAACCATATGCATCAATAACACTGGTAACGAATAAAATGACACAAACCACATGCATCAATAACACTGGTCAACGACCAAACTGACACAAACCGTATGCATCAATAACACTGGTAACGATTAAAATGACACAAACCACAAGCATCTACAACACTGGTAACGATTAAAATGACACAAACCACATGCATCTATAACACTGGTCAAGGACAAAAATGCTTAAAATACGAAAACAGCTAATCTTAATTACCCTGAAAATTAAAATATTTTTTAAAATCTGATTGGCTCTAATTTCTGAGATATACACTTCCGGTGGTGCATTTAGGGTTGATAGGTGTGTGTGTATGTGCGTGCGCGCATGCGTGTGTTTGTTTGTTATGAAACATAAGAGACACATTTCATAATTGTGTGTCCTTGACCAATAAAAACTGAACTCAAAATAACAAATGCATTCATATCTATATTTGCATAATCTTTTTGTATCAAGTGCCTAGTTCACGTACAGAAAATAAATGATTATTTCAACCTAATTCTGTGCTTTCCCTTTCAAATGTAAATCAGAAGTACCCAGGTTAAGTGTGAATAGTGCAAATAATTTTGTGGTTAAGTGACTTTTGTATCACAAAAGTGAAATATGACTGCAGTTGTTGCAGAAGCCTACAATTTGTATTAAGGCAGCGAAATAGGAGATCGGGGCTAGAGTAGGGAGCTAGACGTATATTGCCATACATGTGTAGTAAATCTTAAACAGTGGTTGAGCTGCAGAAGGGGCGCTTTGTGTCTTGCAATGTCTTGCAATCCCAATAATTTGGAGAGAACCCACTGATAACATCAACAGTTTTTACTTGTAACAAGGTCCGTCCAAGTTGGAAAGGAGCGTTAAAGAAGAAAATTCGGACTGTGAAATATCCAACAGATCCCTATGTCCTGTACCATGTGGCAAGGGGCTCACAGTCCCTAAAGTGTGAGAATCATTGTCAGCTGATTCGATCGAGGAAGAAGAGAGTGCTTGTGGCCTTGAACCATCAAGATCACACGACCACCATTTTAGGCAATATACATCCACTAAACACTAACCCATTTGAGGTCAACGGTCACAACATAAACAATTTGCGATATGCGGATCACACAGTCTTAATATCAGAGAATGAACTACAATAAATGATAGACATAATAGTAAAATAAAGCAACATGACATGTCTCAAGCTGAATAGAAAGAAAGCAGAAGCAATGGTGATACCGAAGAACAATATTCACCATTATGTAGCATAAAAATAAACTGGACAAATTAAAAGTATAACGCTTCTATCTATCTTTCGTTCGCCTGAAGTATTGTCTATATCTGCAATGTCGTTTCCTGTATAAATGTTACTGTCTTTTGCAATTCTTGCAGTGGCCCATATAGTTTTGTCTGTAGTGTTGTATCTATGGGCCAATGGATTTTCCTCAGTTTACTATATTCAGTGCAGTCTTGAAGTATGTGTTCAGTAGTCTGGGGCGCCTGTCCACATGTACAAGTAGTTGAGGTGCCGATCTTGAATTTTGTATACATGTGATTGTAGAGTCCACTGTGTCCTGTTATGAGACGTATACTGATAACTTGTTCATATCTATTCATATTATGAAAGGCATCCTGATTTGGGGCTTGTGGTCCTCTGATTGATTTGATTATCTGTTTCTTATGATGGTATGTAACCGGTGTATCTAGTTGTGTGCCTGTTGAACCTTCCTTTGCCAACTGATCTGTCCACAGTGAGATGGGATCTACTGCAGGGCAACCCTGTGGTGCTTGCAGGGTTCAGTCAATAAGGTCTGCAGATGTGGCAATTTTCTGGATTGTAGTGCCTGGAGTACTGATCTTGCATCTGTCAAAAACACTACAGGCTGTGGGCTAATATTATTGTTAAGCAGTTTTTCTATTGTCAACTTTATTGCTTGGATTTCGGTACACTGCTTCAAATACTAGGGCACAAAAATAGCATGAGATGGAAAATGCACCACAGAGAAAAAAACAGAGATGGAAAACAGTCAACAGAATCTACACAATGCACAGTGGATAGAAGATTGTGGAAGGATCGCCTACTCCAACCGGTATGGCAGTGCCTTGGTGGCGATAAAACCCTAACCCAAAGTGAACTGAGCGACCTTGTCAAAGACCAACATTTACACAGTTTACCTCCACTAAACCCTAACCCAAAGTGAACTGAGCGACCTTGTCAAAGACCAACATTTACACAGTTTACCTCCACTAAACCCTAACCCAACTTGAACTGAGCGACCTTGTCAAAGACCAACATTTACACAATTTATCTCCACTAAACCCTAACCCAAAGTGAACTGAGCGACCTTGTCAAAGACCTACATTTACACAGTTTACCTACACTAAACCCTAACCCAAAGTGAACTGAGCGACCTTGTCAAAGACCAACATTTACACAATTTACCTACACTAAACCCTAACTCAAAGTGAACTGAGCGACCTTGTCAAAGACCTACATTTACACAATTTACCTACACTAAACCCTAACTCAAAGTGAACTGAGCGACCTTGTCAAAGACCTACATTTACACAATTTACCTACACTAAACCCTAACTCAAAGTGAACTGAGCGACCTTGTCAAAGACCAACATTTACGAAATTTACCTGCACTAAACCCTAACTCAAAGTGAACTGAGCGACCTTGTCAAAGACCTACATTTACACAGTTTACCTACACTAAACCCTAACCCAAAGTGAACTGAGCGACCTTGTCAAAGACCAACATTTACACAATTTACCTACACTAAGCCCTAACTCAAAGTGAACTGAGCGACCTTGTCAAAGACCAACATTTACACAATTTACCTACACTAAACCCTAACTCAAAGTGAACTGAGCGACCTTGTCAAAGACCTACATTTACACAATTTACCTACACTAAACCCTAACTCAAAGTGAACTGAGCGACCTTGTCAAAGACCTACATTTACACAATTTACCTCCACTAAACCCTGACCTAAAGTGAACTGAGCGACCTTGTCAAAGATCTGAATTTATCCAAGAACAAAGCTGTGTTTCAGTTCCAGATTGCAACAGTGGAGCAGCAACCCAAATAACAACTTCACACATTTCTGTATTTCTGGACCTCAGAAACATTTTGTTACATTCTTTTTTTCAAAAACGGTGATCATTTTGTGTCACAACATTTCTGGTTTAATGACTGCCCTCAAAATCAATTACAAACCAGATTGCAAGATTCCATCTAGACAAGTCCTAAAGCTGTTTTATTGTATAATACTGTTGGCTATACGGATCATGCTAAAGAAACTGATGAAAACATTAAACAGCTTTTGAGGTGTATAAGCCACGATCTTCATCAGTGGTCACTCTGTGGTGACTTTCAAGTGGTCGCTCTTTTACTTTGACTTAGGTCCAAGATTTGGGAGCCGTGATAGCTCAGTGGTTAGTGAACTGGACTACAAAGGACAAGAGTTAGGGTTCGATCCCTACCGACAGGCTTCCGGGTTCACCCAACCTTAAATATGTACCGGATTTTTTTTCTGGGAGAGTAAAGCGGCACGGGCGTAATACCGACCACATTACCCCAAAAATCATTTGCTGAAGGTCAATACAATTTATGGTCACCAACACCATTTCCTATACGCCACTTGGCGTGACGGGGGCTCTTTACTTTACTTTTCTTAGGTCCAAGATTTAGGTTACTTTCTTTGTGAGTGGGATAGTTGTACAAGTAATGACCACTACACCAGGTACTGTTACTTTCTCTGTGAGTGGGATAGTTGTACAAGTAATGACCACTACACCAGGTACTGTTACTTTCTTTGTGAGTGGGATAGTTGTACAAGTAATGACCACTACACCAGGTACTGTTACTTTCTCTGTGAGTGGGATAGTTGTACAAGTAATGACCACTACACCAGGTACTGTTACTTTCTCTGTGAGTGGGATAGTTGTACAAGTAATGACCACTACACCCGGTACTGTTTCTTTCTCTGTGAGTGGGATAGTTGTACAAGTAATGACCACTACACCCGGTACTGTTTCTTTCTCTGTGAGTGGGATAGTTGTACAAGTAATGACCACTACACCCGGTACTGTTTCTTTCTCTGTGAGTGGGATAGTTGTACAAGTAATGACCACTACACCCGGTACTGTTTCTTTCTCTGTGAGTGGGATAGTTGTACAAGTAATGACCACTACACCCGGTACTGTTTCTTTCTCTGTGAGTAGGATAGTTGTACAAGAAATGGCCATTCCATTAAATATGTTTTGGCAGTCTGTGCAGTAAAAATGTTGAATACTTCAAGCAGAAACTTGACATAGCACGCATTAACATCGAAGAGGACCCACTGCCACTCTGTATCAAAATGATCTGACACACGTTTCTAACTTTTCTTAAGGTTAAGGTTAAGGTCAAGGTTAAGGGTAAGGTTATCAAAATTTAACTCCGAACACATCCAAAGCCTCTCCGGTGTTCTCCTAAAAATCTTCATCAGTAAGCAGCGACTACCCGTGCCTGTTTGGTATTAATTCACCGTTTTGTTTTTTATATTCTTTGAAAACATCGTTCAGTCCCATTCTGCCAATTCCAATTTTCACTGCTAGGTCAGTCAGCCTAGATAGCGACGTATTTACTTACAAAGTCTTTCATTCTACCCTTCTCTCTGAGGCTGTCAATGACCCTATCCACTGGCTAATATTTTGAACTATTACATCGAAACGTTATGTTACTGGGACTTCGATAAGTTTGACTGGGACTTCGATAAGTTTGACTGGGACTTCGATAAGTTTGACTGGAACTTCGATAAGTTTGACTGGGACTTCGATAAGTTTGACTGGGACTTCGATATGTTTGACTGGGACTTCGATAAGTTTGACTGGGACTTCGATAAGTTTGACTGGGACTTCGATAAGTTTGACTGGAACTTCGATAAGTTTGACTGGGACTTCGATAAGTTTGACTAGAACTTCGATAAGTTTGACTGGGACTTCGATAAGTTTGACTGGGACTTCGATATGTTTGACTGGGACTTCGATAAGTTTGACTGGGACTTCGATAAGTTTGACTGGGACTTCGATAAGTTTGACTGGGACTTCGATAAGTTTGACTAGAACTTCGATAAGTTTGACTGGGACTTCGATAAGTTTGACTGGGACTTCGATAAGTTTGACTGGGACTTCGATAAGTTTGACTGGGACTTCGATAAGTTTGACTGGGACTTCGATAAGTTTGACTGGGACTTCGATAAGTTTGACTGGGACTTCGATAAGTTTGACTGAAGAGTACAAGTTTTACAGAAACTTGAACTTGGTGACATTGTGTTGTTGACAGTTTCAAGGGAGAGAAATCTGCGGAAAGTAACAAAATGATTTCACAATCCATATGTTACTGCTTTACTTACCTTCGTAAGCTATTATACGTTGCGTGCCATTATTCGTTGCGCGCCATTATTTATGCAACATTTGTTTTCCAATCTAGATTTGAGTGGGCAGTGGAAGAAGAATACACATTTCTTGAATTAAAAATCATACATAACGCATGCAGCAGATTTACTGAGTGTGGCTAGTAAGCTGCAAAGTAAAGATTCAAAGGAGTGGTTCTCTAGAATCCATATGGCAAGAGAATTAAAAGAATCATATAAACAGATAAGAAACAGCAATCAATAATATAACATAGAGAAAGCATAAACTCAGTGACGGAACTTCAGATGTGAAGATATAAGGCATCTTTGAGGGACAGAACAAAAAAAAAATAAAAACAAGAATGAATCATAATTAAACATATATTGTACACATGAGAAGAAGGTATCGGGCTAGAGTGCGATATACACAAACAAATATGGAGGATTACAAATACATTCACAAAGTCTACACTTATATTTATGCTTCTCTTTGCTAGATTTTTAAATGCCGTTTTGTACTTTGTGATTAAGTAAGCAGCTGGTCGACGAGCAATCTGTTTGAGGTAATGAGGATACCAGCGACATCGCTATTATCTTTAGTGTTTCCTTTCACATCGTGCTAGTGCAGTGGTCTTCAAACTGTTCATTCTTAGCGCTCACTATTGAAACTTTCGTTAAGATAAAGGTGACGTTTTGTAACCCTTTTTGATACTTTATTAAAATTTAAAAACGTTAAATAAGCTGCTTTGTAACATTGTACTATCGTGGAGGAGTGAAACATTAAGCTTTGTAACATGTATCAGCATGCAATAATGAATCATTAAGCTCTGTAACATTGTACTAGCACGCAAGAGTAAACATTAAGCTCTGTAACATTGTACTAGCACGCAAGAGTAAACATTAAGCTCTGTAACATTTTAATAGCACGCAAGAGTAAACATTAAGCTCTGTAACATTGTACTAGCACGCAAGAGTAAACATTAAGCTCTGTAACATTGTACTAGCACGCAAGAGTAAACATTAAGCTCTGTAACATTTTAATAGCACGCAAGAGTAAACATTAAGCTCTGTAACATTTTAATAGCACGCAAGAGTAAACATTAAGCTCTGTAATATTGTACTAGCACGCAAGAGTAAACATTAAGCTCTGTAACAGTGTAATAGCATGCAAGAGTGAAGTATTAAGCTCTGTAATATTGTACTAGCACGCAAGAGTAAACATTAAGCTCTGTAATAATGTACTAGCACGCAAGAGTAAACATTAAGCTCTGTAATATTGTACTAGCACGCAAGAGTAAACATTAAGCTCTGTAACATTGTACTACCGTGAAAGAGTGAATCATTAAGACGTGTAACATTGTACTACCGTGAAAGAGTGAATCATTAAGCCTGTAACATTGTACTACCGTGAAAGAGTGAATCATTAAGCCCTGTAACATTGTACTACCGTGAAAGGGTGAATCATTAAGCCTGTAACATTGTACTACCGTGAAAGGGTGAATCATTAAGCCTGTAACATTGTACTACCGTGAAAGGGTGAAACATTAAGTTTCATCATATTTGACCACATAACATGGAGATTAGATTCCAGTGAATTCCTCTCTGTTATTATACCTCCCAACTTTGCGACCCAAGTACCCAATTGTTTTAGCTGGATTGATGTTATCTCCTATGTGACACCCTTTACCCATTGTATTTTTAATAGTTTGTACAACTACCGTCCACCTGATAACTGGTACCACTCTCTAATGAGTGAAACCGTCCAGGATGAAGAGCCCTGCTCCAGCGGGTGTACTTAAGCCCCCACACTGCAAATCATATCACCCCTGTGGTATTGAAATAACAATTCTCAGACTTATTAAAGGTCTGTAGGAAATAATTAAGTTTTGGGACCTAAATGACATGATTTTTCCAGCAGAGAACACAATTATCTTTTATAGGACATAGGTTATAGGCCTCTTCATACCTTCATTGTGACTTTCGTTCTTGCATAACGTCAACAAGTTCGCGAATATTCTGTTGTTTGTCGATCCTGGCGCATGCAGTCCGCTGTGGGTCGCTGACTCTGCTCATTTTAGTTGCTGGATCTGTGTTTTGGTCCCCACTGTTCACCCTGTAACGTTTTATACATTTTGAAAACAACATATTAATAACAACAACAAAAAAACTATCTTAGCTGTAGTATCCCATTGCTGGGGTTTGCCGGGGGAAGATAGAGGACCTGTGAATACAGCCCGCTTGTCCTGAGCAGTCGCCCCGAGGTATTCAGTGTCATTTTTTTTTCTCTTTAATTTCACCCCGGAAAGAAACACTTTTGACGCTACCTGGATTCGTACCCGACATTTCCGGGTTTGGAACACGAGTCATCGATTCGGCCACCCTCTAAATCGTGACATGTATAAATGGGCTAATTTTGTTCCTTGATTACAAATTCTCATTTGTAAACATTTTGCGTGCAATTATAAACTCATGTGTAATCATTAAGTTCATCAAGATGAGCACGTGGTGGGGACAACTTGGTTACGTAGATTGAGATGCTGGAAGTTACCAGGAGGCTGGTCAGTGCGACCCCCCCCCCCACCCCGATATCTCTGAGTCTTCCCGTTGAGCGAGGGGACAACCCAATGGTTGTGACGTTTTCAGCATCGTGAACAATTGCGGTTGTGGGTAAAATGAGGTAAGCAGGCTATAGTTTTGGGATAACTCAAAAATGACGTCATCAGCATTAGGGTCTTTCGAGTAAAACCACGTCAGTGACAATAAACGTTACGGGGCACTCGTGAAGTGTACATTAAGTCACTGTTACGGGGCACTCTTCAGTGTACATTAAGTCACTGTTACGGGGCACTCGTGAAGTGTACATTAAGTCACTGTTACGGGGCACTCGTGAAGTGTACATTAAGCGAAAAGCAGTAAACAACTTCTAGAATAGTTACAATATTTATTTTCGAGATGCAAAAGCATTGCAGAGTTCACGGCAACACGATGGCGGGGTCGGCGGCCATTGCGCACGATACCTTTAAGTTAGACATACATGACTGCGTGAAGGCTTTAACCTCTCACAGGAAGGCGACAACGAAGCTGGGGATAACCGCGTATCAAAGGAATGGTGATACGTGGCGCCGCGAAGGGCGAAAGCTGGAAAAGTCACCTCAGCATTTAATCAATGCAGGACAGAAAGAATCACGGAGTCGTGATAGCTCAGTGGTTAGTGAACTGGACTACTAAGAACAAGAGATCTGGTTCGACCCTGATCTTCGGCTTCTAGGTTGACCCAGCCTTAAGTATGTACCCGATTTTTTTTTTTTTTCTGGGAAAGTAACGCAGCACGGACGAAATACCGACCACATGACTCCAAAAACCTTGTGACGGAGGTCTATACAAATGATGGTCACTAACACCATATTCCCTAAACGCCACGTAGCGTGACGGAGGTCTGTACAAATGATGGTCACTAACACCATATTCCCTAAACGCCACGTAGCGTGACGGAGCTCTTGACTTTTATTTACTCATATGACGAGTTTGGACTTGCCTCGAATTTCAATTATCAATAATATAAGAATTCCTTTCATCAACAGATAAATAAACAAAGCGAACAAGAATAGCATCGTTTGTAGAAAATGTTAACAGTGGCTACATTACTTTGCTGGAATCATGTCTTGCATCCAGAGGGATTTATGCCTGAAGATTATCGTGTCAAAGCACTCTGATGTCACTTGATTTTGTGCGTGCAAGTTGTGTTTTTTTTACGGTTTCTGCCAGGCTCGCCATGCTCGTGCACAGAACTCAGATGTCTGTTGACCTTGTGATAGCGAGGTCGTGTCAGGATATGTAAGCAAATATTGTAGATCACGTGGTTTTTGTCATGAGCCGCGTACATCTTGCTCCAGGAGTTGCTCATTTGCCAGTTTGTGTTTTGGCTTCAGCTAGCATAACAATTGTGAACGATACTGTATCGTCTTGTTATGAAATGAGCCTGGTGTGTTTAATATTATTTTTTGCTAAGGTCTAGGATTGCCAAACAGGAAACAGTGTATTTGCCACTGCAGGAGTCTACACTGTTGTAGATTGCGATCATGGATTGCGCCATCACCATCATCATCTAATAATATTTGCTGGTGTCAGGATAGAATTGAGTTCAACGAGGTTTAAGTGAGGGCGAATTTGAGCTTTTTTTTTATTTGGGTTGCACGAGTTAGGCCATCTGAGTTTGAATTGATAAGATCATCACCGACCTAAAGTTGATCAAAACCTCATTTGACATTACTGGCTTCCAGAAACATGTTCAGTGACACTGAATCTAGAGGGTAGCCTCCTCAGTGGCGGAGATACAGAAGATATACTGTAACACCACCAAGATGGACAGCTTCAACTTCTCAAAAACCCAAACACTTTAGTCTGCCATCAAACTAACCTCCGTCAAGGAGATAACAGCTAACATAGACCACGTGACGTCACATCCACATCATCGCATTGACGTGTTTATTTGTGCCTGTTACAGGACACAGCTGTTATTCTTGTTTTTATTTTAATGTGGCATTTTAGTTCTAATCTCGGAAATGTTGCAACAACGTCGATAAAGATATCCTGAGGAATAGTACATTTCACTTATTATTATAATTGATATTTATGGAAGTGGTTACAATTTGTGACACCATATGCAAAATGGAACATTTTTTTTTAGCTTAAGTCAATATTTATCTATGAATGATATTTTAGTAGTTAATGCCCGCAACAAGAAGATCAAAGATTGGTAAATCCAAGAGTTCCGAGGAAGTGCAATATTCAAAGTTTAACCACAAAAAGAATTTTTTTTTTCAAATTAAGATACAAATACTTCTAACTAATGTTTTCAGTGTACTCGTATAATATAATCCGCAAGTGATTGTAGTCTTTCTGAAAAAAAAAAAACAGAAATGAGTAAATCTACTAAAGTATCACTGACAAACAACTGTGCGGAACAATTAACATGTATACCAGAAGCAATATATTCAAATAGACTAAATACCTAGTTGTGTACAATGTCTGTTGTTGTCGATTTTAGCAATCGGTAAAAAAAAAAAAAAAACACCCACTTCAGGGAAAACATGAGACCACACACTTGTGGACTAGTTATGGAAAATGTAAGCGCAGAGAACAAACATCTACCGCTAGACATTCAAAATGGAAAAACACAAATTTAGAGAGAAAAACTGCGGAAAATCTTAGAAAACAAACGAAAAGGTTTGAAGGTAATTATAGATAGTTGAAAAATATTCCAGAACCAAGGTCTGAACAGGGAGTAGCGATAGAGAAGTAGATAGAGTAGTGGTGAAGTGAAAACATTAATTTGGGTTGCTGTAAAACTGATGGTTTCAATGTTTACAAAGTCCTAAATGGGTATTATTTTTATTCTGGATAGAGAGACAGAACTGGTATGACGCTTACCATAATACCCATAAATGTCAGTAACGTCAAGGATGTAAATGTTCCCTCCACACCTTGCAAGGGGCATGGAGAATATGGTGTTAGTGACCATATTTATCTATGACCACGGCACATTTTTAGGTGATGTAGTCGGTATCACACCAGGACGCCTTTACTGGAGAGAACAAAAATCTCTGGTACTCAATTTTTTTAGGCGGGGTGAAACCCCGGAGCCTTGTCGGTTCGGAAAAAAAATTCTGCCACTTCTAGGGATCAAACCAAGACCCTTCTGACCAAGAAGCGAGCACACTAACCACTCAGCCACCGAGAAGCGAGTACACTAACCACTCAGCCACCGAGAAGCGAGCACACTAACCACTCAGCCACCGAGAAGCGAGCACACTAACCACTCAGCCACCGAGAAGCGAGCACACTAACCACTCAGCCACCAAGAAGCGAGCACTCTAACCACTCAGCCACCAAGAAGCGAGCACTCTAACCACTCAGCCACCAAGAAGCGAGCACACTAACCACTCAGCCACCGAGAAGCGAGCACACTAACAACTCAGCCACCAAGAAACGAGCACACTAACCACTCAGCCACCGAGAAGCGAGCACACTAACCACTCAGCCACCGAGACTCATCACAAATGTACCAATGGTTAAAAAAAAAAGAGTGCAATAATATCCATCACCTGTACGACACAGAACATGGTTGAGTACTTTATTTCTTCCGTCACTTAAGAGTGTCTTACTTCAGCTCCGGACATAGAATCATTTATTTCCCGGAACTGTGTTCTCTATTACAATTTATTCTCATGGCATGGTTAGACGACCTCTTTACTGCTCTATTCGCGAACTTCTTATGGAGAAGGTATCCAACTCTCAGCACCTCCCATTAACACTGGAATTGTTTTCTTTTTCTAGGTGGCTGATCTAGCTGATCTAGCTGATCTAGCTGATCTAGCTGATCTAGCTGATCTAGCTGATCTAGCTGATCTAGCTGATCTAGCTCATTGGTAACAAATTGGACTATTAATGACAAGAGGTCAGGTTCATCCAGCCTTAAATGGGTACCGGATCTTTTTGGGAGAGAAAAGCTGCACGGGCGTAATACTGACCACGTTATCCCAAAACCCATGTGTCGGGGGTCTATGAAAAACTGAAGCCAACTAACATCGTATTATCTATACATATCACGTGGAGTGACTGGGCTCCTTTTATTCTGTTTTAGTTTTCGACAAAGCAGGACGGATATATCACGCATGAAATGAGAGCTACAGCTGTCGTCATATTAAATGTTTCAGTAATTGTTTTATTTTACAATTGTAGAGTGATATTTAAAAGAATAACAACAAATATGGATAAAACAAAACAAAGCAGAAAGCTTTTGTCTTTGTCTGTAAGTATCATCATCACTATGCTCTTCCACTCTCCATTATAATTTCAATCATCTCCACATAATGCAGGAAGATTTAGATTACAGCACAGAGTATGAACTTCGTCACATTCGCGAGGACCGGTCAGGAGTTACAGAAATTTTTTTTTTTTTTTTTTTGTAAAGGGCTATACATTTTAATTTTTTTTTTTTAGAAATGCAGGCAACTGCATTCATACAACCTGATCTTTAAATATTGCCACGGGTTCTTGAACGTGCTGAATCCAAACACTGGCCTTCTTTGTTAATTACCTATCTGCTAAAGCTAATTACTTTGAGAACAGAGGTCATTGTGGAAAAGAGAGTTAGCCTCGTTCATTTCAACTGAGGTTTGAACCGGGCACCTTCTCATTGTGTGCAAGAGTTCCTCAGTCTCACTGCTACAGAGACATTCCCCAAAGATGAATGACAAAAACGTAAATGTTAACATAATTCTAACGATCACAAGTTTCTATGTTTTCATTTGTAGATGTACATTTTACCCATCAGATTTCATGACATTTGACCACAAGTACATCATCTTTATAACAGCTTCTATATCATCACTTCGTTTTGTAGCACATCTAGTGTCGAGGGATGTAGCTATCATCTCTTCATTCGCAGCTGCTCAAACACAACTCTAATGTTGATGACCTCTCCCAAAATATTAAAATACCACGACCTCAATTAGTCATCAACTAAATGACATACTAGGTGCAAACGTCAAAAAGTTGTTTGAGGAGAAAAAAAAAACAGATGAACTCAAGAAATCTAACTCTTGGTTTGGGAATAAGGAAATATGATGTTTCTCATTGTTGCGTGCCCAGCGTGTACCTACGGCATTTGATTTCCCTGTCGACGAGGCATCAACGTGATGTTCATGTTTGTCAACCCAGCGCAGCTATTTCAATCCAGGCTGGATTCTATTCCAGATATTTTCCCTGTTGGTTATTTGTTCACGCCAGTGGTTCTAGAAACACATGTACTCAATACCCTGACAGAGTAGCAACCATAAGTTTATGTTTGAGAAGGCCTTAATCGTTACCGTTGTTCCTTGTTGCTAGAGTAAGTGTTCAGTCGGTTTCAGCAGATGAAGAAATGTGAGCTGGCTGAAGTAACAATTTCCGTTGATGAAGTCGGATGTGTTGGGCCGAAAGGCGCAAATATCAGAGTTATACTGCAAACCACAACACAACGCAGTCACGCCTATTTAACGTCCTTTTAAGGGCGGATGATGAAGAGGTGTACTCCCTGAGTCATCGGGCGAACGCAAGCAAGCAGCAAGTAAAAACTGCTTCCTGTTTATGCATGCAGTTAATTTATATTCACAGATTGTCATTGTTCCTTATTTCAAGTTACATTTCAAATTGTTGCATTCACAGATTGTCATTGTTCCTTATTTCAAGTTACATTTCAAATTGTTGCATTCACAAGATTGTATCCTCTTACCTCTGACGAAGTCCCTAGAGACTAGGAACTGAATTTTGCCTGTTAATCCGTTTTTCCTTGGCGGCCGTATGAACAGGGGTCCTTCGCCGCACAGGCAGATAATAACTACGTCTTCGGTACTCATATTTTTTCCATCAATGAGTAATTTACGTTTCAAGCCGGGCCTCGCTGCTGAGACCAAGGGTGGTTGCTGCAGAGAGCAATCATAAATAAAAATCCCCACTGGTGCAGCCAGGATTTGAACCGACAACCTCTTTGTCTCGAGGCCGGCGTCTTGCATCGAGTCCAACCAGTCCCCCGTTTCCTTATAAAATGTGGCGCAAATTTCCACCTGGCGCACAGTTACAACAATATACGTAATAGAGAGTTTTAAGACGTAGCCAATGTCCTTGCCTTTAAATGCCAAGACGAATAAACGTTATGCTGGCCAATCAGCATCTCATTGACACGAACTCCGTCTTGATTTTAGTAGTATTTTTTAGATCTGAAGCATCAGTATGTGCCGTGCTTCGCATGCCAGGGACATGGTTCTAAATCTCTGTGTCACTGACGTCACTTTAAATATCACAGTTAACTGGTTCGTTAAAAACCATTTGAGCCAACCTGTAACTGCTTCCGTCGCCTTTCCGTGCTCGAGGTTGTTGCTCCCTTTGTCCTGCAATCATTTTATATTTTATTCTAAACGATAGGACGCAAAGGCGCATCACAGCAGCAGAGCGGGAAGCTGTCAGCGATCCACAGCTGATGGCTTGCGCCAGGATCGGTGAACAAGAACCAATCAGACCCTAATCTACCTCTTCGCCTTGCCTCTAGAAACAGACTAACCTGTCTAGTCTGGCCAAGTTCGTAGGGATCGAAGAGGGAAGGCAACCCGGTACTTAAAAATAACATGCTGAAGTCGGATGCGATGGGCCGAAAGGCGCAATTATCGCAGTTCTAATGCAAACTACAACACAGCGTATCTACACCCACCACCCACTTAACGTCCTTCTAAGAACAGATAACAAAGAGGACAATCAATTCCTTTAGTAGTCACCGGTGGAGGACAGAAAGAAAAACAAAGGAACCCCAAGCGATTCATTTTATGACAACTTTTGGACTCACAACACTTACCTGTCAGTGTCACCTGTCAGCAATACCCTAATCACAACTATCCTCTATTTAACTCGTTAGCTTCCACTTGTACACATTTACATCAATCTCATCCTTCCATCTATTGTTTAGAGCAAATTCTAATTTTTTCTTTTACAATATTCCGTGACTTCAAGAATGGTTCACTTAAAAATTCTTTCATCATTTATTATCTGTTTCGTCGTCTTTTCGACACCGAACCACCTGGATGGCAGGACTTTATTCGTACGCCCTTGATATCATCTACTTGCATCTGTCAAATGAATGTCCTAGTACGCTGGCCTATTTTTGCTTTCCTCTTATCGAGCGAGGCACGATCAGCTCAACATCAGTCTTCTCAATTTAATTAGGCTGCAATTGTCATTAAAATATGTTAGACTGTAGATAAAATTACATTTTAATAAAACGGCATTTTGTTAACTGTAATTCCAAGTGAATGTTTCATGTCGTCAGTTACTCTCATGCACGCTTTAACGGGATCAAGCAAGCACCTTCAAAGTTTGCTAACAAATTACCCGCCAGAATGAGTCACGTGTTATATGTCAACTAGTGGACAGAATGTCGACATTGTGACGTAAAGTTGTCATCATCAAGGAGCCAATGGTGGGGTGTACTAAACACTCCAAGGTATGGTGACAGCTTTACAAATAAAGAACACAACACAATACTGACGTTTCGGCCTGTGGCCTTCTTCAGAATACAGGGACAACGACAACAAGCGGTGAAGCACAATTACTACATGTTAAATGATCAAGTGGAGGGCGAGGAAAGTAGGATGCAGAAATAAGAAAAGAGAGAAATGAATATTACATGATGAGAGGTATGATGGGCGTCAAAATATATAAAATAGAAAAAGAGAAAAATGTATAATAAATTGTACTTAGCTGAGCTCAGAGCAGGGAAACTGTAATCAGTGCTGAAACAAGTCGAAATGACTAAAAGCGCAGAGAACGTGTATAGAAAGCAACACGTGACAAAGACAGGTCAGTAAAGAGGGCAAAAGGGTCTAATATCGGGAAAACCAAAGGGGACACTCCTGGGACACAACAAGCAATACATATAAATCACTCAACAATGGAAGTGAGAGATCACGCGAGAGGTTAAGAGAAAGAAATTGAATGACACGACAAAGTAGTAAACTAGGCAGTGGGTGAGAGAGATGGACTCTACAGAATGGATGGCCTCGAACTGAAAGAGTTGAGAGGTAGGTCAACGAAAGGAAGGATAGGATACTGGAGGAAGAGATACGGTGAGGAAGAATAATAAAGCCGGTATAATGAGAAGGGCGATAGAGGGGTGGTCCGGAGGAAGTTAGTCTATCGGGAGGTAGGGAAGTATTAGAGGAGGAGGTATGGAGAGGAGGGATAAGAAGCAGGTATGTGAAAACTTGATAGGGGGAGAGGCGGTAGGTCAGAAGTGAATGGAAAAAGAGAAAGTCTGGAAGAAGTGAAGCAATAGGGGATGGTGTGCAAGAGGTATGAACCATAGGAGGTAAAGAAGTAGGGAAATGATAGAACAAAGGGGGGAATGAAAGTGGGCATCAGGATAAGGGGGATACTGGAATAGTAGGTATAGATGAGTAGTGACTACAAGTGAATAGAGAGGAGAGGGGTGAGCTAGGAGTAGATCAGCAGAGGGGTGGAAGGAAGGACGAGGAACAATAGAGGTGGGCAGAGAGATCGTACGTACAGTCCAGGTGGAGAGGTGATATAGTGATAAAGAGGTAAAGGACATGAAGGTAGTCAGAAGAGAAAAAAGGTGTGGGGAGGGGGGGTGTTTAGGATGAAGAAGGCAAGATGGGGGTTACTCAAAGAGGATATGAAAAGCAGGGATGGACGAGGAGTAGAGGACCCAAGAAGAGAAATAGGAAGAGAAGTCCATAGGTGGGAGGGTGGAGTCGGAGGCAGGAGGGTCCTCAGAGGGACAGGGATACATTGATGCCACGAGGGGTGAGGCAGCCCCAACGAGCGATCAGACGGTGCTCAAGAGTGAGCCGACTGTGGTGATCAGAGGAGCATGATATTAGGCCAGTTACCAAGACATCAGTCTTACCTCGATGGCCCCTCGAGTTAAAGTGGGCTGCTACAGGAGTGTCCGCTTCTCGGGTGATGTCATTCAAGTGTTCACGGCATCTATCGCCGATTCTTCGACCAGACTGACCGATGTAGGTCAACTTGCATCGCTTGTACGTACGATCTCTCTGCCCACCTCTATTGTTCCTCGTCCTTCCTTCCACCCCTCTGCTGATCTACTCCTAGCTCACCCCTCTCCTCTCTATTCACTTGTAGTCACTACTCATCTATACCTACTATTCCAGTATCCCCCTTATCCTGATGCCCACTTTCATTCCCCCCTTTGTTCTATCATTTCCCTACTTCTTTACCTCCTATGGTTCATACCTCTTGCACACCATCCCCTATTGCTTCACTTCTTCCAGACTTTCTCTTTTTCCATTCACTTCTGACCTACCGCCTCTCCCCCTATCAAGTTTTCACATACCTGCTTCTTATCCCTCCTCTCCATACCTCCTCCTCTAATACTTCCCTACCTCCCGATAGACTAACTTCCTCCGGACCACCCCTCTATCGCCCTTCTCATTATACCGGCTTTATTATTCTTCCTCACCGTATCTCTTCCTCCAGTATCCTATCCTTCCTTTCGTTGACCTACCTCTCAACTCTTTCAGTTCGAGGCCATCCATTCTGTAGAGTCCATCTCTCTCACCCACTGCCTAGTTTACTACTTTGTCGTGTCATTCAATTTCTTTCTCTTAACCTCTCGCGTGATCTCTCACTTCCATTGTTGAGTGATTTATATGTATTGCTTGTTGTGTCCCAGGAGTGTCCCCTTTGGTTTTCCCGATATTAGACCCTTTTGCCCTCTTTACTGACCTGTCTTTGTCACGTGTTGCTTTCTATACACGTTCTCTGCGCTTTTAGTCATTTCGACTTGTTTCAGCACTGATTACAGTTTCCCTGCTCTGAGCTCAGCTAAGTACAATTTATTATACATTTTTCTCTTTTTCTATTTTATATATTTTGACGCCCATCATACCTCTCATCATGTAATATTCATTTCTCTCTTTTCTTATTTCTGCATCCTACTTTCCTCGCCCTCCACTTGATCATTTAACATGTAGTAATTGTGCTTCACCGCTTGTTGTCGTTGTCCCTGTATTCTGAAGAAGGCCACAGGCCGAAACGTCAGTATTGTGTTGTGTTCTTTATTTGTAAAGCTGTCACCATACCTTGGAGTGTTTAGTACACCCCACCATTGGCTCCTTGCTACTAGCTTTACCGCAGCATTGCAATTATTTGCCTGTTCCCTCCCCTGTCATCATCAAGTCGCGTGTCCTATGCACAACATTTAATTCACCGCTGCCCATATTTTTTTTTTTGCGTTCGCCAGCTTTTACCTCTGACGAATTCCTTAGGGACCAGGAACTGAATTTTTGTGTTAATCCATTTTTCCCTGGCACCAGTGTGCACAGAGGTTCCTCGCCGCACAGGCAGGTAATTCCGTCTTCGGAGGTACTCATATTTTTTTCCGTCCGTGAGTATTTGACGTTTCAAGCCGGGACTCGCTACTGAGACCATGATTGGCTGCCGCAGATAGAAATTGTAAATAAAAATCTCAACTGGTGCAGCCAGGGTTTGAACTCACAACTTCTCTGTCTCGAGGCCGGCGTCTTGCCTCGAGACCAACCAGTC
Organism: Megaustenia siamemsis; assembly: GCA_032433765.1. Classification (NCBI taxonomy): domain Eukaryota; kingdom Metazoa; phylum Mollusca; class Gastropoda; order Stylommatophora; family Ariophantidae; genus Megaustenia; species Megaustenia siamemsis. The sequence continues at coordinate 3,949,363 of JAVIAB010000139.1, read as the reverse complement.
CCCTGCTCCCGTATGAACGAATCTCTGTCTCTAGCCAGATCTCCCACAGAACGCTGCATTCATCACAGCACATATGAAAGAATCTCTGTCTCTAGTAAGATCTCCTACAGATCGTTGCATTCATCACAGCACATATGAACGAATCTCTGTCTCTAGCCAGATCTCCTACAGAACGCTGCATTCACCACAGCACATATGAAAGAATCTCTGTCTCTAGCCAGATCTCCCACAGAACGCTGCATTCATCACAGCACATATGAAAGAATCTCTGTCTCTAGTAAGATCTCCTACAGAACGTTGCATTCATCACAGCACATATGAACGAATCTCTGTCTCTAGCCAGATCTCCTACAGAACGCTGCATTCACCACAGCTCGTATGAAAGAATCTCTGTCTCTAGCCAGATCTCCCACAGAACGCTGCATTCACCACAGCTCGTATGAAAGAATCTCTGTCTCTAGCCAGATCTCCCACAGAACGCTGCATTCACCACAGCTCGTATGAAAGAATCTCTGTCTCTAGCTAGATCTCCCACAGAACGCTGCATTCACCACAGCTCGTATGAAAGAATCTCTGTCTCTAGCCAGATCTCCCACAGAACGCTGCATTCACCACAGCTCGTATGAAAGAATCTCTGTCTCTAGCTAGATCTCCCACAGAACGCCGCATTCACCACAGCTCGTATGAAAGAATCTCTGTCTCTAGCCAGATCTCCCACAGAACGCTGCATTCACCACAGCTCGTATGAAAGAATGTCTGTCTCTAGCCAGATCTCCCACAGAACGCTGCATTCACCACAGCTCGTATGAAAGAATCTCTGTCTCTAGCCAGATCTCCCACAGAACGCTGCATTCACCACAGCTCGTATGAAATAATCTCTGTCTCTAACTGCCCTTGATGCGTCGCACAGGCACCATAACTTCCATTATTGTTCTCTCCAGCCCGCCGGGTCTCTTGAGGTGGCCTCAGTATTTTAATTTCCTGTGTGCAATTTTGTTTTAAAGAATTGTTGAAGTAGCCGTTGGCGAGAAGAGAAATGTCACAGTGTGTTCTGTGTAGTGACCTTCATAATTATCAAAAGTTTATTCCTTGAGACGCATAATTATGCAATGTGAGTTTGGGGTGTTTGGGCACAGTTGTCAATCTGGAATAATGCCTGGTTTTTATGGGTTGATTGTGCCAGAGTGTAGAGACAACTAACCACCTTGTTCATCGTTAAACAACAATTTCTTATGCTGTTTTACGTGTCACATTCATTGGTTACATAATTGCAATTTGAAAATGCAGTCAAAACGCTTCAAAGTAAACAATATCAGTCGTTATATGGGACATATGTGTCAGTAAACAATGGTCACAATGTCGCCATCGTTTTCATTAAATTACCGAACTCTTTTCATAAAATCACTATTATTAATCACAGAGGCCTTTATCGCATTCAGGATGTGCAACGCTCTACTCAATGTGCCATGGATGAATATATTCGTCGTTAACCAAGTGCGTCCCCTCATCATCATGTACTATATCGGCTGGCGTAGACGACCAAGCCCTTACACAATTGTCTGTCCACATTGCATCTTATAGATTCTGTTGTTGCCTATTGTCCATGCCACGACACCAAGCTATCTAATATCTTCTGTATTTGTCATCTGCGATCTCTCTTTTCCTGTATTTTGCCTGTTGTAGCCAAGTATTCCAACTTTCCTCTGATGTGCCGGAAAGATGTTGATTGTTTCTTTCTGATGTTTTTCAGGAGCTCCATTTTATGTATTGGTCGCTTTGAGGAGTTCCTCAGTCTTCTTAGCTGTCCAAAGAACTCAACATTCTTCTGAGAAATCTCATCCCTATGGCCTCTAATCGTTTTGTTTATTTGTTTGCTCAATTCTATAGGACATAATTTGCTCCATATAGCGCCGATGACCACTCTTTCTCACTTCTATAGACATGGACTTAATGCAAAAGCAGTTTTTTTTTTTTTTTTTTTTTTTTTACATTTTCTGACTTACTACTTTGGTCTGTGCTATTCTGCTTACCCTAGTGTTGAATAATTTGAAAACCACTGCTTCACGTCGTTTTCTTGCCAAACTGTTAGCCCCCTTGAAGTTATTAGATGTAACCTTTCATTCTGCGGTGTATTGGCCTTTGAAAAACCTGATCTCATAGAATGACGTTTTGGAGGTAGTTTATTTCTCCTTCTGTTTCTTTTTTTTTTCATTTTGAGACGTGTCTACACATACGATGATAGAAGAAGTGTTTGAAAATGTGTACCTTTAATGTTGAACACTGTATCTCGTTCGTGGAAGTCTTTCCGGAAATAATTTCTTGAAAGGCTTTTTGTGTGTGTGTGGTAGAATGTGTCTGCTTTGTGTGCTGAACTTTTTTTTTATAACCCGTAGTGTAAAGTTTGATATGAAATGCATCGTGCTGAAGTCGGATGTGTTGGGCCGAAAAGCGTAAATATCACAGTTATACTGTAAACCACAATACAACGTAGACACGTCCACTTAATGTCCTTTTAAGGGCGGATGACGAAGAGGTGTACTCCTTTAGTCATCGGGAGAGCGCAAGCAAGCATTCTGAGTGCATGAACCACTGTAGGGATCTGGGTTGTGTGTCGATGACGATATGTAATGCCTACATAGAAGTTGGGAGCCGCTCTAGCTCAGTGGTTAATGAACTGGACTACAAAGGACACGAGGTCGGGTTCGATCCTGACCAACGGCTTCCGGGTTCACCCAGTCTTAAATGGGTATATAATTTTTCTAGGAAAGTAAAGGGGCACGGGCGTAATACCGGCTACATTACCCCAACATCATGTGGCAAAAGTCTATAAAAATGATGGTCACTGACATCATATTCCTTAAACGCCACTTGGCGTGACGGGGCTCTTTACTTTTTTGTTACATAGAAGTTGTCTACATTCCTGTCTAAACTGGTATACCGTATCAGGCAAAACGTTTGGTCACATCGTTGGTTTGGTCAAGAGAAACGTGACTCATAAAAGTGGCAGAGCCTGCACGCATTACAATTTGCCATCACAAATTGGAGGTTGCATCATGTATAATTACGAGTGTATTCACAGTAACACACATTCTCACTGCATATAACTCTACACACGATCGATTTGGCGTCAACCGTCCTTGACCGAATTATCTTGGCAAAAAATGTGGGAACATGGCACATTAACTCTGAGCACCACGATTCAATATGTGCAGAATCGGTGTGTCTGCGTGTGGTGTTTATATGTGTGTGTGTGTGTGTGTGTATGTGTGTGTGTGTTTTAAGAGTGTCAAAGTGATGCCCGTAAATCGTGCAATGTGTACGTCACTGAGGATATCATGATTCTTTTTTGTAGAAGAGTTACTTAAGTGCCTAAAGAATTTCGTAAAGAAGTGTGCCTTAATGTGATTGGATTAGCTGTGTTGATTTTAGGACGATCGGATTCATGTAGATGAATAAGTAAAGAGGGATGGTGTAACAGTGAATAAGAGGATGAGTTCTATTTATCTTCTGGCATCAGCTGCAAATCAGCTTTCGTTTCGAACGAAAAGATTGTGTTCCTAATTATAAACTTTCCGAAGATGCGTCGAGCTGAAGTGATGCCAAATGTGCCAGGCAATAACTGTTCAATATTCCTCATGTGCCATGCCGGTTGGCGTAGGCGATCATGTCCTTTCACAATTATCAATCCACTGTACATCGTATCGATTCTATGTTTGACTGTTTTTCATGCCATGACACCAAGTTATTCAGTATCTTCTCTCTTTGTCGTCCGCGATTTCTTTCCCAGTATTTTGCCAGTTGTAACTAAGTATTCCAACTTTCATCTTCTTATGATGTGCCGAACAAATGATGATTGTTTCTTCCGGATGTTTTTTTTTTTTTCAAGTGCTCCCTTTTTGTATTGGCCTCTTTGAAATTTCTTCATTGATCTTCTTAGCTTTCTAACGAGCTTTCATCATTTTTGTAAGAAATCTACATGACCTCTAATCGTAATTTCATTCATTTGTCTGCTGTCCATGATTCACTTGCACATGTCAGAATAAATCTACAACAACCATCCAGTTAAAGCAGGCACATGGAGATGAACACCATCTCCGCTTATAGCGTCACAGCTCATGGTACTTACCATAGAAGATCTACAACAGCCAGCTTTAGTTCGTATAAAGACGAAAAAAGATCACATAGAATTGGCCCTAAGTAGTAGCATCAAGGAAAAACCCTTTTTCAGCTATAAAGACGTCCGCAAGTGTGATCTGAAAACGTAAGAAGTAAGCGCACGAGACTGGGAAAATCTGGTCTGTTTGTGAACCCAGAGGAGCAACAACAATAGTGACAAGGCCTTGGTCAATCAATAAACTTGTTTTTATTAAAGTATTGAACGGACACTTCTTGAGATATAACTCGCCTACCTATGATCGCGACTGACGCTCAATATTGTCATTACATTCTGTAATTGCAGTGTCAATCTATGTCTCATTCCCCGTCAGTTTTCATCGATGGTGTCTGTCCGTATTCCATTAACAACACTACCCGCTGTCCAGTACTGCCGACTCGTGGATCATTAACCCAGGCACTCACTTCTCAGACATCGAGACTATTGGCGAGGGTCATTGGCGCCTGATCTATCTACCCTAATTTCCTGTGAGAGTTCAGTTTCCTTCAGGATATCTGGGAAATAACCAATCAGAAGCTCCTACCCACGTGGGATAAATAATAAATAATATTGCATCTCCTGACAATAATCCTGTAGTTTTATGATGAGATGATGTTGTTGCGGAGTACAAGATCATGTTTCTAAGAGCGTTAGCTAGTTGTAACCATTCACCCCACTCTCACTCTTATTGTGTCTCTCTAATATCCTTCTCTTATTTATATATAAGAATTTGCCTCAAATACAATTCTCTCTTATTTATTCTACTTAGATTACTCATATCTCGTCTTTTACAATGTTCATTATCAATTATATTATCAGTTCTTTGTCTTCTTAAGCGCACTCATTATCTCTTATTTATTCACACTTTATTTTCTGTCACATGCTCATTATCTCTTATTTGTTTAGTCTTTCTCTTTTATGGCGCTCATATTTTCTTTTACGTACTCATTCTTTCTTTACTATCACACTCCCAGTTTTTTAAAATTGATTTACTCTTTCTCAACTATTCGATTTCTCACTCTGTTTTCTCTTTGTATATCATTCACCTGTACAGGTATTCACATCCACATGCTCCATCGCTCTCACTTTCCTTTATCTCTTCTCTATGCTTCTTTCGATCATCACTTTTGAACTGTTAATTTACACTTTCTTTAGCGTTAATTCTAGTCTCTCATTCACATCTCTCCTCTCATTCACATCTCTCCTCTCATTCACATCTCTCCTCTCATTCACACCATTCACTCAATGTTTCACTTATTTCTGCTAGTTCACGCCTTATTTCACTCACTCACCATTATTCTCTTTCACACTCAACTACTATATAAAATTATTTCTTATCTATGGTTAATAGTCTCTCACACTCAATTACTATATAAAACTATTTCTTATCTATGGTTAATAGTCTCTCACACTCAATTACTATATAAAACTATTTCTTATCTATGGTTAATAGTCTCTCACACTTAACTACTATATAAAACTATTTCTTATCTATGGTTAATAGTCTCTCACAGTCAACTACTATATAAAACTATTTCTTATCTATGGTTAATAGTCTCTCACAGTTAACTACTATATCCTTCCTCCTTCTTGTCGTTGTCCCGGTGACTACTAAAGCAATCGATGTCCTCTTCATCATCCGTCCTTAAAAGGACGTTAAGCGGAAGTTAACATTGTGTTGTCATTTACAGTTGAGTTTTTTATATTTGCGCCTTTCAGGCCCAGCACATCCGGCTTCAGCATGTTATTTTTGAGTGCCGGGTTGTCTTCCCTCTTCGATACCTACTCGCTTGACCAGACAGGTTAGTCTGTTTCTGGAAGTACCAAGAAGAGGTGGAGTAGAGTATGGATAGTTCTGGTTCGCTGATGCTGGCGCAAGCCATCAGCTGTGAGTCTGTGAGAGCGTCAAGCCCTGCTGATGTGAGTCTGTGAGAGCGTCAAGTCCTGCTGATGTGAGTCTGTGAGAGCGTCAAGTCCTGCTGATGTGAGTCTGTGAGAGCGTCAAGCTCTGCTGATGTGAGTCTGTGAGAGCGTCAAGCTCTGCTGCTGTGAGTCTGTGAGAGCGTCAAGCTCTGCTGTTGTGAGTCTGTGAGAGCGTCAAGCTCTGCTGCTGTGAGTCTGTGAGAGCGTCAAGCTCTGCTGCTGTGAGTCTGTGAGAGCGTCAAGCTCTGCTGCTGTGAGTCTGTGAGAGCGTCAAGCTCTGCTGCTGTGAGTCTGTGAGAGCGTCAAGCTCTGCTGATGTGAGTCTGTGAGAGCGTCAAGTCCTGCTGATGTGAGTCTGTGAGAGCGTCAAGCCCTGCTGATATGAGTCTGTGAGAGCGTCAAGTCCTGCTGATGTGAGTCTGTGAGAGCGTCAAGTCCTGCTGATGTGAGTCTGTGAGAGCGTCAAGCCCTGCTGATGTGAGTCTGTGAGAGCGTCAAGCCCTGCTGATGTGAGTCTGTGAGAGCGTCAAGTCCTGCTGATGTGAGTCTGTGAGAGCGTCAAGTCCTGCTGATGTGAGTCTGTGAGAGCGTCAAGTCCTGCTGATGTGAGTCTGTGAGAGCGTCAAGCCCTGCTGATGTGAGTCTGTGAGAGCGTCAAGCCCTGCTGATGTGAGTCTGTGAGAGCGTCAAGCCCTGCTGCTGTGAGTCTGTGAGAGCGTCAAGCCCTGCTGATGTGAGTCTGTGAGAGCGTCAAGTCCTGCTGATGTGAGTCTGTGAGAGCGTCAAGCTCTGCTGATGTGAGTCTGTGAGAGCGTCAAGCTCTGCTGCTGTGAGTCTGTGAGAGCGTCAAGCCCTGCTGATGTGAGTCTGTGAGAGCGTCAAGCCATGCTGATGTGAGTCTGTGAGAGCGTCAAGCTCTGCTGCTGTGAGTCTGTGAGAGCGTCAAGCTCTGCTGCTGTGAGTCGATTTGCCCCCAAAGTACAATCTAATAAGTTTAGTTATCTATTGTTAATTATCTCTCACACTCAACCACTATACAATGCTCTTTCTTATATATTGTTGTCTCACACTAAACTATTATATAATACTCTTTCCTTCCCATTGCTTGTTCTCTCTGATACTCATCCATTATATAATTCTTCTACTTAAGACTCATACTCTCGTCTTCCATCTCTCTGCCTCCCACACTCACACACATAAAGTTTACCACATTTTCATTCGTATTTTTAGAAATGTCAATTCATCACACTCTCTCTCTCCTAATTACAGCCCGGAAATTAAACTTTTTTCTATCAAAAATTACCTTTGATAGCAGCGACATACGATACTATTTTCTATCATAATCATTTCCTGTTCTGGGGACCCAGAAGAAGCTCATGAGCGGAGGAAGTGCCCCCCGTGTGGCAGCTTGAGACCCTTGAACAGATGATCACGTTTATTATATATAAATGGTTCTCACCTTTTTTCCCGTTACGGCCCCTGACGCTCAAGTAACTTGCAATTGTCATTTGCAACAGCAAGGTTACTTACGCCTATTTTTGTAACAATCACACAAATTGCAACTATATTTTATAATGGGTAACTCACACCTATCTTTTGTAACAAACAAGTAACTTGCAACTATCCTTTATAATTGGTAATGACGCCTATTTTTTTTATTTAACCAAGTAGCTTGCACCTATCTTTTCTAATAGTCAGGTAACTTACGCCTATATTTTGTAACTAACAAGTAACTTGCAACTATCTTGTGTAACAGAAAGGTAGCTTACACTTATTTTTTGTAAAAATCTGTTTATTGGTTATTGATTATGGAAGGGCTCGGTATCATTGCAAACGAATCAAAATCCATAATTGCTCAACCGCCCGTGCCAGTGGAATTATCCGAATTACTAACTCATCTCCCAAACAAAGAAAAGTAACTGTAGTCCCCATCGTAGCAGTCTCAGCACACGCCAAAAGACATAAGGCGAAACCGCGCAGAAAGTGTACACAGCCACCTGTTCCCTCTCATACGATATCATCCTTCATCGTAAACAATTGGGACATCGAAACAGGATCAAAACAGATGAAACACACAGCTCACGGTGTGTACAGTGCACTTAACTCAGTAGCTCCTGCAACAAGCCGGACTTGGAATATGAGGAAACTGCAACAAGGAACACCCTTCAGACATAGCCTTCAATGGTTCCTGCCGCCTATCCACCATATACCATGGAAGTTCACGTCCTCCCGAAAATGATGATCGTCATATTGTAAAAATCTGTTAACTGGCAACTATCTTTTCTAATAGGTAACTTACGCCTATATTGTGTAACAAAATAGTAACTTGCAGCGATCTATTGTAACAGTATGCTAGCTTACTCCTATTTTTTGTAACAATCTAGTATCTTTTGTAACAGCAAAGTAGCTTACAGTTGTCTTTTGTAACAGCGAAGTAGCTTGCAGTTTTCTTTTGTAACATCAAAGTAGCTTACAGTTTTCTTTTGTAACAGCAAAGTAGCTTACAGTTTTCTTTTGGAACAGCCAAGTAGCTTACAGTTTTCTTTCGTAACAGCCAAGTAGCGCACAGTTTTCTTTTGTATCAGCAAAGTAGCTTACAGTTTTCTTTCGTAACAGCCAAGTAGCTTGCAGTTACCTTTTGTAACAGACAAGTAGCTTACAGTTTTCTTTTGTAACAGTGAAGTAGCTTGCAATTATCTTTTGTAACAGCGAAGTAGCTTGCAATTATCTTTTGTAACAGCGAAGTAGCTTGCAATTATCTTTTGTAACAGCGAAGTAGCTTGCAGTTATGTTTTTTAACAGCGAAGTAGCTTGCAATTAATTATCTTTTGTAACAGCGAAGTAGCTTGCAGTTAATTATCTTTTGTAACAGCGAAGTAGGCTGGGAGCGGAGAGAATAAAATTGAATACAGGGGAGATGATTTTATCATCAGGACACCAGGAACCAGGAGCACAACATAGCGAAGGGGTAGCTGTAATGCTATCAAAGAATGCACAGAAGACACTAATAGAATGGGAGGCAGTGGGACAAAGACTGGTGAGAGCAACATTTAGAACAATCAAAAACAAAATAAAATTACACATTATACAATGCTATGCACCAACCAACGATAAAGATGACTCAGTTAAAGATGATTTTTATAAACAGCTACAATGCCAGATGGATGCAAGACGAGCCAAGGATATTATAATCTTGATGGGAGACCTAAATGCTAAGGTAGGATCAGACAATAGAGGCTTCCAAGAGATTATGGGAAAACATGGACTTGGAGAAATAAACGAGAATGGAGAGATATTTGTGAATTTCTGCGCCCTTAATCAAATGAGCCTAGGAGGAACAATATTCCAACATAAAAGAATACACAAAGCTACATGGGTGTCACCAGATCATAGAACGGAAAATCAAATTGATCACATATGTATTAATAATAAGTTTAAGTCATCCTTACAGGATGTAAAAGTATATAGAGGGGCAGATATAGCTTCTGATCATCATCTTCTGTTAGCCAAACTTAAAATTAAATTAAAAAGGTATACTACAACGAATAAGGGCAGAAAGAATTTCAATGTCTATCTACCTATCTATTGACCTTTCGAGCCGTAACCGGCCCATAGGGCGTAGACCAAGATACACCTTCTCCTATATGAATTTTTGTTCTAGCAGTTTTCTTTTAAAGATATTTTATCAAATCTCGCCATCTGTCTCTGTTCTGTGCAAGCAGTTCTATCTCATTGAGGGAGCCGAATCCTGCTGCTCTTGCCTCTCTCATCAATGTTCTTCTCAGTGTCTCCCTGGGTCTTCCTCAATGAAATGAAATTTCAATGTAGGGTTTCTTAAAGAACAAGGAATTAAAGATAAATTTACAGTCACAATATCAAACTAATACCAAGTCCTCCAACAACTAGAAAATACAATAAATATAGAAGATCATTGGAAACAGGTAAAAAATATATGGAAAGAGACATGCGAAGAAACACTGGGGAAAAGAGAACGCCAGAATAAGGCATGGATGACAGCAGAGACCCTGGATAAAATTAAAGAAAGAAAGAACAAGAAAGCAGACATAAATAAAAGCAAAACAAGAAGTAATAAAGCCAAGACACAGGAAGCTTACACAGAGGTGAACAAAGAAGTGAGAAGATGCATTAAAAGGGATAAGAGGAAATATATAGATGAATTAGCTAAAGAGGCAGAAGAAGCAGCAAATAAAGGGAATATGAAAGAACTGTACAACAGCACAAAGAAATTAGGTGGAAAATACAAACAGATCAACGCCTTTATCAAAGATAAGAAAGGAAATCTGCTTAGTAATATAAGGGAACAAATGGAGAGATGGAAAGAGCACTTTGAAGAACTTTTGAACAGACCCGGCTCAAATAATCCTCCAGATATACTACCAGCAGAAGAAGAATTATACGTTAACTGCGGAAAACCAAGCAAAGAAGAAATAATGAAAGCCATCAAACTATTAAAAGATGGTAAAGCCACAGGACCAGATGAAATTCCTTCGGAAGCCATCAAAGCAGATATTATCACCTCTACCAAGATGTTACATAATCTATTGGATAAAATTTGGGAGAGGGAAGAAATACCTAAAGACTGGAGAGAAGGTTATATGATCAAACTACCAAAGAAAGGAAGTTTACAGGAGTGCACTAATTATAGGGGAATTATGCTACTATCAGTGCCAGGAAAAATATTAGGCAGAATCATTCTGGAGAGACTAAAAGAGGCTATAGAGAAACACTTGAGAGATGAACAAGCAGGTTTTAGGAAGAACAGATCATGTGCTGATCAAATAACTACCCTACGTATAATAGTTGAACAAAGTTTAGAACTAAAATCCCCACTATATATTGGATTCATAGATTACGAAAAGGCATTTGATAGTTTAGACAGAAGAATGCTTTGGAAGTTGCTGAGTCATTACGGAATCCCCATAAAGTTTATTAACCTGATAAAAACAATGTATGAAGGAACAAAATGTAGTGTGGTGCATGAAGGACAGCTTACAGAAGCATTTGAAATAAGAACAGGAGTAAGGCAAGGATGCCTTCTGTCTCCATTTCTCTTTCTACTGGCCATAGATTGGATTATGAAAATAACTCAAAACAACAGAAATGGGATCCAGTGGTCACTGACCAAACAACTTGATGATTTAGACTTTGCTGATGACATAGCTCTCCTATCACACAGCCACCAACAGATGCAAGATAAAATGAGTATATTAGATGAGAGATCACAACAGCTAGGACTAAAGATTAATAGAGATAAGACAACATTATGAGAATTAATGCAGTTGGCAATAACCAAATAAAACTAGGAGAAATACCTCTACTAGACGTACAATCTTATATATATCTGGGCAGTAATATAGACAAAGAGGGAGGAACAGAAAACGATACCAAAATAAGGATATCAAAAGCAAGAGGAGCTTTCATTGCACTGGGAAACATATGGAAATCCAAAGAAATTAGGCTAAATACAAAAATACAAATTTTCAACTCCAATGTTAAGTCGGTTCTATTATATGGCTGTGAAACATGGAGAATAACAAAATTGACGATCACGAAGGTACAGACTTTCATTAATGGATGCTTGCGCAGAATAAAGGGATGGAAATGGCAGGACAAAGTCACTAACGTGGAATTATGGAAATGTACCGGTCAAATACCAGTGGATAAAGAAATACAGCGAAGACGATGGCGATGGATAGGACACACACTACGGAAACCAACTGAGAGTATTACACAACAGGCCCTTTTTTGGAATCCCCAGGGGAAAAGACAAAGAGGAAGACCAAGGAATTCTTGGAGAAGACAGATTGAAGCAGAGATGAAGATGATGGGGAAGACATGGAATGATCTTAAAAGAATTGCAAAAAACAGAACGACTTGGAAAGTGTTTGTTGAAGACCTATGCTCCACTGGGAGCTAAAAGGTAGAAGAAGAAGAAGAAGTAGCTTACAGTTTTCTTTCGTAACAGCCAAGTAGCTTACAGTTTTCTTTTGTATCAGCAAAGTAGCTTACAGTTTTCTTTCGTAGCAGCCAAGTAGCTTGCAGTTACCTTTTGTAACAGCCAAGTAGCTTACAGTTTTCTTTTGTAACAGCGAAGTAGCTTGCAATTATCTTTTGTAACAGCGAAGTAGCTTGCAATTATCTTTTGTAACAGCGAAGTAGCTTGCAATTCTCTTTTGTAACAGCGAAGTAGCTTGCAGTTATGTTTTGTAACAGCGAAGTAGCTTGCAATTAATTATCTTTTGTAACAGCGAAGTAGCTTGCAGTTAATTATCTTTTGTAACAGCGAAGTAGCTTGCAATTAATTATCTTTTGTAACAGCGAAGTAGCTTGCAATTAATTATCTTTTGTAACAGCGCAGTGGCTTGCAGTTTTCTTTTGGAACAGCCAAGTAGCTTACATTATTCTTTTGTAACAGCGAAGTAGCTTGCATTTATCTTTTGTAACAGCGAAGTAGCTTGCAGTTACCATTTGTAACAGCGAAGTTGCCCTCGACTCTAGCTTACAAAAGTCAAGTACCTATGATAGCTTTTACAGTATGGAATGAAGATTGTATGGTAGAGTGCCCGTTTTGCCTCTAGAGTTATTTCCCTGTTGGACAATAGTGGTGATATCAGGTGATAGTGGTGATAGCAGGTGATAGTGGTGATAGCAGGTGATAGTGGTGATAGTGGTGATAGTAGGTGATAATGGTGATAGCAGGTGATAGTGGTGATAGTAGGTGATAGTGGTGATAGCAGGTGATAGTGGTGATAGTAGGTGATAGTGGTGATAGCAGGTGATAGCAGGTGATAATAGGTCAAAGTGGTGATATCAGGTGATAGTGGTGATAGTAGGTGATAGTGGTGATAGTAGGTGATAGTGGTGATATCAGGTGATAGTGGTGATAGCAGGTGATAGTGGTGATAGTAGGTGATAGTGGTGATAGCAGGTGATAATAGGTCAAAGTGGTGATATCAGGTGATAGCTGTTAAACTCAAGGTTGTGAAACGTCATGAATTCTTGGCAGTTTACAATCAAACCGGTATTGGAAAAAACAAATTTTGTTCTCAGCTCAAATGAATATTGAAAAGACAGTTGTTAGTCATGCTGTACAATATATTATCTCAACTTAACGATAAAGCCTTATTAAATCTTCACTTTAAAATACTAAAGAAATCATTAGTTCACAATATAGACAATGAACGCATTTATTAAACACAAACCGATCTATTTAACTTTAATTGCAACAGCGTTATCACATCAGTAATAAACATTTCGGCTCAAACTGTGAAAATAGTATACAATTATTTCGTGTGCTATTTACTTACAAAAATATATTCCACATTTCTTTGTATATTTCAATTTCATAAACATATTTTACATAGCCATCTGACATATTACCTTCATTTTCGTTAACAGTCTGGAGTTTTTCCAAATTGTTGCACTCGCTGTCTTTAAAGAAAACATGGAAGAAAGGAACCGTCAAACACATTAACTGGGGTTTGGATTTGAATGCTGAAAATAAAATTACTTTAATTTGGCTTCATTTTGGCCGATATATCTGGCATTAATTTGGCACGGCAGTCATGTTGAAGCTATTCGTTTCGTCTTATCAAAACAGGTTCAGTTTTAAAAAAAAATTAAATCTTGATAAAAACAGTAGGAAAACACAATTTATGTTTATTAAGTGTGAACTTTGAAAATGTTGATTGCTACTTCAATCTGCATTTTGATTTGATGTATTTTCTTATGCCGTTTATTTTTTTGTTTTTTTTATTCAAGTTGAAATAAAATTCGAAAATAAATTGAACTTATTTATCTTCCCATGTTGCCAATTATTGCAAGCAGGTTCCTCGAAGTTCTGCCCCTTTATCACTAATTATATCCCCTTATTTATGGTGTCAGAATTAAAGAGAAAATGTGTTTCTCTGTGCAAAAGAAAACATAATAAGAAGAAGTGGGTGTGAATCGGGAGAAGCTGCTAGAGAATTTGAGTGACATGGACAGGTAGACTGGTCTGTCAGATATTTCCTGCCGTCTCCGCCACTTCTGTCATTTCCTTGTTATTTTGGAAATTAAGCTGGAAGAATATTTCATTTTTCTTGCACTTATTTTTCTAATTTATTTGATTCTTTCTTATTCTATGAACAATTTTGATATTTGAACCAGCGGAAAACGTGCCGAATTGTGTGCGATCATTGCTGCTTGTATACTCTTTTTATTATCCTCAATCACTCTTGAAATATCAACACATTTTAAACGTTTATTTCAAGTTTCTTTATTTCAAGATTCTGTGCCCATCTCCTTCCCCCTCCTTCTCTCTATATCTCTATATCACTCTTCTTTAATTTCACTTGAATATCTCATTTTCTATTAATTGTGTATACCGTTCTATTATTCCTTTTGTAGTAATTACTCTCACTTTTTACAGAACCAAATCTTCTTGAGGCTGATGACAGTTTAATTGCCAGTCAACATTTTCACAGGAAACATTCAAACTTCAGTCAACATTTTCACAGAAAACATTCACACTTCAGTCAACATTGATGACATTGTTATTTCAGAGATCCTATTTACACATCTTTTATTGGTTTGTGGACATGATGTTCAATAAGTCAATCACATTGTCATTATTTCTTAGTGATATTTTCACAATTGGCTTTTCATAGTTGGAAATATTTCAACAACCTACAAATAGACAGGTTCTGGCTCTCTTGGCGCACAAAGACCTGAGTCAGACAAGGAAAGATGGTAGAAACAACTAGCCAGCCTCAACCATTACTCCAACCACCCTGACAGCCAAGGTTTACCCAAGCAAGTATATGGTGGTAGGCTCCTATCTGTGTCTCAGAGAAAAGTGATTTAGTGTCTCCATAAAAATCATCTCAATGATTGCTTGTACTTTAAACTGTCTCGAGTTCGCTTGTTTCTGGTTAGAGTTGACTACTTAGCTCCACCTGGATTTTATTTTAGTAAGAACTTTTCAGTCAGTTATGTTAACATCAAGCAGCCTGGTATCTTATTTACAGACATCTGTAAAGTGTAGAATTGGTCTTTTCTTAAATGTTTATTTGCCGAAATTATTTGTCTGTTCAAATAGTATATTTTTTTTTAAGAATGCGTCTATCTTGTATGCAGCACTGATTGAGACAACAAAACCATCAAGGACAACACTGCTGGGGATAACAAGCTCATCTTGAACGAATGATCTATGTTTCCTGGTCCCAATCCGAACACTAACCCTTACCTGACCGATAATCTAGAAATCAAGTCTACACACGTCTCACTCCAACTGTTTTACTGGTATGTCGGTGACCTAAAGAGCCACTCCTTTACGTCATAGAGAGCCAAAATAAAGACGAATGTCTGGATCGATTTTTTTTTTCTTGCTTCTTGTTTCTTTTAATATGGTTTGTCGTGAAGTTTTGCTAAGATCTTCGCTTACAAAATGCACCTACTGTGAACCTGTCATTATTATCTACCAATTGAACCAGCTTTAACAACAATCTTGCACACAAAACCTGCTTGGTTAGAATAACAATTCACATTACTTATATGTTAGTCATTGTGGCCATTGAAAGCAGACAATCGTTGTCAGTGAGTGACAAGGAAACAGCTAGGTCGTTTAAACAAATCTTTGATAATGATAGTGAAATAGTTTGTTAACGTCATGTAGAACATTTCTGATACGTAATAGTAAGTCCTGGACAATCGTACAACAGACAAGAACATTTGCAAAGACCACATAAATAAGTTTTTATTTTTTTGTTTCAGAAAACATCGCTAAAACTAAGTAGTGTGGACTTTTAAATATGACCATTGGAGGTAGGAGGCTGGACTAATCAATACATTCAGTTGAAGAAAGTAATTGCTGTTTTGACAATGTGAAGACAGCTTTAATGTTTGGACAGTGAGAGGGACAACAATAATTGTTTGGAAAATGAGAGGGACAACAATAATTGTTTGGATAATGAGAGGGACAACAATAATTGTTTGGAAAATGAGAGGGACGACAATAATTGTTTGGATAATGCGAGGGACAACAATAATTGTTTGGATAATGAGAGGGACAACAATAATTGTTTGGATAATGAGACGAGAACAATAATTGTTTGGATAATAAAAAAAAACAGATGGAGCATAATGCAACAGGTGGGAAAATATCAGGTAGAAGAGATAAAAAAATAAAATCCAGTGTTATAGTAGGCGGTCTAGTGCTGACTTAATATTTCAGCGGAGAGAAAAATAGTTGTGGATAATCACCTACTGCGCTGGCACTTGATGATGATATTGTGTGTGACGTAATGGGACGTATAAATTATAGAACCAAATAGGGGGTCATAATAACCTCAGGAATAACTGATGTCATGAGAAAGAACTGATGTAACCAATATGGCGGTGATGAGAACATTGTTGAACCAATATGGCGGTGATGAGAACATTGTTGAACCAATATGGCGGTGATCAGAACATTGTTGAACCAATATGGCGGTGATCAGAACATTGTTGAACCAATATGGCGGTGATGAGAGCATTGTTGAACCAATATGGCGGTGATGAGAGCATTGTTGAACCAATATGGCTGTGAGATTGTATGTCCTCAAATTAGTGGGCATTCATCATTATCATGTGTCATACTGGTTGGCGTAGACAATCATGTCCTTCACACATTTTCTATCCACAGTGCATCATATCCATTTTCCTGTGCATTGTTTTCCATGCCATGTCACCAAGCTATCTGGCATCTTCTCTCTTTGTAGTCCCCGATCTCTCTTTCTCTCAATGTTGCCAGCTGTAACCAAGTATTTCAACTTTCCTCTTCTCATGATGTTCCTTAAAAATGTCGACTGTTTCTTTCTGATCTTTTTTAGGAGCTCCTTTTTTTGTGTTGGCCTCTTTGAGAATGTCCTAACATCCCAGGGTTGCGTGAACATCTAAAAATATCAATGAGGACATTCTCGTCCAGAGGACTATGATAAGCCAACAAGTTTGTAACCATTTTTTGTCTCTTCAGGAACTCTCATCTACACTTGAATTCATCCACCTACATGGCCTCACAGGTATTCACACTTTGTTCACTTCAGGAACTCTCAACTACACTTGAATTCATCCACCTACATGGCCTCGCAAGCAAGGCTCACACTTTGTTCACTTCAGGAACTCTCATCTAGACTTGAATTCATCCACCTATATGGCCTCACAAGCAAGCCTCACACTTTGTTCACTTCAGGAACTCTCATCTAGACTTGAATTCATCCACCTATATGGCCTCACAAGCAAGCATCACACTTTGTTCACTTCAGGAACTCTCATCTAGACTTGAATTCATCCACCTACATGGCCTCACAGGCACTCACACATTGTTCACTTCAGGAACTCTCATCTAGACTTGAATTCATCCACCTACATGGCCTCACAGGCACTCACACATTGTTCACTTCAGGAACTCTCATCTAGACTTGAATTCATCCACCTATATGGCCTCACAAGCAAGCCTCACACTTTGTTCACTTCAGGAACACTCATCTACACTTGAATTCACCCACCTACATGGCCTCACAGGCAAGGCTCACACTTTGTTCACTTCAGGAACTCTCATCTACACTTGAATTCATCCACCTACATGGCCTCACAGGCACTCACACTTTGTTCACTTCAGGAACTCTCATCTACACTTGAATTCATCCACCTACATGGCCTCACAGGCACTCACACTTTGTTCACTTCAGGAACTCTCATCTACACTTGAATTCATCCACCTACATGACCTCACAGACACTCACACTTTGTTCACTTCAGGAACTCTCATCTACACTTGAATTCATCCACCTACATGACCTCACAGACACTCACACTTTGTTCACTTCAGGAACTCTCATCTACACTTGAATTCATCCACCTACATGACCTCACAGGCACTCACACTTTGTTCACTTCAGGAACTCTCATCTACACTTGAATTCATCCACCTACATGACCTCACAGACACTCACACTTTGTTCACTTCAGGAACTCTCATCTACACTTGAATTCATCCACCTACATGACCTCACAGGCACTCACACTTTGTTCACTTCAGGAACTCTCATCTACACTTGAATTCATCCACCTACATGACCTCACAGGCAAGGCTCACACTTTGTTCACTTCAGGAACTCTCATCTACACTTGAATTCATCCACCTACATGACCTCACAGGCACTCACACTTTGTTCACTTCAGGAACTCTCATCTACACTTGAATTCATCCACCTACATGACCTCACAGGCACTCACACTTTGTTCACTTCAGGAACTCTCATCTACACTTGAATTCATCCACCTACATGACCTCACAGGCACTCACACTTTGTTCACTTCAGGAACTCTCATCTACACTTGAATTCATCCACCTACATGACCTCACAGGCACTCACACTTTGTTCACTTCAGGAACTCTCATCTACACTTGAATTCATCCACCTACATGACCTCACAGGCACTCACACTTTGTTCACTTCAGGAACTCTCATCTACACTTGAATTCATCCACCTACATGACCTCACAGGCACTCACACTTTGTTCACTTCAGGAACTCTCATCTACACTTGAATTCATCCACCTACATGACCTCACAGGCACTCACACTTTGTTCACTTCAGGAACTCTCATCTACACTTGAATTCATCCACCTACATGGCCTCACAGGCAAGGCTCACACTTTGTTCACTTCAGGAACTCTCATCTACACTTGAATTCATCCACCTACATGACCTCACAGGCACTCACACTTTGTTCACTTCAGGAACTCTCATCTACACTTGAATTCATCCACCTACATGGCCTCACAGGCAAGGCTCACACTTTGTTCACTTCAGGAACTCTCATCTACACTTGAATTCATCCACCTACATGACCTCACAGGCAAGGCTCACACTTTGTTCACTTCAGGAACTCTCATCTACACTTGAATTCATCCACCTACATGACCTCACAGGCACTCACACTTTGTTCACTTCAGGAACTCTCATCTACACTTGAATTCATCCACCTACATGACCTCACAGGCAAGGCTCACACAAGTTCTGCTTTATCAGTCATTCCCCCAAAACGCGACGCTTATTCCCTGCAATATTTCCTAGTTTAGTATTCCAGCCTCGATTGTTATCACATTCTCCTGCAGCCTTCTGTACCCGACGTGTGTACGCCCGCTGTCGATAACAGCCACTAGGGGTCGTCGCATTATTACCTCACGCTTGCACTGCTCACCAGACGGCCAGATTTAAATCTCAGGATGAAGGGAAAGTAAAGCACGAGTCCTGAGGGTTATTAACTGTCGTAATTTTCCATTCTTGTTTCTTGTGACCTTTTTATCATTTGAAAAACAAGAACAGCTACCAATGAAGAGAACATTCTTTATTCCCAAGCTGTTGCCAGACTGAGCAGAATAGATTATTTTGTAATTTACAATCACAGGCAATCTGACAGAGGCATATTTTACATCCCCAGAAAATCTGAATATAATCTTCATAACAGGAACGAAGGAAGCCAGTAGTCAAACATGACGACTTATCGCTCTCTTAATCTATTAGAACAGGACTTAACTTTAGCTTGCCGGTTGCTCAAACAAATCATTGTCGAACACTTACAATTTTACAATCGTTTTGCAAGGTCTAGTTTTCTCTAGACGCACATAAATCTTCATTTTCTTGTCATGAATTCCCATTACTGAGCACATTGGCTAAATCCTGACAAAGGGTGTCTTTTAATCAAGTGTTTTGAAAAACAAGAAATATGTTTTTAGTGTCTTTTCTTTAAATCTTGAAGCCATTAGTTACGTTGTTTAATTTAAAATGACAAAATTGTCCAGAATTATTTTGTTTATTCTTTCACGCATTGAAGGAGGTGAATTTACTGCTGGGAAACGTCTGGTTGATGTCATGGAAATGAAAACGTTGGTGTCATTCACTGATGGGCTATCTCAACTGGTATATGTTACCACCATGCCTGACAATGGATGTTAGAAAACGGTGTGTTCTTCGGATATATAGAGCTAGTCCTGAACTAAAATTGTGAATCAAGGGCAATCGGACAACAGATAAGAAAAGTTTGTTCAAAACAGAGATAATTGGTTTCTGAAGAATGTGGACAGATCATTTTTAATAATGAGGATGTTTAAGGAGATCATAAAATCAAAAGGTGGACAGAGGAACCGATGACAACGTACATCATCAAGACTAGAGATAGAGTAAAATGTTGCTCCATGGTAGCCAACCTTCGATGTGGAGACGGCACCTAATGAATGAAATGAATAAGGGGAGGCTAAACTTATTGCCAATGTCGCAGGAAAGAAACATAGTTTTAGTTTATGTATTAAGGCAGAAACAAGCAGAACATACATAGGGAAATACAAACAAGAAGAAACGGAGATAAGAGTAAATATCACAGGCATTAAAAGAAAATAAGTAGAAAATGAATAGCTAAACGATGTTCGACTATCAGAATAGAAAGTTGCCAAGACGAATAATCACATACGCCATTGATCATATTTATGATGCTCATATTAGAGCATTGGTAGGAGCCAGAGATGTACGCCATTGATCATATTTATGATGCTCATATTAGAGCATTGGTAGGAGCCAGAGACATACGCCATTGATCATATTTATGATGCTCATATTAGAGCATTGGTAGGAGCCAGAGACATACGCCATTGATCATATTTATGATGCTCATATTAGAGCATTGGTAGGAGCCAGAGACATACGCCATTGATCATATTTATGATGCTCATATTAGAGCATTGGTAGGAGCCAGAGACATACGCCATTGATCATATTTATGATGCTCATATTAGAGCATTAGTAGGAGCCAGAGACATACGCCATTGATCATATTTATGATGCTCATATTAGAGCATTGGTAGGAGCCAGAGACATACGCCATTGATCATATTTATGATGCTCATATTAGAGCATTGGTAGGAGCCAGAGACATACGCCATTGATCATATTTATGATGCTCATATTAGAGCATTGGTAGGAGCCAGAGACATACGCCATTGATCATATTTATGATGCTCATATTAGAGCATTGGTAGGAGCCAGAGACATACGCCATTGATCATATTTATGATGCTCATATTAGAGCATTGGTAGGAGCCAGAGACATACGCCATTGATCATATTTATGATGCTCATATTAGAGCATTGGTAGGAGCCAGAGACATACGCCATTGATCATATTTATGATGCTCATATTAGAGCATTGGTAGGAGCCAGAGACATACGCCATTGATCATATTTATGATGCTCATATTAGAGCATTGGTAGGAGCCAGAGACATACGCCATTGATCATATTTATGATGCTCATATTAGAGCATTGGTAGGAGCCAGAGATGTATACTTCCTTCCGGTTGCTCGTCAGCTATCAAGGTCTGTACAGAAACCTGTGCTATTTTCCCGTCAATTCTTGTTATATTCACATCCATTCTTCTGTTGTATTCCTGTCAATTCTTGTTATATTCACATCCATTCTTCTGTTGTATTCCCGTCAATTCTTGTTATATTCACATCCATTCTTCTGTTGTATTCCCGTCAATTCTTGTTATATTCACATCCATTCTTCTGTTGTATTCCCGTCAATTCTTGTTATATTCACATCCATTCTTCTGTTGTATTCCCGTCAATTCTTGTTATATTCACATCCATTCTTCTGTTGTATTCCCGTCAATTCTTCTGTTGTATTAACGTCAATCCTTCTGTTGTATTAACGTCAATCCTTCTGTTGTATTAACGTCAATCCTTCTGTTGTATTAACGTCAATTCTTCTGTTGTATTAACGTCAATCCTTCTGTTGTATTAACGTCAATTCTTCTGTTGTATTAACGTCAATCCTTCTGTTGTATTAACGTCAATTCTTCTGTTGTATTAACATCCATTCTTCTGTTGTATTAACGTCAATCCTTCTGTTGTATTAACGTCAATTCTTCTGTTGTATTAACATCCATTCTTCTGTTGTATTAACGTCAATTCTTCTGTTGTATTAACGTCAATTCTTCTGTTGTATTAACGTCAATTCTTCTGTTGTATTAACGTCAATTCTTCTGTTGTATTAACGTCAATTCTTCTGTTGTATTCCCGTAAATGTTTCTGTTATATTTACGTCAATTCTTCTGTTGTATTCCCGTCAATTCCTCTGTTATATTTACGTCAATTCTTCTGTTGTATTCCCGTAAATGTTTCTGTTATATTTACGTCAATTCTTCTGTTGTATTCCCGTCAATTCTTCTGTTATATTTACGTCAATTCTTCTGTTGTATTCCCGTCAATTCTTCTGTTATATTTACGTCAATTCTTCTGTTGTATTCCCGTCAATTCTTCTGTTATATTTACGTCAATTCTTCTGTTGTATTCCCGTAAATGTTTCTGTTATATTTACGTCAATTCTTCTGTTGTATTCCCGTCAATTCCTCTGTTATATTTACGTCAATTCTTCTGTTGTATTCCCGTCAATTCCTCTGTTATATTTACGTCAATTCTTCTGTTGTATTCCCGTCAATTCCTCTGTTATATTTACGTCAATTCTTCTGTTGTATTCCCGTCGATTCCTCTGTTATATTTACGTCAATTCTTCTGTTGTATTCCCGTCAATTCCTCTGTTATATTTACGTCAATTCTTCTGTTGTATTCCCGTAAATGTTTCTGTTATATTTACGTCAATTCTTCTGTTGTATTCCCGTCAATTCCTCTGTTATATTTACGTCAATTCTTCTGTTGTATTCCCTTCAATTCCTCTGTTATATTTACGTCAATTCTTCTGTTGTATTCCCGTCAATTCCTCTGTTATATTTACGTCAATTCTTCTGTTGTATTCCCTTCAATTCCTCTGTTATATTTACGTCAGTGCTTCTGTTGTATTCCCTTCAATTCCTCTGTTATATTTACGTCAATGCTTCTGTTGTATTCCCGTCAATTCCTCTGTTATATTTACGTCAGTGCTTCTGTTGTATTCCCTTCAATTCCTCTGTTATATTTACGTCAATGCTTCTGTTGTATTCTCGTTAATTCTTCTATTGTCCATGTATTCTTTGTTCATCTCCCGTGCTACCTGATTGTTCCTGGGAGGAGGTAGACGGATGCATGGACTTGATACCTGAAGTTGGGTTATGTTTGTCGTTGCCAGGATGTCTTCGTTGAGACATTGTTCTCAACGTCTTCTTCTATTACAATATTCTTTCCCTTACTGGCGCTCCCGTGACAGAAGAATGGGTAGTCTTCACCGCCATCCGCTCCTAACAAATATTAAGTGGGTGTAGATTCATTGTGTTGTGATTTATTTGCGTATTTCGGCCCATCATATCCGACTTCAGCTCGGGACTTTTAAGTACTGGGTTTCCTTCCCTTTTATATCCCTATTCATTTGGCCAGATTGGATTGTCTCTTTCCGGGAGCACAGCTGCGAGGTGGAGCAGGGTCTTCATGAGATCTGTTGTTTGCCGATCCTGACGAGTGCAGCCAGCTTTGAGTCGCTGAACGCTCTCTACTCAGCTTCAGAACGGAAGTCGTGGTCTCCATCTGTAACAATATGGACCGGGCATGCTTTAATTTTAGCATCAGGCTTTCATAGCTTACGTTTTACAATGTGGTCAGGGCAGTTACGTGTTGATGAAAGATAGCGTCAAATATGTCCTCCTCTATGGGAGCTTAGAGGTCTCTTAATGGAGATAGAGCAAACGTGATTCAGCTCAGTAATCTACCTTAGAGAGCCGATGCCATTTAGATCATGAAAAAAAGTAAAATGAATGACGAATAAAATCTTTGTTTAATTCTTCATCCTTCTAGTGCCGTTAGACTGCACAAAGGCTCGTATTATCTCCCGCCAATTGTCTCTGCTCTGGGCGAGTTATTCTACTATAGAGAGTAAGTCTATACCTGCCGATCTTGCACCTTTTGTTAGAGTTCCTTTTGTTATTTCTAGAGGTCGTCTTCTTTTTCTCTCGTCTGATGTTTCCCATTTGAGAGCTGTTTAGTTTTTTTCTCTGATCTGATGTTTCCCATTTGAGAGTTGTTTAGTTTTTTTCTCTGATGTGATGTTTCCCATTTGAGAGTTGTTTATTTTTTTTCTCTGATGTGATGTTTCCCATTTGAGAGTTGTTTAGTTTTTTTCTCTGATGTGATGTTTCCCATTTGAGAGTTGTTTAGTGTTTTTCTCTGATGTGATGTTTCCCATTTGAGAGTTGTTTAGTTTTTTTCTCTGATGTGATGTTTCCCATTTGAGAGTTGTTTAGTTTTTTTCTCTGATGTGATGTTTCCCATTTGAGAGTTGTTTAGTGTTTTTCTCTGATGTGATGTTTCCCATTTGAGAGTTGTTTAGTTTTTGTCTAAATACATGCCCGACATACATCAATCTTCTTCTCTTAACAGTCGACGACATAAACGGTCGAACAATGTGAACGACCATCAAGGGCAGAAATCAGAATAAAGTGTAATCATTCAACACAAAGTGATGGACAAAATACAAGAAATATCAGCTTCCACAATAACGGCGACTGCTCTTTTATCCAGTGGAAGCGTGTGTTTTTATCACATCCGGTTTTGGGATTACAGCATTGCTCATTTGTACACTTTTTCAATTTGTGTTAATTGTGGTAATTATGTTATTTGTGTTATTTGTGTTTTTGTGCTATTTGTGTTTTTTGTGTTATTTGTATTTTGTGTGTTCTCTCTTGTGAAGTCTATTACTCATAATGTATGAACGAGGTGCCGATAATCACTACTTCCGTTATTCAAATCGTGTAAATGTACTGCTTGTGACTCTATACATACATTGTTTATACACCTTATATAATGAGCTACAAACTCCATTAAGCGGATTGAACCAGATAACTAAGAAGGTCAAGATGTAGGGGATACACATCATCTACCGCGCTCTGAGGCCTCGATAATAAACTCTTTATACAAGCATATGTCTCCTTTCTTTCAACAATCTTATAGTGTTGACGCCATTTGTGTTCCTATCTCGCGTTACCTCTACTCTCAATTTCAATCTTTGCCCCCATCCTCTTCTTCTTTTACCACTTATTTATGTCACTAATTCTACATCTTTATTCCTATTAAACTTGCATTGTTATATAATTCATTATAATTTTTATATCAGTTATGTTTGACGCTTCTCGCAATATTCGGGCATCAAATTGTTATGTGTCGCTTCTTTGTTCTTAATAGCCTTTGCACGATTCACACATTTATTGTTTCAATGAATTAATGTGAGTAATTATTTATTCAAGAAAGAAGTTTAAATATTTCGTCCACTTGTATAAACTATAAAACAAAGACATAATGGGGTTGGTAACCGGATGTGCCAGTATAAAGAAGAGCTCCGCGTTGGATTGTTGGCCATTGCACTCATACATGGCGCTAACATTAAACACAAATTGTTTTGAAGCAAAATACGTGTCTACCACAGCTGTTGGTGGTGTATTGGTAGTCTTGGTAAATGTTATCAGTCCTGAAACATAGCTTGAGGAATTATTCTGTTACATGTGGCCTTTGGCGTCTTGACGGACGGTTGGTAGCAAGCGATCATGATAGGTCAGTAGTTTGGTAACATGTTAGCGAGGGCGGAACTGACGTTATAGTTATGTTGCTATGCCTGGGAGAATAATATGGAGATTGTTATTTGCCAAAAATGCGCAAGCCTCCTCTCGGCTCCTCATTGAAGCGTTTCTTACATTTGGAACGAAAGTTGAGTTGCAGGAAATGCCAGAAGGTAGATATTACACTGTCGACTGCCTTAGGGTTTTTCCTTCCGGGTTTTCTGTTCTGGTTTACTCCCCTAGCCTTCGAACTCTCTCAAGCCTTCTCACAAGGCAGTGAGGGAAATAGACGATAAAGCCGCTGTCGAAAATAGGCATTCGCCGGCGCAGCAGTGAAAACAATGACTTATCACCGATATATCTACACCGATTGAGAAGAAGAACAAACATCCACTTAACGAGAATGTCCCTGTCCACCAGCCTGTCAGAAGTTAAACAGAAGGCATGAAGAGAACACTAAATACAAACAGCACACTCCTGGGGTATCCGGCGAATTTGGAAACAGAAAACGTCGTGTCGTCAAACATTGTTGACACGCGGACGCCGAATAGAACATGACATTTGACGTTAAACATTTGTACAATATAAGGAGGCGCCTCACAGCACCAGAGCTGGAAGCTGGCAGCGACCCACAGCTGATGGCTTGCGCCAGGATCGGTGAATCAGAACCATCCAGACCCTGCTCCACCTCTCGGTGGTGCCTCTAGTAACAGGCTAACCTGTCTAGTCTGGCCAAGGGAGTAGGGATCGAAGAGGGAAGACAACCCGGTACTCAAAAATGTCATTCTGTAGTCGGATGTTTTGAGCCGAAAGGCGCAAATATAACAGTTATACTGTAAACCACAACACAACGCAGACACGCCTACTTAACGTCCTTTTAAGGGCGGATGATGACGAGGTACACTCCTTAAGTCATCGGGCGAACGCAAGCAAGCAATCAAGCATTATAATATAAGAGACTCCATTACTAAAATTATTACATTTGTTGTTAAAACATGATCATTTTATAAGAAAAAGTGTTAAATTTGTCAAATTTTGAAATATTTATTCTCATAAACGTTGTTAAATTAAAATATTAAAAGCATAAAAAAAATAACTGATCTAGAATATTCATAATTGTGTACAATGTCACAAATGTGAACTACTCCATTAAAATATCGATCTTATGAATGAGTGAAGTGTATTTTCCTCAGGATATCCTCATTTATTCAGTGTATCAACTTTTTGTTATCACAACTAAAATATTACGTTAGATCAATGCAACTAGCCCTGCTACGTGTGTATCTCTCTGTCTCTCTGTTACACATTTATCTGAGTACGTGTGATGTTCTAATATTGTCTGTTGGTTTATCTATCTATTTATACATCTGTTTGTCTGTCCGCCCGCCTGTCTGTCAAACAGTTAACCCAAATTTCTATTGTCTGTCCCATTTTGCACACTTTTTAGTTTCTGTCTGTATATATGTTTTTTTCTCCACCTGTTCATGGACAGTATTTCTGTCTGTATATGTTTTTTTTTCTCCACCTGTTCATGGACAGTATTTCTGTCTGTATATGTTTTTTTCTCCTCCTGTTCATGGACAGTATTTCTGTCTGTATATGTTCTTTTCTCTCCACCTGTTCATGGACAGTATTTCTGTCTGTATATGTTTTTTTCTCCACCTGTTCATGGACAGTATTTCTGTCTGTATATGTTTTTTTCTCCACCTGTTCATGGACAGTATTTCTGTCTGTATATGTTTTTTTCTCCACCTGTTCATGGACAGTATTTCTGTCTGTATATGTTTTTTTTTTCTCCACCTGTTCATGGACAGTATTTCTGTCTGTATATGTTTTTTTCTCCACCTGTTCATGGACAGTATTTCTATCTGCCCCTAGCGTTGATTCTTTAATTGTCTGCATGTCTGCTAATTCTGTATTTCCCGCTCTAAATCTTTATCCGCTCGTTCTGTTCTTCGGCGTACTTTCTGTATCTTCTCGCGCTGTAACGTTGGTGTCATTTACCACATTTTGGGAGAATGGTTGGTCCCGAGTCAAGACGCCAGCATCGAGGCAGAAAGGTTGTGGGTTCAAATCCTGGCTGCACCAGTTGGGATTTTTATTTATTATTTCTCTCTGCGGCAACCACCCCTGGTCTCTGCAGCGAGGCCCGGCTTGAAACGTCAATTACTCATGGAATGAAACAAATATGAGTATATCCGAAGACGCAGTTATCTGCCAGTGCAGCGAGAGACCCCTGTGCACACGGCTGTCAGGGAAAAACGGATTAACACGCAAAATTCAGTTCCTAGTTTCTAGGAAAGCAAAAAAGCAGCGAACGCCAAAAACAAAAAAAAATTTCTCCCCCTTATTGTTGAATTTTTGTTCTTTTAATAAACTCATTAAAAGAAAATTAACTCATTTTAAAAGATTCACTTTCCCCTCTAATACAATCATTCCATATCCCCAGCATGCACCTTGCTATCGATAGAATAACTTTCCCAATAACCCAACGTACAGCTCAGCCATTCTTGAAGATGACGTTGCTCGTAGACAACAGAAAACATACAAATGTCAAGCTCTGGAGCTCCAACAGACGATATAAGACACGTGTCCAATGAATTTATCTTTGACCTCCGTCGTTTGTTATTTTTGTCAATAACTGATCAGGACCGCTAGCGGGTTGGCATGTTATTATTTTGTACGGGTAATTTGCAAACAGATTCGCCCGCCACGAAGGTAAACCTGCTCCAATCTATCTGTTATGAAAGGTATTTATGATGAATAGTAATTGCTTATACTTTCTTATCGTCGATTTTAAAATTACCTTTATGGTCGAAATGTTTTGGATTGTTTATATATGTTTATTATGTATATATATATATATATATATACGTTTCTATATGTTTATTATGTTATTTATGTTTATATGTTTATTACGTTTATATATATATATATATATGTATTACGTTTATGCATGCGTATATATGTATATTATTTTATACATTTTTATATATATGTATTATGGTATACATGTTCAAATACGTTTTTTTTATGTTTATACTTGTTTATTATTTTTATATATGTTTATATGTGTTTACTATGCTTATATATTTATATTTTATTTATATATGTTTATATGTTTATTTGTTTATATGTTTATATATGTGTATTATGTTCCAGTAAAATTGTTCCTGTAAACACTAGAACGATTAACCATTATGTGGTTCATACAGCCTCTAAAATGGGTACCAGAGATTTTTTGGAGGAAGTAAAGGTTTCC
The DNA here is from genome assembly GCA_032433765.1 of Megaustenia siamemsis. Lineage (NCBI taxonomy): Eukaryota > Metazoa > Mollusca > Gastropoda > Stylommatophora > Ariophantidae > Megaustenia > Megaustenia siamemsis. The sequence goes on along the minus strand of JAVIAB010000139.1, from coordinate 3,920,446 downwards.
TGGTCTAATGCCGCCCACATCACCTAAAAAATGACCAATAATCAGCGTGATCGTGGAAACATTTTTATTCCAGACATTTATTTCCTCATAGGACTAGCAAGACATGAAGGGAACCTTTACTTTTTACTTTCTTTCTTTCTCCGATTTGCTGGTTATAGAAGTTTTCGTTCTCCTAGATCTTTTCCCATGTCGCCTGAACGAAATAGTGGTTGTCTCCAGGTTTGACTTCCCTTCGACATATCTCAACATTTGTGAAGGTTTGACGTCCCTTCTACATATATCAACATTTGTGAAGGTTTGACTTCCCTTCGACATATCTCAACATTTGTGAAGGTTTGACTTCCCTTCGACATATATCAACATTTGTGAAGGTTTGACGTCCCTTCTACATATATCAACATTTGTGAAGGTTTGACGTCCCTTCTACGTATCTCAACAGCTGTGAAGGTTTGACGTCCCTTCTATATATCTCAACATCTGTGAAGGTTTGACGCCCCTTCTACTTATCTCAACAGCTGTGAAGGTTTGACGTCCCTTCTACATATTTCGACAGCTGTGAAACTGGATATATGTCCAAACTTCGCATTAAATATCAGATTCAATAAATCTTTAGATTCCAATTATTTTATTACATTAGGGTAAAGGTGACCATATTTTGGAAACCCTAATCCAGGACGAATTAATTTGACTTAAATTTTCCATCAATAAAATAACATTTTTTCCGGGTTTTTTTTCAAGTGAATAATACATATATTTTAAAACTGATTAAAACACCTAACAATAGGTTTACAAAACGTTATCAGGTGATGATAAAAACATTAGTGATACTCACTTAAATCGAAGGTGAAGCAGAGTTGCTGTACTTTTCTGAGTGGATTTTTTTTTAAAAAAGATCTTTCTTTATTTGGAATATCGTAAAAAAATTCAAAACATGTTTGCTCATTGTTCACTCTGATGATCAACATGGCCTGTGTCCACACTTAGATGTGTTTTATCATTTGTCCACAAGCTGTTCATCAGTGAAAACAATCTTTCCGTTGCAGCATTTGTTCCCGGTAGACACAAAAAGAACTCTGCCAGCTTCAGAATATGTGAAATTGGCACATGCCTGTTTTTGAAGTGGGAAGCCATTTCAATCCAGCGCTGTCCTGGTAATGTTTTATTAATACTCCACTCATTAATTTTCTGAGAAGTAACAAACTGCTTCATGTAAACATATTCGTCATACATTTCATTTTCTGGAACGTCGACTGAAGGTACTGTTTGACTCACTAATGATGAAGATTTCCGAATATCTTCCCAAGTTGGTGTTCTGTTCAACATTACCCAGCTGTGGGCCTCATAGTTTTGAACATTATTTGCAGCCCATTTCTTCAAATAAATTAACGCTGTTTCATCATTATTATCATCATTGAGTGCCGTTTCCGCATCGAAGGTTGGCTACCTTGGAGCGCCATTCCACTCTGTCTCTTGCTTTGATGGTGTAGATTGTCATAGACTGACTTGTCCATCTTTTGATGTTACTCGCCCATGTTAGTCTTGGCCTGCCTCTGCCTCATTTACCTTGTATTTTTTCTTCCAATATTACTTTTATTAGGCTGGTGTGCCTTTTAACATGGCCCAAAAATTTCATTTGTCGTGTTCTAATTGTGTTTAGTAGTTTTCTTTTCATTTTTAGTTGTTTTAAAACTTCATCGTTTGTTTTATTTTCTTTCCATCCAAAAACTACCTATACTTCTATAAATCAAAGGTTCAAAGGTTTGAATTTTCTGTTATGTTTTCTTGTCTAATGTCCATGTTTCTGCACCATACAGGAATATTGAGAAGATTTATTGATCCTATAGGCAAATGTACCTTCTGTAGCAGTTAATTGTTCTTCTTTTCGCCAATCTGTTCAGCTCGACAAAATGTTGTTAACGACGAGCTTGATAAAGCTGTAGCGACGGCTCTCTCCCACTATTTATGTGACTCTAAATATCACCACGTCCACTTTGGTTAATCGAAAACCCAGAGGCACATATACTGCATCGTACAGTGAAGTATAATGTAGACTTTTTTAGAAAGGGGTATTTCTTTTTTTAAATCTTGATCGAAACGGCATTTACGTCTTGATGCCATTTGTTGCAACAATTATAAACTGTACAAACTAACTATAGTTTAAATAATAATTTTCTATGACTATACCATATGCATAGCACAAGCTCTTAAACATTAAAATGTCAAGTAACTGAATAATAGCACAATGTAAATAAAAACCTAATGAATGCAATAACCTTTATCACTAAACAACAAAATAAAAAGAATTAGTTCGTCGGTAAACGAAAGTAACACAATGAATATACAAGAATATGAAATGTCGTGGCCGCAAAGATGCTACTTGTTGAGTTTCAGTATACAAAATTTAAAACTTGGAGCGCATTTTATTGTTACTGCTTCGCCAAATGAACAGCCAGTTCAACTTTTTAAACATTTTCTACACAACAACGGGATAATGTCTATTTTTAAGTCGATGAGACGTTTACTATATTGGCAAAATTGGTAAGCGTTTGTGTCCCTAATGTATTTTATAAATCCGAGATAAAAGCTAAAAAATCGGCCAAAATCGGGACAGTAAAAAATCCGGGACAAAGGTTGAAAAAAAAACAGTAAAAAATCGGGACTGCCCCGGAAAATTTGGGACGTCCTTACATTATGGTTACATTATTTTAACAGTCAATTATACTACATTTTTGTCGTGGAAAAGAAATTTGGCTTCAAGTTGCAGAAAACTGGAATGTTATAAAAATGGGCCGCGAGTCGATAAAAGCTGGGAAACACTGATCTAAGGAGACAGTGTGAGAGACACAGTTTTGCTCAGATTTAGCGCCCTGTGATATCTGATATGCCCAAATGGCTGGTGTTCAGGATTCATCTGTCTGGGCTTATTGGGATTTCCCTCCATATTGTGTCAGCATTTGGTATCTTCTGGTTAATGTACCCGTCATGTATTTTGTGGCTGCGCTCGTTTGGGAGGTTACTCCAGCATGACCATCAGCCTGTGGGCAGTCACATTTTCTTGACCTGGCACGCTCGAGTGTGTGGAAGTGTTTATTCTCTAGGGTTTAATACATGGTTGTATCAATAATAGTTTGGTTTTTTGGTTGGTTGTTTTGTTGTTTAGTTGATTGTTTGTTTGATTAATTGTTTGGTTGGTTGATTAGTTTTTAGTTGCTTGATTGGTTGTTTCGTTTGATTGGTTGACTAGTTATTTTGGTTTATTGGGATTGACTAATTGTACTTGTAGATGTGTGTAGATTACTACTCGAGAGTGTGTATGTATGTTTTATGACCATGTGTATGTTAAGCATAATTTGCTGAGGAATTGATCAATTATGCTATGTTGAGTCGCAAAATGCTGCTCTGGCCTCCCCTTATAGATTTATATATTATTGTTATTTTTATTATTATTTTTGCTTTTAAAGCTAGTTATATGTTTATGCATTTCTCTCCCTTTCTCAGTATCTCTGCACAACTGTTTAGCAACATTACTTTAGTAGCTTTTTTTCGGTAGCTGTTTTACTGTCTGTGTGTAGAATTGTCGTAGTTGATGAAGGCCAAGGTGTCATTTCAGACACTATTACATGATTTATCTAGTTACCTCCAATTATGGTCTAGTTACATGACAAAATAAGGTTTGACTACACAGTCTAATGTTAGTGGAATGCTCGGCATTGTTTTAGAAGTTTGGGTCAATAGCATTTTGGTGATGTTTTCCCTAGCGTTTGTTTCTACTTTGATTGATTTCTGTGTAGCAAGGCAGCAGTTCATGTTGTCGTTCCTAGTGTAGCAGTCCGTTGGAAATATCAAGTCTGAGGGGATTGGGTGGTTGTTTGGGTGGTTTTTTGGGTGGTTGTTTCGGTAGTTGTTTTGGGTGGTTGTTTGGGTGGTTGTTTGGGTAGTTGTTTGGGTAGTTGTTTGGGTGGTTGCTTGGGTGGTTGTTTCGGTGGTTGTTTGGGTGGTTGTTTCGGTGGTTGTTTCGGTGGTTGTTTGGGTGGTTGTTTGGGTAGTTGTTTGGGTGGTTTTTTTGGGTGATTGTTTGGGTGGTTTTTTGGGTGGATGTTTTGGGTGGTTGTTTGGGTAGTTGTTTGGGTGGTTTTTTTGGGTGATTGTTTGGGTGGTTTTTTGGGTGGATGTTTTGGGTGGTTGTTTCGGTGGTTGTTTTGGGTGGTTGTTTGGGTGGTTGTTTCGGTGGTTGTTTCGGTGGTTGTTTGGGTGATAAATACAGAACATTGACTCCGTGGTTTCTTCGTGACTTTTCCCTCGCCTCGACTTGGTCTCTGGGTAGTGGGATCTGATGTCTCGTCCTCTCGAATACCGGCAAAAAAAAAAAAACATCAACAGAAAGGACGTCACGTGTTCACTGACGTACGTTAAAGAACCCTTGGAAAAAGCCACACACAAAAAATGTCCACTGACCAGGCAAAGATGTCAGCAAAAATCTCCCCACACCGATGAATCTCAGGCCGTGGTACGGAGTTCGTGCACGTGGGTCTGACTTCTCCTCGGAGATTCTCGATACTTGGAGGGGAAGATCGGAGCAGCTATGGATGTTACAGTGATCATGATCCTAACATAACTAATCTTTCCTACTCGAGTTTGTGTCAAGTTACCCTTCTCCTGAATGAAAGTCCGCCATGATTAACTTGCTCCTCCAGTGTGAACGTTTGTATTGGGTGATACCTCCCTGGCCTTGACTTTGCTTACATTAATATTTCAATATATTCACATTTTTTATGCTCTGTGTGTTGTTTTTATTCAATTCATGAGTTATAAAAAACAAACAAAATTCAAGAATATTGGAAATATGATCTTGTAGGTGCATCACAATGCTATCAGCTTAAATGTCATCAGTCCTTGCTAATTTCTTCCTTAATAGGTGCACTGCCGTGTCATGTTTAAGTTTCTTCAAATGTTATATCTGGCTTTTAGAAAACGTCTAACAGAACTTTGTATCAACCCTTATATCCTGGCCTCTAAACTCGGCTAACAGAACTAACTTTATATCAACGCTTATATCCTGGCCTCTAAACTCAGCTAACAGAACTAACTTTGTATCAACCCTTATATCCTGGCCTCTAAACTCAGCTAACAGAACTAACTTTGTATCAACCCTTATATCCTGGCCTCTAAACTCAGCTAACAGAACTAACTTTGTATCAACCCTTATATCCTGGCCTCTAAACTCAGCTAACAGAACTAACTTTGTATCAACCCTTATATCCTGGCCTCTAAACTCAGCTAACAGAACTAACTTTGTATCAACCCTTATATCCTGGCCTCTAAACTCAGCTAACAGAACTAACTTTGTATCAACCCTTATATCCTGACCTCTAAACTCAGCTAACAGAACTAACTTTGTATCAACCCTTATATCCTGACCTCTAAACTCGGCTAACAGAACTAACTTTGTATCAACGCTTATATTCTGGCCTCTAAATTCAGCTAACAGAACTTTGTATCAACGCTTATATTGTGATCTCTAAACTTGGCTAACAGAACTAACTATATATCAACCGTTATATTCTGGCCTCTAAACTCGGCTAACAGAACTAACTTTAAATCAACCCTTATATCCTGGCCTCTAAACTCGACTAACAGAACTACATTTGAATCAATCCGTGTACGGGTATCTGCTAAAAGCACGACAAACATAACTGACTTTGTATCTATAGCTGCTATTCTATAATTCGTGAGTCCTTCCTCAGCTGCTAGGATAAGAATTATGATCCCGCTTCAGATTTCAACAATGCTACACTTCTTATCACCATCTATAATCACCTCATCTCCTTTATCTGTTAAGAACTAAATTATTCCAGACTCTCCGGAGACGGGTTTATCTCATTTCACGTACAACGTCTTTTGAAAGTTAACAATAAACGCGCTTGCCAATTATAAACCTGATTTTTCAGAACAGGAGCCTGTCTATATGTCCCGAGTGTAACAGAAGAAATGTTGTCTTCTGTTGCAGTTTATCAACCGTAGCTAGTTGCTATACGTCACTAACATACTTTCACTTCTAGAAATCCACTGCTACTGGCTGTCTTTTTCTGGATTATGGAAGTCACGTCTAACGAGAATACAGCGCCATTTTTCCCGCTGATATTAATGTTGTCAGTGGGGTACACGAATTCTCTGACACAAATCGTTGTCAGCAATCAGTTTAATTCGGAAGAAGTTATTGTACAATTAGAACTGATGATTTGAATGTTGGCTCATTCGCTGCTTGACGCCTTGAGATCGATCAAAGGGAAACACAGAAACAGCTTGTGAGCCTGAGTTGTTCAGTTTGGAACATGATTAACTCACCTCCACATTGTGTGGTGATTTCTAGTGCAACTTCAACAAGTGAAATGAGTCTTCACACCGCTACAACCGGTCTGCCTCTGTCTCGTCTGCCTTGCACTTTCCTCTCTAATTTAACTTTTAGTAGGGTATTGTCTCTCTTCATATGTCCCACAATTTTCTGTTGTCTTTTTCCATTTCTGTTAAGTAGTTCTTTTTTAATTTTCAGCTGAATCACAACTTCATTGTTTGTCTTCTTTTCCCTCCACCCAATTCTCCCCATTTTTCTAAAGGCCCAGATTTCAAATGTTTCAATATGCTGCTCTGTTTTCGCTTTTATTGTCCACATTTCTGCACCGTACAGAAATGTTAAATATACATAACATTTTACAATTCCTAGTTTTAGTTCTGTGGTTATCTGTTTTTGATGTGGTTATACTTTTCATGTTGTTAATATTGCTTATTGCCAACCCTATTCTGTTGTTTATTTCTGTCTTACATTTTCTATGTTTGTCCAAGCTAGCTATATTATTGAACTCTTCTTTCCATCTACTTCGATATCCAGTTGCATGTTTTATGTGCTTTGTCAGTGTGCCAGAATGAATCAAAAGTAAGAAATAAAAACAGCACGCACAGGTTGACGCTCACCGACGAGTTGCATGGCTTTCCGGTGTCGACATTGGGAAAATGTAAGATTAAGCGTGTTTTGGTTCGTCATTTAGTGACATGGACAGAGGGGAAAGTTGAGATTCAATAGTTCTCAAATTATAGGCCCTGGCATGTTATGTGGTGTGCGTTTTGTGAACACCTTGTTCAGTTCTGAGGAAGTTAATGCAGTAGCATTGAGAGGACTGAAACAGGAAGGATGATATAGATTATATAACAGGAATGATGATATAGACTAAAACAGGAAGGATGATATAAATTATATAACAGGAATGATGATATAGACTAAAACAGGAAGGATGATATAGATTATATAACAGGAATGATGATATAGACTAAAACAGGAAGGATGGTATAGACTAAAATACAAATTATGATGTAGACTAAAACAGGAAGGATGATATAAAGACTAAAAGACGAATTATGATATAGACTAAAACAGGAATGATTAAATATTCTAAAACAGGAAGGATGATATATTCTAAAACAGGAAGGATGTTATAGACTAAAACAGGAAGGATGAGAGAGGCAGCATATTAACATTCCTAAATCAAATGCGTGCACCAGACAACACAGTGATAAAGGACAGTACATTAACTTTCAAATACAAGGACGTATCATTTCACGATATAACTCAAACACTCCTTTCTTCCTTCCTTCCTGTCGTTCATCCGATGACTACTAAAGGAATTGGTGTTCTTTTCATTAACCGTCCTTTTAAGGACGTTAATAGCGCCTAGATACGCTGTGTTCTAGCTTGCAGTAAAACTGTGATATTTGCGTCTTTCGGCCCAGTACATCCACCTTCAGCATGTTATTTTGTAGTACCAGGTTATCTTCCCGCTTCGATCCCTACTCGTTTGGCCAGACTAGACCGGTTAGTCTGTTTCTGGAGGCACCACGAAGAGGTGGAGTAGGGTCTGGGTGTTTCTGGTTCACCGATCTTGACTCTAGCCATCAGCTGTGAGCTATCAGCTACCGACGTTCGGACAACCAGTGATTCGATTCCCTCTGGACGTAGTGGGAATTGTGCTCGTGGTTAGAGAAAAATACCCCCGCGGTCGACCCAGCCGCTGGCAGAAATGAGTACCAGGGTAGTACTCTGGGACGTTGAGGAATGCCGCCTCGAATCGTGAGTTTCGATGCATGAAGCGACACTATCCAGAAGTGTTCGGAGACTTCTGGGTAGGCGGCCGAGCACATATGGGTGAAAATTCGCGAGCTAAGACGCCCATTCAAGTTTCGTACTTTACCTTGACCTTACCTTTATCTCTAGTGACTACTTCCTGGTTGGTCAGCTCCACACAAGCAAACTCATCGTTATTAGCATCGTGGGCAGAATATCTCCTGTGTTGTTTCAGAATTGTCCATCCTTTCCAAACTCATCGTTATTAACATCGTTGGCAGAATATCTCCTGTGTTGTTTCAGAATTGTCCATCCTTTCCAAACTCATCATCTGCTTATGTTTGTCATCTCATTCATTTGGCTAATTTCTATTATTTTAATATATCTTGCTATTTCATCCTTTGGTTTTGACATTCCTCTATTCTTTTTTTGACATTTCATCTTTTGATTTTGACATGTATACATATTTCCCTTGACATTTCATCCTTTGGTTTTGACAATCATCCATACTTTCCTTGGCATTTCATCCTTTGGTTTTGACAATCATCCATACTTTTCTTGACATTTCGTCCTTTGGTTTTGACCATCCTCTAAACTTTCATTGACATTTCGTCCTTTGGTTTTGACATTCCTCTAAACTTTCATTGACATTTCGTCCTTTGGTTTTGACATTCCTCTAAACTTTCATTGACATTTCGTCCTTTGGTTTTGACATTCCTCTAAACTTTCATTGACATTTCGTCCTTTGGTTTTGACATTCCTCTAAACTTTCATTGACATTTCGTCTTTTGGTTTTGACATTCCTTTATATTTTTCTTCACACTTCATCCTTTAGTTTTGACATTTATTAATACGTTCCTTAATATTTCATCTTTTGGTTTTGACACTTCTCCATACTTGCTTTGACATTTCCTCGTTTCGTTTTGACACTTCTCCATACTTGCCTTGACATTTCCTCGTTTCGTTTTGATACTCCTCCATTCGCTTTTTTTACATTTAATGCTGAAGTTTTAGATACTTCTCCCCATAGTGTTTGAAACTCCATTCATCGTTTATGACATTCTTCCCTTCGTTTATGACATTCTTCCCTTCGTTTATGACATTTTTCCCTTCGTTTGGACATACTTTCCTCCGTTTATGACATTCTTCCCTTCGTTTGGACATACTTTCCTTCGTTTATGACATTCTTCCCTTCGTTTGGACATACTTTCCTTCGTTTATGACACTCTTCCCTTCGTTTGAACATACTTTCCTTCGGTTTTGACATTTTTTTCTTCTTTGTTGACATTCTTCACTTCATATTTGATATTCTTCCCTTCGTATTTGACATTCTTCCCTTCGTATTTGACGTTCTTCCCTTTGTATTTGACATTCTTCCCTTCGTTTTTGACATTATTCCCTTCGTTTTTTACATTCTTCCCTTCGTTTTTGACATTATTCCCTTCGTTTTTGACATTCTTCCCTTCGTTTTTGACATTATTCCCTTCGTTTTTGACATTCTTCCTTCGTTTTTGACAATCAGCTTTTGACAATTTCCACTTCGCTTTTTGATATTCTTACATTTGTTACTGGTACTCTTCAATTAGTTTTTGACATTTCTCACATAGTTCTGACGCCCTTTCATGCACCCTACACTTCCTTTTCCCTACCTGTTACCACTTATTGACTCTCACCTAGAAGTTACCTCACCGTTCCATTAAATTCTATCATTTCAAGTTAAAGTGTCCGATAACTATAGTTTGAAAACCTCTACCTAATTGCTCAAAATTTCTCAAATAATACGAAATTCTTGTTTGGTGTATGCTTTCTCGCAACGTGTTATGTTTTCCTATCTCTTGGCACTATGTTCTGTTCTTTTGTTCTCACGCGAAAACCGTCTTTGATCAATCGCCAAGAACAACAAATAGTCTCAGAAAACAAACACTTGAGAATTTTAACACACGCGTTGAGAGCTTTGCTAGAATCTTCGATCGTCCCACTTTCTTTCCAGGCAAGAAACTTCTAGAAATTGCCTGTCTGGCTAAGCCGTTTACCAGCATTCTAGGCTTTTTATAAAACCTGCCATCCGGAGTCACATTATAAGCGAAAACTGACACTTGACCGCACATTACGCAAATAAGAATAATTATTCTTGTTTTCAAATCGCACTTCAACCTTCCGCTTCAGAATTAACGATTTCGCTTACGTTAAAAAAAAACACAACTTTATATACAAAACCTGCTTACATTATAAATGTAAATTTTGTAAATTATTTTGTGTACATGTTTCTTTAGAGAAGACTTTTCTTTCTTCTTCACCTAATAACCCTGACGTTCGTTGGTACTTCAACTTTCTCCATTTCTCTCATTCTTCAGTAATAAATTTGTGTGACTGCAAAGTCGATGTCTGTCCGCCCTTTGATGTCATGTTCCCATCTCTTTCTCTGGCTACCTCTTCTTTTCGCTCCTTTCATAGTTCCTTGCAGGATGGTACTTGCTAGGCCTAACGATCTAGGTACTTGCTCCGGGTAATTTTTACAAAAGTCAAAAGAACATTATGTATTTCGATTGGCTGTTGTATCCTTTTGCGGACTTATCCATTTGTTGTATGATCAAAATAAGAGATGCTCGAAACATTACGATAACATTTCACCTGCATACCTTGTACTTTCTTCTGCAGCTCTACTGCTATTTCTATAAAACTATACTTATGTCTACTTTATTTTATTTTTTTTTCTGGCTAAAACTTAATATCCATCCATCCGTCCGTCCGTCCGTCCGTCCGTCCGTCTGTCTGTCCGTTCGTCCCTTCGTCAGTCCGACCGCTCGCCCACCTGCTTGCCCACCTTTTGTCCTTTCGAGCCGAAGCTGGCACATGTGGCAAAAATTCTAGACGCTTGTGTCCGGCGTTGTAGCATCAGACCTTGCACAGGACCCGCATTGTACCTCGCCACACGACAATTCTCGCCACACGACAATTCTCACCACACGACAATTCTCGCCACACGACAATTCTCGCCACACGACAATTCTCACCACACGACAATTCTCGCCACACGACAATTCTCGCCACACGACAATTCTCACCACACGACAATTCTCGCCACACGACAATTCTCACCACACGACAATTCTCACCACACGACAATTCTCGCCACACGACAATTCTCGCCACACGACAATTCTCACCACACGACAATTCTCGCCACACGACAATTCTCGCCACACGACAATTCTCGCCACACGACAATTCTCGCCACACGACAATTCTCGCCACACGACAATTCTCACCACACGACAATTCTCGCCACACGACAATTCTCGCCACACGACAATTCTCGCCACACGACAATTCTCACCACACGACAATTCTCACCACACGACAATTCTCGCCACACGACAATTCTCGCCACACGACAATTCTCGCCACACGACAATTCTCACCACACGACAATTCTCGCCACACGTCAAGTTGCTCAATCTCTGCTAGATAGCTGATACCTGTTGTTACTGCCTCTCATCTCAATGTTCTTTTTAGTGTTTCTCCATGACGACCTCTTTCCCTGCTACTCTGCTCAAACAGTATGTTTGTTAACTTGATCGGTATGATCTATTTATTTAAACTGGAGCTTTGGATTGTGTCTGAAATATAGGAAATGTTTACCTAAAAATAACAGAGATTTTTAAACGTAGTACGTTAAGTTGAAAACAGTAACTCACTGCGTCTTTCTTGCATCTCTATTTCCTCGTGTAATATTCGTAAATTCAGAGAAACCACTGACGTCACTGATGTAATATTTAGGCCTCTTAAGAAAGAAAAGTATAAAGAACCTTCACGCCAAGTGGCGAATAGGGAATATGGTGTTAGCGACCATAATTTTTATAGACCTTCGACACATGATTTTTAGGGTAATGTGGTGGTATTACACCCGTGCCGCTTTACTTTCCCAGAATAAATCCGGTACCCATTTAAGGCTGGGTGAACCAGGAAGCTGTCGATCAGGATCGAACCCGACATCTTGTCCTGTGTAGTCCAGTTCACTAACCACTGAGCTAGCGCGGCTCCCAGTTGACCAGTTCACTAACCACTGAGCTAGCGCGGCTCCCAGTTGACCAGTTCACTAACCACTGAGCTATGGCGGCTCCATTTTCTTGTGTAATATTCGCAGACACCACTGACGTCACTGACGTAGTGTTTAGGGCTCTTGCCTCGGATGAAATAAACATCGGGTCCGTCGCAGCATTTGTCGAACCATAAGGGGACAAGATATATTTGGCTCACAGAATTGGAGAAAGAAGATATTCAGCGCTGAGAAGTACTGGCCCACTAGCCTCCAAATGCTCTAGCCTATCACAGGCAAGTTTAGTTCATTCTTTCTGGCGTTCACCAGATGATTGCTACAATTTAAACTATTCACATAGTTTTCTTCTTAACCCGCCTTTAAAATATACGTTACGTAGGCGTAGATACGTTTTGTTGTGGTTTGCACCTAATCTATGACATTTCCGCCTTTGGCCAAGACATCCGACTTCACCAAGCATTTCATCAGCAGAGCCATATCTATGGAATGTTAATCTGACATTGTTCTTGAATGATGTCCAAGTTAATGAGACATCAGAATCGTGTGGCAGCAGCTACAAGAAGGGAGCGGAGAACATCAAGTTCTGCTGCTATAAAGGAGACTTGCCTTGCTATCCCAGAATTGCCTTAAATGGGATCACTGTAGTTGAAAACTTCTCCTCTTGTGTAAACTACACATTCACATCTAAGAGTGAATCAGTGAAGGTCACAAAATCATATTCTCTCTGTGGTTTTACTAACTACAGGTCATGTGGCTTCTGTTGGATTGGAAATGATAACTTACCACCGCTGTGTGTCTATATGTTTGGAATTGGAGTCATCAATGACGGCCTAACATCATCAAGTGCTATGACGATCATCATTTTCGGGAGGACGTGAACTCCCATGGTATATGGTGGATAGGCGGCAGGAACCATGAAGGCTATGTCTGAAAAGTGTTCCTTCTTGCAGTTTCCTCATATTCCAAGTCCGGCTTGTTGCAGGAGCTACTGAGTTAAGTGCTCTGTGCACACCGTGAGCTGTGTGTCTCATCCGTTTTGATCCTACTTCGATATCCCGCTTGTTTACGATGAATGATGATATCGTATGACAGGGAACAGTTGACTGTGTTCACTTTCTGCGCGGTTTCGCCTTATGTCTTTTGGCGTGTGCTGAGACTGCTACGATGGGGACTACAGTTACCTTTCTTTGTTTGGGAGATGAATTAGTAATTCTGATGATTCCACTGGCACGGGCGGTTGAGCAATTATGGATTTTAATTCGTTTGCTGTGATACCGAGGCCTTCCATAACCAATAACCAATATCCGACTTCAACACAACACTTTTGAGATACTGTGATGCATTCCCTTTTCAATCATCACTTGCTTGGCCAGACTGGATTGGTTATTTCTATGAGCACTGCTGGGAGGTGGAGCATGGTCTTCATCAGTTTTGTCGTTTCCCTGATCTTGACTCAGTCAGCCATGAGTCTTGGATGTATTCAACTCAGTTACCTACCTCATTGGCTTCACGGGCGTCATGGCCCCACGGGGCGGTCTAATGCCTGACTCCCATAATCAGACTTTATATGTTACTGAATATCCTTGAACTTCGAACTTCAGAGGCGTTTCAGACAATGTGCCGCCTAGACTTTGAAGTTGATTGACGATGCTAATGAGGAGATTTACATTGATGAAAGAACGAGTGTTGACTGAAGTTTTAGAACAACTGTGTATTCATTATAATCATTCGTTCAACTTTTCGAGATTTATCAAATTATAAAGTCTCAGGAATGGATGTTGTTGTGGAGCCCAAGTATGGAAAAGGGGAGGGGCAGGAAGATGGAGTTTCAGATTTGAAAACGGCGGGAAAGTAAATAAATGAAGACAGAATGTTTACGAGATTAAGATTGTATGAGATGAGAGATGCTTCAGGTAAGAAACGGCTATTATACTAAAAAGTAAAAGTAAAAGTAAAGTACCCCCGTCACGCCAAGTGGCGTATAGGGAAATATGGTGTTAGTGACCCTATATTTTACAGACCTTCAGCACATGATTTTTGGGGTAATGTATACTAAAAAGAGATAATGAATATTGAAGAAAAAGATGTTTGTTGTAACTATGACATGCGTTAAACATGTAACAACAAAATACAGTTATGAGGTGTTCATATAAAATTGCTATATTAGTTGACTAATCACTGAGTTGTCACTCTAATGTTTCTCTGACAGTTGCCATGTAATGTGTGGTCAACAAAGGCCATTCTGCCAGGAAATATTGAAGAGGCGAGAAGGAGATCATCATCATCAAGCGCCATGCCTGCTGGCGTTGGTGATCATGTCACTCCATAACTCTCGATCTCGATAGTTATTTATAATTACTGTTGTTGACCTTCTGCCAAGCTATTCTCTTAAGCTGTCTGGTATCGTTCCTCCTTTCTTCTTCCCCTTTCTAAATCTTTCTTCCTCCTTTTTTTATTGTCAAAGTGATAAACATTCTCAAAGAGCATAAAAGATCAATTGTCTAACAATTAATCTTACAAATTTAAAAAGAACTGATTTTTATTCCAGATTGTTTTCAGTAATCCTTCCACTATGATTCTCCGGACAACTAAAAAGAAAAAATGAGGATATCCTCAAAGAGGCCAACACAAAAAAGGACCTCCTAAAAAACACCAGAAAGAAACAATAAACATTTTTCTGGCACATCATGAGACTAGGAAAGTTGGAATACTTGGTTACAACTGGCAAAATAGAGGAAAAGAGAGATCGTGGACGACAAAGATAGAAAATACAAGATAATATGGCGCCATGGCATGGACAACAGTCAGAAATGATACGACGTACTGTGGATTGAAAACTGCGGAAGGACTAAATAGCCTACGCCAACCGGTATGGCGCATGATGATGATATTCAAATACAAATCTGATGAATATACGGAACTTATTAGAACCCCAGCAAGACCGGGCTGCTGCCGGTGTTATAAATAAGATATTTTTCTTGTTGAGCAAAACATAAATAAAACCTCTCCAAAAATGTTCTTTTGTAGGTACATTGTTGAAATCGTCTGGTGTCTATAACACCTTACCTTGCCTAGGCGGGCCCGAGTTGTTGAGGCTGGCACTCGCTTCTGTTTATAATGATCCGGGTCTGACAGAATCCTGGAGGAAGTGACGTACGACGTGTAAAAATAAACGGGATTATGGGTAGGTGCGTGACTGATGACATCCACGTGTTGAGGCTGAGCTTTCTCAAACGAGGGCTCCGATTTTCGAGTATTGCCATGCCTATATAGGACAACTCCATTCATAATACACGTGCACGTTGTAAGATAGTGCTTGCATGGAACAGATTGTTTTGACACTAGGAAGTTCCTTCCTATCACACGATGATAGACACTTCCAAAGTTGAATTTTAAACCGAAGATAAACACACATCTTTTAACATAGATTAAGAACGAAAATTAGTCAATTTATTTTTTTTTGTCCGCCTGTTGGCCTGCAATTTGATAAATTATGACATCCCAGCGCTCATTTTTATCAGCAGGACTTTTTCTAGTTTGGGAAGAAATTGCTGTTTGTCCAAAACGAGTTTATCTCATTGAATGTTATATTGTTATCGGTAATTACTTTCGTTAAATTGTTTGTTTACATGTCAGTCGGGAAGAGAGGGTGTGGGGATACAATAATGGCAGCATGAGAGTGGGAAGGGCGGGGGAAGAGAGAGCGAGACAGGGAGGACAAAGAGAGGACGAAAGTACTAATTCTTCTAAACAAAAGCGTTGTGAAAAAAGAGAAAGACAGTGAGAGAAAGAATTGGATAAGAACACCAGCTTTTCTAAACGAACAGAGAGGGAGAGTGAGATAGAACAAGTACGGGAAAAGAGAGAATTGCAGTTGTTATTTTACGTGATTAATGTAATTGTTTATTACATAATGTAATAAATTATTGTTCGAGGACATTCTCTAAGAGGCCAACACAAAAAAGGGAGCTCCTAAAAAACACCAGAAAGTAACAATATTTTTTTTTTCTGGCATATCCTGAGAAGAGGAAAGTTGGAATACTTGGTTACTTTCCTTTTGTCTTCCTTCTTCACTTTCCGTGTAACCCATTCAGGGATCCAATGAGATATAACGTTCTGGTTTTCGCCCTTTTGTCGGTTTCACTCATTGTCAATTGATGCTGTTGTAATGATTCTTTGATATTGTCTGTTCATCTTACTCCGGTTCTGCCTCTTGCTCTTCTCCCATCTCCACTTTTAATATCTACCTTCTATGATAAGGAATCACGTGTCATGTTTTTTTATGTACTTGGTTACAACTGGCAAAATGGAGTAAAATATAGATCGCAGACGACAAAGATAGAAGATAGTGGATAGCCTGCTGTCATGGCACGGGAAACAGCCAACAAAGGAATTGATAAGATGCACTGTTGATAGAGAACTGTGAAAGGGCATGATCACCTACCCCAAGTATATGACACTTGATAATTGTTCGACTATAATTTCCCTGTATTTTCTACTGCTACTGCAATAATTATTACTGCTACTCCATAATTACTACTGCTACTCCAATCATTAATACTGCTACTCCAATCATTACTACGGCTACTCCTATCATTACTACTGCTACTCCAGTCATTACTACTGCTACTCCAATCATTACTACTGTTACTCCAATCATTACTACTGCTACTCCAATCATTACTACTGCTACTCCAATCATTACTACTGCTACTCCAATCATTGCTACTGTTACTCCAATCATTACTACTGCTACTCCAATCATTACTACTGCTCATCACTTCTGTGTATATAATTGCCGCCATGTTTATGTACACACTTTGTGTTATCGAGTTATTTCCCCCTTTTAATTTTTAATAGTCAAGAGTTGTCAACATGCAATTCAACATTCGTTTTCTCAGAACATGCAACAAAAATGTGTTTGCTCGTCCGAGTTGTGTAGCAAACTTCTTGCTCTGGTGTGCTTCCCACTGGTGGGGCATTCCTACACGCAACAGCCTGGTGTCAGGTTTGTAAGGGAAACAATGACAGATGTACCGAGTGAGTAAGAAAACAGACCATGATTTATCGTTCTTGCACGGTTTGTCATATTTGTCATGTTTGGCAGTCTTCTGAACTGGTTCCATCTTTCCGACGATCCGAAAGCAACCAGACGTGACGAGAACAATTCTCCTCAACCTACGCAATCACTAATGACCTGACTCCTGTGCTATTAATTTAAATTTCTTAATTTACATGATCATAAATGATAATCTCTGATATATATTTTTGAAGTATAAATTAACCATTTTTACTTAACACTGTAAAAAGTTAGTTTAAACTTTCGGTATTTCTATATACATCAAGATAATTTTAACAAATTATTTTTTTCCTGCACAATTTAGGAAATTCTAAATTAATTTTGTAGGTAAATTACTGTGAGGGAAGTGCTAAACATCATGCTGCAGCTGGCGGGAGTAGACAAATGACAGCAGTTGTCCTGTCACTAGCATTTGCTAACATCTTGAGAACAGAGACAGAGAACTTTGAATATATATATAATATTATATGTAATATATAATTTAATTCAAGGGCTAAATGTCAGAAAGAAACAAATTAGCGACGTTAAAATAATCTTGTAAAGTGAATGTTGTAATAATAAATGGGTTAAATATAGTCTGACAATGTTAGTTAATAATGAAGCTAGCAAGGTCATAGAGTTGAAGTTAAGTGTCTTATCTTGCTAGGGTGCAATTATTAATATAACAGGGGTAGTAAAGGCTGAGAATGGCCCTTGCTTGTTGGAGAGACCACCTATATGGAATATCGTGGCATTTTTGCAGGTCTACCACTCACATTAAAATAGAAAGGAATATAGAACGACCCAGAAGAGAAATAATTAGGCACTCGAATTATTCCACATGAGACAACTCCATAAGTGCTCGAACCCATCTCAGTACAGCCCTGAAAGTGTAGAGGTTGTGAACCCCATTTCTGTATTGATTTATCTGAATTTTCTTTTTTCTGGCTCAGAGCGTTTGGTCTTGTGTGGCATCAGTAGTATACAAGGGTGTAACTGAGTCGCATTTGGCCCGTAAATTAACAAAGATATATAGTGTGGTGCGCAGCGCACCACATGTACACGAGAGACAGGGGGAGTTAACCGTGACCTTTCGTGTCGGTGACCCCGGAGGTGACGTGTTTATGTCTGGTGTGTGCTGACTTTTGTGCGCTTGGTGTACTTGAGCGATAGTGATAGGTTAGTAGATTATACAACATCAGGTTTCTCATAATGAGGTTTCTTCTGGGCGCCTAATGTACTGTAGGCGCAGGGGGAGTTAACGGTGACATTTCGTATCGGGATGTTGACTGGGGGTGTCTGTCGGCGTGACCTCGGCGCTCCGTATTTTAAAAATTCCGAATTATTTTTGAACTGTGACATTTCGTGTCGGGATGTTGACTGGGGGTGTCTGTCGGCGTGACCTCGGCGCTCCGTATTTTAAAAATTCCGAATTATTTTAAAAAAACAGTCTCCATCTGATTTCGAACACGGGTCTACGGCGTGCCAGGCCAGACACTTACCACTATGCTACAGGCGATCACAGAATTAGAGGCTGAATGAGACAGGTGAATCGTGAGGCTTTTGTTGGTGCCTGACAGCTAGCTAGTAGTAGAGAAAGATTGACCCGCATTTAGGCGCTAAATTAACGAAGATATATAGGGCAGCGCCCCGCGCGCATAACGCGTGCCGCGCAGGGGGAGTTAACCGTGACATTTCATGTCGGGATGCCCGGTGACCTCTCGTTGACCTCTCAACCTCTCGGCGCCATGGTCGGGGTGAGCTCTCCCAGTAGGGGACCTGTTATGATCAAAGACCCTATTTCTCTGTGAAATTTCTCACTTGGGTAACTTAAGCTGGTCTAGCCGTCTAACAGAGAGACAGTAAATTAATGTACTTTTGATATTCTATTACTGTAGTGTTTTTTTTTTTTTTTGTAGTGGTTGTAGTAATAGTAGTAGTAGTTAAACTACTACTTTTTTTTTCATGTATAGTAGAGAGACGGTAGAGTCTTATAGTTATTTTTATGCATGACAACTTTAATGTATCTATAAAATTCATTTTGAAATATATTTAACCCGTGGAAACATAAGCATCATGAGACTTATTAATGTCCAAATTGACCGCTTGTTCATAACACGGATACGACAGCGATGATGACTTTAACGGGTACACAATCAAAGATCCCGTGGGTTTTGTTTTAGTCGATGACAACTTTTGAAATAGTAGCTGACAACTTTTGTATTAACAGATGACAGCTTTCAATGACTGTTTACATGCTATGTCATTGTAGCAGTCATGTATGTCATGTCGAGGTAGTAGACACGTATGTCATGTCATTGTAACAGTCATGTCAATGTAACAGTCATTTCGTTGTAATAGTCAGCTCGTTGTAACAGTCACGTGTGTCATGTCGTTTTATCAGAGACGTATGGTATGCCGTTGTAACAGTCATTTCATTGTAATAGGCATCTCGTTGTAACAGTCACGTATGGCATGTCGTTTTATCAGACACGTATGGTATGTCGTTGTAACAGACATGTTGTTGTATCAGTCATGTCGATGTAGTAGACACGTATGTCATGTCATTGTAACAGTCATGTCAATGTAACAGTCATGTCAATGTAACAGGCATTTGGTTGTAATAGTCATTTCGTTGTAACAGTCACGTATGTCATGTCGTTCTATCAGACACGTATGGTATGTCGTTGTAAAAGACACGTCGTTGTATCAGCGATGTCGATGTAGTAGACACGTATGTCATGTCATTGTAAAAGTCATGGCAATGTAACAGTCACGTCAATGTAACAGGATTTCGTTGTAATAGTCATCTCGTTGTAACAGTCACGTATGTCATGTCGTTTTATCAGAGACGTATGGTATGTCGTTGTAACAGACATGTCGTTGCATCAGTCATGTCGATGTAGTAGACACGTATGTCATGTCGTTGTAACAGACACGTATGGTATGTCGTTGTAACAGACATGTCGTTGTATCAGGCATGTCGATGTAGTAGACACGTATGTCATGTAATTGTAACAGTCATGTCAATGTAACAGTCATGACAATGTAACAGGCATTTGGTTGTAATAGTCATCTCGTTGTAACAGTCACGTATGTCATGTCGTTTTATCAGACACGTATGACATGTCGTTGTAACATACATATCGTTGTATCAGGCATGTCGATGTAGTAGACACGTATGTCATGTCATTGTAACAGTCATGTCAATGTAACAGGCATGTCAATGTAACAGTCATTTCGTTGTAATAGTCATCTCGTTGTAACAGTCACGTATGTCATGTCGTTTTATCAGAGACGTATGGTATGTCGTTGTAACAGACATGTCGTTGCATCAGTCATGTCGATGTAGTAGACACATATGTCATGTCGTTGTAGCAGACACGTATGGTATGTCGTTGTAACAGACATGTCGTTGTATCAGGTATGTTGATGTAGTAGACACGTATGTCATGTCATTGTAACAGTCATGTCAATGTAACAGTCATGACAATGTAACAGGCATTTCGTTGTAATAGTCATCTCGTTGTAACAGTCACGTATGTCATGTCGTTTTATCAGACACGTATGGTATATCGTTGTAACAGACATGTCGTTGTATCAGTCATGTCGATGTAGTAGACATGTATGGCATGTCAATGTAACAGTTATGTCAATGTAACAATCGTGTCAATGTAACAGTCATTTCGTTGTAATAGTCATCTCGTTGTAACAGTCACGTATGTCATGTTGTTTTATCAGAGACGTATGGTATGTCGTTGTAGCAGACATGTCGTTGTATCAGGCATGTCGATGTAGTAGACACGTATGTCATGTCATTGTAACAGTCATGTCAATGTAACAGTCATTTCGTTGTAATAGTCATCTCTTTGTAACAGACACGTATGTCATGTCGTTTTATCAGACACGTATGGTATGTCGTTGTAACAGACATGTCGTTGTATCAGTCATGTCGATGTAGTAGACACGTATGTCATGTCATTGTAACAGTCATGTCAATGTAACAGTCATGTCAATGTAACAGTCATTTCGTTGTAATAGTCATCTCGTTGTAACAGTCACAGATGTCATGTCGTTTTATCAGACACGTATGGTATGTCGTTGTAACAGACATGTCGTTGTATCAGTCATGTCGATGTAGTAGATACGTATGTCATGTCATTGTAACAGTCATGTCAATGTAACAGTCTTGTCAATGTAACAGTCATTTCGTTGTAATAGTCATCTCGTTGTAACAGTCACGTATGTCATGTCGTTTTATCAGACACGTATGGTATATCGTCGATGTAGTAGACATGTATGGCATGTCAATGTAACAGTCATGTCAATGTAACAGTCATGTCAATGTAACAGTCATTTCGTTGTAATAGTCATCTCGTTGTAACAGTCACGTATGTCATGTTGTTTTATCAGAGACGTATGGTATGTCGTTGTAGCAGACATGTCGTTGTATCAGGCATGTCGATGTAGTAGACACGTATGTCATGTCATTGTAACAGTCATGTCAATGTAACAGTCATTTCGTTGTAATAGTCATCTCTTTGTAACAGACACGTATGTCATGTCGTTTTATCAGAGACGTATGGTATGTCGTTGTAACAGACATGTCGTTGTATCAGTCATGTCGATGTAGTAGACACGTATGTCATGTCATTGTAACAGTCATGTCAATGTAACAGTCATGTCAATGTAACAGTCATTTCGTTGTAATAGTCATCTCGTTGTAACAGTCACAGATGTCATGTCGTTTTATCAGACACGTATGGTATGTCGTTGTAACAGACATGTCGTTGTATCAGTCATGTCGATGTAGTAGATACGTATGTCATGTCATTGTAACAGTCATGTCAATGTAACAGTCTTGTCAATGTAACAGTCATTTCGTTGTAATAGTCATCTCGTTGTAACAGTCACGTATGTCATGTCGTTCTATCAGACACGTATGGCATGTCGTTGTAACAGACATGTCGTTGTATCAGTCATGTCGACGTAGTAGACACGTATGTCATGTCATTGTAACAGTCATGTCAATGTATCAGTCATGTCAATGTAACAGTCATTTCGTTGTAATAGTCATCTCGTTGTAACAGGCACGTATGTCAAGTCGTTTTATCAGAGACGTATGGTATGTCGTTGTAACAGACATGTCGTTGTATCAGTCATATCGATGTAGTAGACACGTATGTCATGTCATTGTAACAGTCCTGTCAATGTAACAGTCATGACAATGTAACAGTCATTTCGTTGTAATAGTCATCTCGTTGTAACAGTCACGTATGTCATGTCGTTCTATCAGACACGTATGGCATGTCGTTGTAACAGACATGTCGTTGTATCAGTCATGTCGACGTAGTAGACACGTATGTCATGTCATTGTAACAGTCATGTCAATGTATCAGTCATGTCAATGTAACAGTCATTTCGTTGTAATAGTCATCTCGTTGTAACAGTGACGTATGTCATGTCGTTTTATCAGAGACGTATGGTTTGTCGTTGTAACAGCCATTCGTTGCATCAGTCATGTCGATGTAGTAGACACGTATGTCATGTCGTTGTAACAGACACGTATGGTATGTCGTTGTAACAGACATGTCGTTGTATCAGGCATGTCGATGCAGTAGACACGTATGTCATGTCATTGTAACAGTCATGTCAATGTAACAGGCATGACAATGTAACAGGCATTTCGTTGTAAAAGTCATCTCGTTGTAACAGTCACGTATGTCATGTCGTTTTATCAGTCACGTATGGCATGTCGTTGTAACATACATGTCGTTGTATCAGTCATGTCGATGTAGTAGACACGTATGTCATGTCATTGTAACAGGCATGTCAATGTAACAGTCATGTGGCCAGTGTGCCACGAGGGATCATGTAGGTTGTCTAGTTGGCCATGATGGATCATGTAGGTTGTCTAGTTGGCCATGATGGATCATATAGGTTGTCTAGTTGGCCATGATGGATCATGTAGGTTGTCTAGTTGGCCATGATGGATCATGTAGGTTGTCTAGTTGGCCATGATGGATCATGTAGGTTGTCTAGTTGGCCATGATGGATCATGTAGGTTGTCTAGTTGGCCATGATGGATCATGTAGGTTGTCTAGTTGGCCATGATGGATCATGTAGGTTGTCTAGTTGGCCATGATGGATCATGTAGGTTGTCGACTGTTCCATCTCGAACAGTCGACAACATACAAACAGCCATCATGGAACAGTCGACAACCTACATGATCCATCATGGCCAACTAGACAACCTACATGATCCATCATGGCCAACTAGACAACCTACATGATCCATCATGGCCAACTAGACAACCTACATGATCCATCATGGCCAACTAGACAACCTACATGATCCATCATGGCCAACTAGACAACCTACATGATCCATCATGGCCAACTAGATAACCTATATGATCCATCATGGCCAACTAGACAACCTACATGATCCATCATGGCCAACTAGACAACCTACATGATCCCTCGTGGCACACTGGCCACATGACTGTTACATTGACATGCCTGTTACAATGACATGACATACGTGTCTACTACATCGACATGACTGATACAACGACATGTATGTTACAACGACATGCCATACGTGACTGATAAAACGACATGACATACGTGACTGTTACAACGAGATGACTTTTACAACGAAATGCCTGTTACATTGTCATGCCTGTTACATTGACATGACTGTTACAATGACATGACATACGTGTCTACTGCATCGACATGCCTGATACAACGACATGTCTGTTACAACGACATACCATACGTGTCTGTTACAACGACATGACATACGTGTCTACTACATCGACATGACTGATGCAACGAATGGCTGTTACAACGACAAACCATACGTCTCTGATAAAACGACATGACATACGTCACTGTTACAACGAGATGACTATTACAACGAAATGACTGTTACATTGACATGACTGATACATTGACATGACTGTTACAATGACATGACATACGTGTCTACTACGTCGACATGACTGATACAACGACATGTCTGTTACAACGACATGCCATACGTGTCTGATAGAACGACATGACATACGTGACTGTTACAACGAGATGACTATTACAACGAAATGACTGTTACATTGTCATGACTGTTACATTGACAGGACTGTTACAATGACATGACATACGTGTCTACTACATCGATATGACTGATACAACGACATGTCTGTTACAACGACATACCATACGTCTCTGATAAAACGACTTGACATACGTGCCTGTTACAACGAGATGACTATTACAACGAAATGACTGTTACATCGACATGACTGATACATTGACATGACTGTTACAATGACATGACATACGTGTCTACTACGTCGACATGACTGATACAACGACATGTCTGTTACAACGACATGCCATACGTGTCTGATAGAACGACATGACATACGTGACTGTTACAACGAGATGACTATTACAACGAAATGACTGTTACATTGACAAGACTGTTACATTGACATGACTGTTACAATGACATGACATACGTATCTACTACATCGACATGACTGATACAACGACATGTCTGTTACAACGACATACCATACGTGTCTGATAAAACGACATGACATCTGTGACTGTTACAACGAGATGACTATTACAACGAAATGACTGTTACATTGACATGACTGTTACATTGACATGACTGTTACAATGACATGACATACGTGTCTACTACATCGACATGACTGATACAACGACATGTCTGTTACAACGACATACCATACGTGTCTGATAAAACGATATGACATACGTGTCTGTTACAAAGAGATGACTATTACAACGAAATGACTGTTACATTGACATGACTGTTACAATGACATGACATACGTGTCTACTACATCGACATGCCTGATACAACGACATGTCTGCTACAACGACATACCATACGTCTCTGATAAAACAACATGACATACGTGACTGTTACAACGAGATGACTATTACAACGAAATGACTGTTACATTGACATGACTGTTACATTGACATGACTGTTACATTGACATGCCATACATGTCTACTACATCGACGATATACCATACGTGTCTGATAAAACGACATGACATACGTGACTGTTACAACGAGATGACTATTACAACGAAATGCCTGTTACATTGTCATGACTGTTACATTGACATGACTGTTACAATGACATGACATACGTGTCTACTACATCAACATACCTGATACAACGACATGTCTGTTACAACGACATACCATACGTGTCTGCTACAACGACATGACATATGTGTCTACTACATCGACATGACTGATGCAACGACATGTCTGTTACAACGACATACCATACGTCTCTGATAAAACGACATGACATACGTGACTGTTACAACGAGATGACTATTACAACGAAATGACTGTTACATTGACATGACTGTTACATTGACATGCCTGTTACAATGACATGACATACGTGTCTACTACATCGACATGACTGATACAACGACATGTATGTTACAACGACATGTCATACGTGTCTGATAAAACGACATGACATACGTGACTGTTACAACGAGATGACTATTACAACGAAATGACTGTTACATTGACAAGACTGTTACATTGACATGACTGTTACAATGACATGACATACGTATCTACTACATCGACATGACTGATACAACGACATGTCTGTTACAACGACATACCATACGTGTCTGATAAAACGACATGACATCTGTGACTGTTACAACGAGATGACTATTACAACGAAATGACTGTTACATTGACATGACTGTTACATTGACATGACTGTTACAATGACATGACATACGTGTCTACTACATCGACATGACTGATACAAAGACATGTCTGTTACAACGACATACCATACGTGTCTGATAAAACGACATGACATACGTGTCTGTTACAAAGAGATGACTATTACAACGAAATGACTGTTACATTGACATGACTGTTACAATAACATGACATACGTGTCTACTACATCGACATGCCTGATACAACGACATGTCTGCTACAACGACATACCATACGTCTCTGATAAAACAACATGACATACGTGACTGTTACAACGAGATGCCTATTACAACGAAATGACTGTTACATTGACACGACTGTTACATTGACATAACTGTTACATTGACATGCCATACATGTCTACTACATCGACATGACTGATACAACGACATGTCTGTTACAACGATATACCATACGTGTCTGATAAAACGACATGACATACGTGACTGTTACAACGAGATGACTATTACAACGAAATGCCTGTTACATTGTCATGACTGTTACATTGACATGACTGTTACAATGACATGACATACGTGTCTACTACATCAACATACCTGATACAACGACATGTCTGTTACAACGACATACCATACGTGTCTGCTACAACGTCATGACATATGTGTCTACTACATCGACATGACTGATGCAACGACATGTCTGTTACAACGACATACCATACGTCTCTGATAAAACGACATGACATACGTGACTGTTACAACGAGATGACTATTACAACGAAATGACTGTTACATTGACATGCCTGTTACATTGACATGACTGTTACAATGACATGACATACGTGTCTACTACATCGACATGCCTGATACAACGACATGTATGTTACAACGACATGTCATACGTGTCTGATAAAACGACATGACATACGTGACTGTTACAACGAGATGACTATTACAACGAAATGCCTGTTACATTGTCATGACTGTTACATTGACATGACTGTTACAATGACATGACATACGTGTCTACTACATCGACATGCCTGATACAACGACATGTCTGTTACAACGACATACCATACGTGTCTGTTACAACGACATGACATACGTGTCTACTACATCGACATGACTGATGCAACGACATGTCTGTTACAACGACATACCATACGTCTCTGATAAAACGACATGACATACGTGACTGTTACAACGAGATGACTATTACAACGAAATCCTGTTACATTGACATGACTGTTACATTGCCATGACTTTTACAATGACATGACATACGTGTCTACTACATCGACATCGCTGATACAACGACGTGTCTTTTACAACGACATACCATACGTGTCTGATAGAACGACATGACATACGTGACTGTTACAACGAGATGACTATTACAACGAAATGCCTGTTACATTGACATGACTGTTACATTGACATGACTGTTACAATGACATGACATACGTGTCTACTACATCGACATGACTGATACAACAACATGTCTGTTACAACGACATACCATACGTGTCTGATAAAACGACATGCCATACGTGACTGTTACAACGAGATGCCTATTACAATGAAATGACTGTTACAACGACATACCATACGTCTCTGATAAAACGACATGACACACGTGATTGTTACAACGAGCTGACTATTACAACGAAATGACTGTTACATTGACATGACATACGTGTCTACTACCTCGACATGACATACATGACTGCTACAATGACATAGCATGTAAACAGTCATTGAAAGCTGTCATCTGTTAATACAAAAGTTGTCTGCTACTATTTCAAAAGTTGTCATCGACTAAAACAAAACCCACGGGATCTTTGATTGTGTACCCGTTAAAGTCATCATCGCTGTCGTATCCGTGTTATGAACAAGCGGTCAATTTGGACATTAATAAGTCTCATGATGCTTATGTTTCCACGGGTTAAATATATTTCAAAATGAATTTTATAGATACATTAAAGTTGGCATGCATAAAAATAACTATAAGACTCTACCGTCTCTCTACTATACATGAAAAAAAAAAGTAGTAGTTTAACTACTACTACTATTACTACAACCACTACAAAAAAAAAAAAAAACACTACAGTAATAGAATATCAAAAGTACATTAATTTACTGTCTCTCTGTTAGACGGCTAGACCAGCTTAAGTTACCCAAGTGAGAAATTTCACAGAGAAATAGGGTCTTTGATCATAACAGGTCCCCTACTGGGAGAGCTCACCCCGACCATGGCGCCGAGAGGTTGAGAGGTCAACGAGAGGTCACCGGGCATCCCGACATGAAATGTCACGGTTAACTCCCCCTGCGCGGCACGCGTTATGCGCGCGGGGCGCTGCCCTATATATCTTCGTTAATTTAGCGCCTAAATGCGGGTCAATCTTTCTCTACTACTAGCTAGCTGTCAGGCACCAACAAAAGCCTCACGATTCACCTGTCTCATTCAGCCTCTAATTCTGTGATCGCCTGTAGCATAGTGGTAAGTGTCTGGCCTGGCACGCCGTAGACCCGTGTTCGAAATCAGATGGAGACTGTTTTTTTTTAAAATAATTCGGAATTTTTAAAATACGGAGCGCCGAGGTCACGCCGACAGACACCCCCAGTCAACATCCCGACACGAAATGTCACAGTTCAAAAATAATTCGGAATTTTTAAAATACGGAGCGCCGAGGTCACGCCGACAGACACCCCCAGTCAACATCCCGATACGAAATGTCACCGTTAACTCCCCCTGCGCCTACAGTACATTAGGCGCCCAGAAGAAACCTCATTATGAGAAACCTGATGTTGTATAATCTACTAACCTATCACTATCGCTCAAGTACACCAAGCGCACAAAAGTCAGCACACACCAGACATAAACACGTCACCTCCGGGGTCACCGACACGAAAGGTCACGGTTAACTCCCCCTGTCTCTCGTGTACATGTGGTGCGCTGCGCACCACACTATATATCTTTGTTAATTTACGGGCCAAATGCGACTCAGTTACACCCTTGTATACTACTGGCATCATCCCTTTAGGCGTTATACTCGTGCTGTATATTGTAGGTTCATAAGGTTAATGGTAAAGGCTTATCGTTTTAACATCTGTCTGTGGACACGCGAGAGAGTTGAGAGCTCGCTGGCGCTGTGGATAGACTATTCGCCTGAGTGCGACCTGAGGGTTTGAGGTTTAAAGAAATGCCAGTTGAGACGAAACCTTTTTCCAGCCTGATAATAAAATACTCTTGGGGGGACTGGTTAGTCTCAAGGTAAGACGCAGGCCTCGAGACAGAGAGGTTGTGAGTTCAAATCCCGGTAAGACGCAGGTCTCGAGACAGAGAGGTTGTGAGTTCAAATCCCGGCTTCACCGGTTGGGATTTTTATTTATGATTTCTTTCTGCAGCAACCACCCCTGGTCTCAGCTGCGAGGCCCGGCTTGAAACGTCAATTACTCATGGACGGAAAAAAATATGAGTACCTCCGAAGTCGGAGTTATCTTTATGTGCGACGACGGACCCCTGTGCACACCCCCACAAGGGAAAAACGGATTTACTCGCAAAATTCAGTTGCTAGTCTCTAAGGACTTCGTCAGTGGTAAAAGCTGACGAACGAAAAAAAAATGCTCTTGGGATCCACTCAAGCTCCTGATTGGGTAGCGGAGAGTTCTCTGAGACGGAGAGGCAGAGAGGACGAAAACTGGCCAACCTACCTCATGGAGCTGCGGTACAGTGACGTCACTAACACTTCATTAACCAACGTCAATTGTGATGCAACCTTCCTGACCTTACAGCTTGGTTTAACACCTGTGCAGGTGTGTTGGTTCATGCCTTTAAATGGGCGTTTTGAGTCATGTCAGAATTGTTGACGTCTAGTTCGAAAAAAAAGCTTGAGATCGTGACTTTCTACAATCAACTTCGACTGATTTGTTAATCTGATCTTCTACATGTTGACTCAATCCTCATCAAATTGATGTTAATTATCATTTTCTGCATCATCCCATTTGAATTTCAATGCAAAGAATTATCACATTCTGGAGGCAATGTCGGCTCCCAGCAGCAGAGGACTCCAGCTGATGGCTTGCCACAGGATCAGTGAACCAGAACCATTCAGACTTTATCCCACCTCTCCGTGGTGCCTCCAGTAACAGACTAACCTGTCTAGTCTAGCTAAGCGAGTAGGGATCGAAGAGGGAAGACAACACGGTACTGACAAAGTATTGTTCAAGTCGGACGTGTTGGGCCGAAAAGCGCAAATATCACAGTTATACTGCAAAACACAACGCAAACACGCCCGCTTAACATCCTTTTAAGGGCGGATGACGAAGAGGTGTACTCCTTTAGTCATCTGGCGAACGCAATCATCACAAGCTAAGAAGAGATGTTGTTTGCCCTATTGCAAGTTATCACCTTCAGTCCACACTACTGAGTTCTATACATACAGTTCTGGCTCCTTCCCAAACTGACTGGTGGCACACCAAAAGTGTTGACAGAACATACATATTGTGGCTGGGCTAGTAAAACACGCTACCTGGCTCATTGTGATAAAAGCACTGATCAAATCATTAGAATATGTGCAAACAAATATACTTCCCTGCTACTCCATGTTGAAGAACGTGACACACCCCCACAAGCGTCCACAATTTTAATTTATTATTTCTGATAACTATTATTTGACCGGTCAACATTTTGATTGCCACGTAGAGATCAGTTATCAGCTAACTTATCAGTTTTATCAATTCTAGAACGTTCCTACTGTTTCACCCAATTTTCAAAATGTTCTTGCAAAATTAAATGAAGCCAGTTTAACCATATTAACTTTTCAGGTTCAGTGAAATCAGCTGGCATTAATTTATGGTTTACAAGGAGCTGTGTACCCCCACACATTCGATGAACCAATCCAAACGTTTGGTCTAATTTTGTAAACCAATGGGAAAAGGCAAGCAATCAAACACAATCAAAAAATTAACTACAGTTGGACATTTATTTCAGTTTTCTTTTAATTATAAAAGCTTGTTGGAGAAATGAGGTGCGCGGCATGAAAATTGTGTAGTGGAAAGTTCGAGGCGCTACAAGTACTATATTGTTAGTACCCGCCATAACTGTTCTCTGTTTATTCTGGATAATGCTTTTTTCTTGGTCGATGAAACTATGTACACATTTAAGTGGTATCAAACTGGCGAAATCACGTGATACAAATCATTATTATTTAAAAAAAAAAAAGTTTCCTTGTCTTTTAAGCAAACAATTTGTTATACTTGTATTTGTTAAATCAAGTGAAGACCAAGAATTTATAAAACGATCATCACTTAATAACATCGCTTTTGTTCCAGGCTGAGAAATAAACCACAGTTTTTATTTACCAGTAACTCTGGTACTTGTAGGTCGTGACAACTGTTTACACAATCGTGTATCGGTAGAGGGTTCTCGTCTTTGATGTGACGGCTACACCGACATGGACTCGTCACAGAGATAGACACCATGTCGAGGTTCTACAACCAAATGTCCACCATTAGTCACGACTAAACAACCATATCTGCAGATGCTTGCTTGTGTTCATCTTATGACTAAAGGGATACATTTCTTCCTCCATTGAAAGGTCGTGACGTAGGCGTAAACGCGTTGTGGTTTGTAGTAAAACGGTGATATTTGCGTCTTTCGGTCCAACTCATCCGACTTCGACACGACATATTTGAGTACCGGGTTGTCATCCTTCTTCGATCCTTACTCGCTTGACCAGAATAGACAGGTGAGTCTATTTCTAGAAGTATCGAGAATAGGTGTAGTACGGTCTGAATGATTCTGGTTCACCGATTGTGACGTCAACCATCTACTGTAGGTCGCCGACAGCTCTGGTGCTTTGACTCGCCTTGCCTCCATATCTGGCGATTAAATGTCGCAGTAAATTACTATGTCGCAATGTATACGTGTCGATATTCATAAATTTGTAAACATTTCTTTTCTGTCTTTCCTTATCTGCCTCTCAGCGATGAGGGATATCTCCTTTTTGGCGTTCACCCTTTAAGTGTGTGTGTGGGGGGTGGGGGGGGGTGTATGTGCGTTGTGTTGCTAGTGCCGCGATATCTGCGCTTTTCGACCCGACACATCCGTCTTCAGCATAGATGGGTAGATTTGCTAAAAACTCTTACCCCACAGCGGCCATTTTTTGGCTTACTCTTTTCGACTTTAACTGCCAAGGGTTCTTTAACGTGCGCGAATGCACACTAGACTTCCTGTTTTCCGCAGAGGGGATAGGATCTCACTACCCAGAGACCGGGGGAGGGTAAAGCCACGAAGAAACCACGGGTTCGATTTGTTAAAAACTCCTACTTGTAGTGGGAATCGAACCCGATACATTCCTGTCCAGAGATCGACGTCTTACCTATAGACCACCCAGTCCCCGAGGGAGGATTTAATTTACAGTCTCGTCTCTTCTGTTGGCCTCTCCTGCTGTTGTTTTTAATGTTTGCAGCATTGAATTGATTAATCTTTTTCATTGTCGCTCCTTGTTTTGTAATTCTCATAGCATTAATTGATGACACTTTTTTTAAGCATATTTTGTTTATTTTCTTTCTTTTTTTTTTTAAAGTGTTATACATTTTTTTCCCAAACAATTAGTCAAACCAATTTTCTTTTTGTTTTTAATATTCAGTATCGAATTGGCTTACCACGGCAGCAGCCAGGGTTCGTACCCTGGCGAGGACACCTGGGTTTTACTAATTCCCTAAAAATTAGTACCTCTGAAGTCGGAGTAAATCTGCCTGCATGGCGAGGGGCATCCTGTAATGGGATAAAAACAGACTTTACACGCAAAATTCAGTCTCACAAAATTGAGAGGTCAAAGCTGACGAAAGCGAACGAACGAATAATATTCCAATTGTTTTTTTTTTTTTCATAATTCTTCACTTCTGATGTTATCTCTCAAGCTGTTACATGCCATGTGTCAACATATTTTATTTCGGTGGTGATTATTTTTTTTTATTGTTCTTTTTGTCTAGCAATGATTATTAGCACAACGTTGAAACGAAGATTAAAGTATGGAGCGCTATATTTCATACTTGATGATCGATTTTCGGCCGGCTATCGACTAGTTAACAATGTGTCGAATTTATTCCTGCGTTCAGAATAAATTTGCGTGTTTATTCTTCTCAACTCTTTAATCTATCGAATAATGCCTTTACCCTTTACAGTCCTCTCTAATGTCAGTAAAATACTCAAAATTAGATGCTCAGGGCTATGTTTATACACATATCGAATAGCAGAGGAAACAACATAAGACATGGCTTAACTCGGTGACAAAACAGTAGAAAACTAACCACAATCAACAAAGCTAGAAACAAACGCTATGAGACCAATAACAACTAACCACAATCCACACAGCTAGAAACAAACGCTGTGAGACCAATAACAACTAACCACAATCAAAAAAAAAAGATTAAAAAAAAATAAAAAGTAAAGTACCCCCATCACGACAAGTGGCGTATAGGGAATATGGTGTTAGTGACCATAATTGTTACAGACCTTCGGCACATGATTTTTGGAGTAATGTGGTCGGTATTACGCCCGTGCCGCTTTACTTTCCCAGAAAAAAATCCAGTACCCATTTAGGGCAGGGTGAACCCGGAAGCCGTCGGTTGGGATCGAACCCTACCCCTTGTCCTTTGTAGTCAAGTTCACTAACCACTGAGCTATCGCGGCTCCCACAATCAACAAAGCTAGAAACAAACGCTATGAAACCAATAGCAACTAACCACAATCCACACAGCTAGAAACAAACGTTATGAGACCAATAGCAACTAACTACAATCCACAAAGCTAGAAACAAACGCTATGAAACCAATAGCAACTAACTATAATCCACAAAGCTAGAAACAAACGCTATGAAACCAATAGCAACTAACTACAATCCACACAGCTAGAAACAAACGCTATGAAACCAATAGCAACTAACTACAATCCACACAGCTAGAAACAAACGTTATGAAACCAATAGCAACTAACTACAATCCACACAGCTAGAAACAAACGCTATGAGACCAATAGCAACTAACTACAATCCACACAGCTAGAAACAAACGTTATGAAACCAATAGCAACTAACTACAATCCACAAAGCTAGAAACAAACGCTATGAGACCAATAGCAACTAACCACAATCCACAAAGCTAGAAACAAACGCTATGAGACCAATAGCAACTAACTACAATCCACAAAGCTAGAAACAAACGCTATGAGACCAATAGCAACTAACTACAATCCACAAAGCTAGAAACAAACGCTATGAGACCAATAGCAACTAACTACAATCCACAAAGCTAGAAACAAACGCTATCTTCATTACCTTTGTTGTTCCCATCTTACACAATGTATTTATTCGTATAGACATGTTATTTTGCTTAAACATACTCAGAAGAAGCCTGTACAACCTTCTATTCAACTTATTGCTATACATAGCGGGTCTAAGCTGTCAGGTGCCCTAAATTCATGACGCCAGTTTTCCATTTTTATTGACAGCTGTGTTTAATTGAGAATCACTCAGGCAAATTTGAAGCCCGCAGTCTGTCAAATTCATGTTAATCCACCAGTCTTGTTTCTGTCGAGTTTCTGAAACATCGGTCAACCTTTAACCCGACCAATCGATCACCCGGCTATTGTGGTCGATCGGATTAAAGGTTACTTCGAGAATTCGCAAGGTTTATAACCTTATCTTATTTGAGGATCGTCTTACCGTCCAATCAAATTATTTCCCTTGGTAACGTTCGGCTTTTCTCAAATCTTGGACCGTGTTCGCGCTTGATCAGTACAGTAATCGAGAATGGACAGGCTTTGAGTCTACTTGTGGTCATTCACCTCAGAGTCTAGGGTCTAGATGAGATAACTTACGCTGTTTGGGGCGTAATTGAGATAACTGACGCTGTTTGGGGATTAATTGAGATAATTGACGCTGTCTGGAGTATGATTGAGATAACTGACGATGTCTGGAGTATAATTGAAATAACTGACGCCGTCTGGAGCATAATTGAGATAACTGACGCTGTCTTGAGTATGATTGAGATAACTGACGCTGTCTGGAGTATAATTGAGATAACTGACGCTGTTTGGAGTATAATTGAGATAACTGACGCTGTCTGGAGTATAATTGAGATAACTGACGCTGTCTGTAGTATAATTGAGATAACTGACGCTGTCTGGAGTATAATTGAGATAACTGACGCTGTCTGGAGTGTAACTGAGATAACTGACGCTGTCTGGAGTATAATTGAGATAACTGACGCTGTCTGGAGTGTAACTGAGATAACTGACGCTGTCTGGAGTATAATTGAGATAACTGACGCTGTCTGGAGT
Source organism: Megaustenia siamemsis (assembly GCA_032433765.1). Lineage (NCBI taxonomy): Eukaryota > Metazoa > Mollusca > Gastropoda > Stylommatophora > Ariophantidae > Megaustenia > Megaustenia siamemsis. The sequence goes on along the minus strand of JAVIAB010000139.1, from coordinate 3,885,091 downwards.
GTAACTGAGATAACTGACGCTGTCTGGAGTATAATTGAGATAACTGACGCTGTCTGGAGTATAATTGAGATAACTGACGCTGTCTGGAGTGTAACTGAGATAACTGACGCTGTCTGGAGTATAATTGAGATAACTGACGCTGTCTGGAGTATAACTGAGATAACTGACGCTGTCTGGAGTGTAACTGAGATAACTGACGCTGTCTGGAGTATAATTGAGATAACTGACGCTGTCTGGAGTGTAACTGAGATAACTGACGCTCACTGAAGTATAAACGAAATAACTAACGCTGTCAGTTATGTCTATTTTTTTTTTTTTTTTTTTGCAAAAATAAAAAGATATTGTGAAAGGAGATGAAAGTTGCAAGAGGCATGAAAGAACTCAGTTTATTTATCTTGTCTTGTTATTGTTGCTACTGCTTTTGTTGCTCTTGTGAACTGCAATCATTACTGCATTATTGCTTTTTTTGTTCCTGATGTTGATATTGCGGCTATTTTTATATATTTTTACCATTGTTGCTGTTTTTTCCCCCGATCGCCAGACCTCTGGCGAAGGCTAGGAATTGAACTTTCCATGTTAATCTGTTTTTTTCCCCGATCGCCAGACCTCTGGCGAAGGCTAGGAATTGAACTTTCCATGTTAATCTGTTTTTTTCCCCGATCGCCAGACCTCTGGCGAAGGCTAGGAATTGAACGTTCCATGTTAATCTGTTTTTTTCCTGCAGCCGGGCGCACATGGGTCCCTCGCTGCACAGGCAGGTACGGGTTCGATCCTCCTTCGGAACATATATTGTTCTTTGTTTTTTTTTTCTGTTGTTGTTTATTTGTCATTTTTTTCGAGTGATGTAAACATACCTCTTCCTCTGAAATGGTTCGCTGATTATCGCCTCGGAAGTTTCCCTCTATAAAAATATAATAATTATTATTATTTATTGCTTGTAATCAAGGGACACCGGAAGTCTATTTTTTTAAATTTTCCGTCAGTCAAAGAGAATCGCTTACCGTAAGTTTGATATTATATTTGGCTTCATGATTGTACAGAGAGTATATAAACACACACGAGCCTGTTCTTTTCTATCCCAACCCTTACTTTACCGTATTTGGGGCGTACACAAACTTGTTCTATCCTTTCTGTCCATTCTTTCCTCTTACAACCTTCTGATATGCAACTACTCATTGCGATCTTGTCTCTTTCCCACGGTTTCGTCTCGAAGAATTTCTAGGTCTTCCCTGTTTCTTCTTTCTCTGTGGGTTCCATGTGAGGGCTTTTCTATTAATGCTTACCGTTGATTTTTAAATTGTGTATGTTATCCACTTTCACCATCTTCTCCTTTCTGCTATAGTAAATTAATTTGTTCTTTGCCACAGATTGTCGTGTCTACCTGGCCACCTGGGATGAAGAATCTTCCTGAAGTAGGAATTAATGAACACCTCTATTTCCCCTTTGATGTTATTCATGGTCTTGACGTATATTATGTGGACCGACTGGACATTCGTAACTAAAAAGTCTAAGTTTGATTTCTTAAGGACAGTCCTTTTAATCACATGAAAGCAAATAACATGAGAACTAAAACTACGAATAGCAAAAGCACTCAACCTCACTGTGTGGTGCAGAAACATCTGCATTGAATAGAAGAACAGAGAAGAAAACTGAAGCCCTTGACATGTGGATCTGTAGAAAAATGGGAAAAATTGCTGGAAGGAAAATGGGAAGAATTGCTGGAAGGAAAATGGGAAGAATTGCTGGAAGGAAAATGGGAAGAATTGCTGGAAGGAAAATGGGAAGAATTGCTGGAAGGAAAATGAGACAAGCAAGCAAGTTCTGAATCAGCTGAAAGTGAAAAAAAGAAACTACTTAATCGTCATCATCATCATCGAGTGCCGTCTCCGCAACGAAGGTTGGCTACCATGGATCGCCATTCTACTCTGTTTCTTGCTTTGATGGTGCAGGCTGTCATAGATTGACTTGTCCATCTTTTGATGTTACTCTTCCATGTTAGTCTTGGTCTGCCTCTGCCTCTTTTACCTTGTATTTTACCTTCCAGTATTACTTTTAGTAGGCTGTTGTGTCTTTTAACATGCCCCAAAAATGTCATTTGTCTTGTCTTAATTGGGAGCCGCGATAGCTCAGTGGTTAGTGAACTGGACTACAAAGGACAAGGGATAGGGTTCTATCCCAATCGACGGCCTTAAAATGGGTACCGGATTTTTTCTGGGAAAGTAACGCGGCACGGTCGTAATACCGACCACATTACCCCAAAAATCATTTGCTGAAGGTCTGTAACATATAGGGTCACTAACACCATATTTCTCTATACGCCACTTGGCGTGACGGGGGTGGATTACTTACTTGTTTTGTCTTAATTATATTTAGTAGTTCTCTTTTTATTTTCAGTTGTTTTAAAACTTCATCGTTTGTTTTCTTTTCTTTCCATCCAATTCTACCTATTCTTCGATAAATCCACATTTCAAAGGCTTCAATTTTCTGTTCTGTTTTCCTTGTCTAATGTCCTATTGTCTAAACTACTTAAAACAATAAAAAAAAAACAATTGAACCTTGTGGAAAGAGACATAATAGCATTGTAAAAGTCATCTAGGAAGGTAATGTACCAGGTAGACGAGGCAGAGAGATCAGGACTACAGTGGGTTGATAACATCAAAATATGGACAGGTGAAACTATGACAACATTCACCATGAAGACAAGAGACAGAGTAAAATGCCGCTCCATGGAGCCAACCTTCGATGTGAGGACGGCACACTTTTGTCTACACAGAATAAGCCAGAATACCTGCCTTCAACAATGTCACGTTTTGACTGTAGAACAAAACGTCTACAGACTTCAATCTTTACAAACGGTCACAGAGATCTTAACGGCTCAACTAGTGAATGTAAAGCTATTAGACACTCAAATAGGACTGCTGGGTTCAAGGTCACGGAATCAGAAATGACCAATCATAAACCACAATCTTGGAAACAAGCAATCCAAAATGACCATTATAGTGGAGATTGAAAAGGAAGGCAATCCTCGTCTCAATTAATGTCGTGACATGGTCAGATATCTGGGGGTGTAAATTGTGAAATAAGGTAACAATTATACGTTTGTGAAAACGCCAAGAGAAGAAGAAAATGAAACACATTGTATATAATTATTATTCAATCTCATTGTTACCTTTACATGAAACAGATGGATATGACTCACCGAGGAGCACGTTCCACCCTCAATCACCTAAACAATAATATACGTACTGTATGTGTATGTGTGTACTTGTGTATGCATGCGTAGACAACGTACAAGTGTGCACAGGAGTCAAGTGTTCTCCCACAGTGCCGCAGCAAGACCAGTTGAATCCACCGACTCCTTGCAGTTACGGGCGTCATGCGAATTTGACATGTACATAAATAACATTCAGATGGCATCTTTTGACTTTAATGTACCTGGAATGGAATAGCCCCGCCTATCGAGTTTCCAGCTAGGATCACGCAATTTGCACACTAAGAACGTTGTCTGGCGCGGACACAAAGAGCGTCCCTGGCTATAAAGTGAAGCACCGGGACATTAAATGGCAGATGTAAACCTGACAGTGGTTTCAGTTACTCCAATCACAACGGAGCGTCCGATAAACTGATTAATTTGTAGTAAAAATTGCGGCTGCTACGCCGGCCTCCTTCGGATTATTTCATTTGTGGAATTTTAAACCGGAAATGGAGACACATTCATTAGATCTTACTTCCTGTTTTCTCTTTTGTCGCTGTTATCTTCCCTAAAATGCACTCATTTTTTTCAACCTCTCTCGCTGTCTTGTTTTTTATTCTCCTCATTTTCCTGTTGAGTTTCACCATGTCCTGTCACTCTAAAGATCAGACCTCACTTTCCGAGATAATAATGATAAGAGGAATTATTAGACGAAACAATCATTGTCTGTTAAGCGGTGTCTGTGCAGCATCATAAGCTAGGCTGTCATGAGCTAAACAAGTACAAAGCGCTGACGTCCAAGACTGAAGAGAGACCATGCTCACAGATTTATAAATTGCTCTATTTTTATTTGAAAACCGCTAAAGAAGTATTGTGAGAATATGAGTTTATATTTTATATTAGTTTATATTGTGTTTCATATATATAATATAGAGACACAGATTATGAATAGAAAATGGAGATGGCATGAACGCACAATAACAAAAACCTAATGCCAGCAAAGCAAGACAGATTTTGTCATGGAGCCTATAAAAATGAAGGCAAAAATGGAACGCCTTTGAAAACACGGAGAACAGAAATAATTAAAACCTTCACCATAGCCGGCTTTGATTGGAAGGTAATTGAGAAATAATTCCAGGAATAAGGATGAGACCTTGACCGTGGCTAATGCTTCAAATAGGTTCCGAATTGATTTGATTGACTGATTGATCATATATGATGTGGGATATCATACGTTGAAAACGGTGGTCTTAATGAAGGAGAGAGAGAGAGAGAGAGAGAGAGAGAGAGAGAGAGAGAGAATGAGAATGTATAGAAAGCGACCGACACTGGTGCACGATAAATATGTAAGGGCAGATGAGGAAGCACTCCCATGGAAAATGTAAAGTTCTGATGACGATGAGCTCGCAAGAAAAAAAATGGTAACAGGAGGGCTGGCCATGAGGCACTCCTAATTAAGGGTTAAATAATATGACAGATCAAGAGACAAGTATAAGGAAATATTATAATAGAAGGATTGATCAGGGGACAATCCAAAGGTAAGATTATAACAGAAGGATTGATCAAGGTACACTCCCAAGGAAAGACTATAACAGAAGGATTGATCAAAGGACAATCCCAAGGAAAGACTATAACAGAAGGATTGATCAAGGGACAATCCCAAGGAAAGACAATAACAGAAGGATTGATCAAGGGACAATCCCAAGGAAAGATTATAACAGAACGATTGATCAAGGGACAATCTCAAGAGAAGACTATAACAGAAGGATTCACCAAGGGAACATCCCGGTATATGTCCTCTTATGTTAACAATAATTCCTACCTTGGCATCCTGACCACCCATATGTTATCAAAATTACCTGCTAGCAGGTTCTGTCAGAATAGGCACATTGACGTGAATAGGGGTCAAACACATAAAGGGTATTTTGTTTCAATTCTAGAGATTGCAGCTTAGGTTCGGCAACCCCAGCCACGTGAAGAGGTTTACTATACAGATCATCATCATCTAGCGCCAGCCTGCATTAATTATTATCTTTGTTCTTCAAGGTTGACTAAATCTATTCATTGTATTGGGGAAACAAAAAAATATTCGCTTAGCGTGTTGCTTGTCTGTATAGCCTTTAGCGACTTTACAGATTGTTGGTAACAAGCAATCATGTTAAGTCAGAATTTTGGTAAATGTTTTTGTGTCTTATACTTAGTGCTGCTTTGCTGAACAACTTCTTCATCAGGTTTTATCTTTCTTGTGTGTCCTTTCAGTTTTCTCTCTGCTGCATTCGGATCTATGCACAATCGCTGTATCTAGATCAGATCTCTCTAGAAAATCACTGGAGGTTTTAGAAATGTGTTTTTACAGAAGAATGTTGAGAATACCATGGGCAGCCAAGAAGAGTAATGAAAACGTTCTGAAAGAGGGCTAATTTCCACTATTGGGAACAAACAGTCATCATTTTTTAGCCATGTAATGAGAAGGGAACAGCTGGAATATATTGTAACAATGGTGAAAATTGAGGGACGAAGAGATAAAGGGAAGCAAAGAGAAAAGATACCAGACAGCTTAAAGAGAATGGTTTGGCAGAAGGTCAACAACAGAAATTATAAATAACTATCGAGATTGAAAGTTGTGGAGAGACATGATCACCTACACCAGCAGGCCCGGTACTTGATGATGATTCAACTCTCAAACATCAATTTTATGCCCTTTTTAAACAGTTCACTCATTTCTAACCTCTCATTTCAATCCTCTCTCTCAACTAGTTATTTCTTTGCTCCTATCTATCCATCCATCCATCCATCCATCCATCCATCCATCCATCCATCCCATCCATCCATCCATCCATCCACCCATCCATCCATCCATCCATTCATCCATCCATTCACCAACCCACCCACCCATCCATCCATCCATCCATCCATCCATCCATCCATTCCATCCATGAATTGTCCTTTCGCGCCAAAGACGGCACATAGGGCAGAACTACAATCTCAAAAACAGAAACCTTGCGTGCCAAAATGGCACATATTGCAGAGATCACTGCTTCTAAAATATATGGTTCTGTTTCCATAACAATACTTTTACAATGACAGCTTGTCAAGCCATCGATCAACCTCCTTAGTCGCCTCTTACGACATGCCTGGAAGGTCACAGTGTCACTATTCTTTACTTCCCACATAATGAGGCCCCGGTAACACGTTTCCCTTTATTTCTAAACCAATCAATGTATCTTTTCCCTGCAGTCACCATCAGTGCACCAAACATTACATTCAACGATATGAACAATCACGTCCTGTTTGTCCTGGCTAAGTTCTCTTTACCGCATCCTTCTTCAGGCCCAGTTCATTGTCATTTGAAAGGTCTCCGACTTTATTATGGCTAGGTTTCCGTTCCTCAATCAGGCCCGAGCTTTGCACTCCAAAATGAAGAAAAACAATCTTGTTATTTTATGGGAGAGTGCAAGATAATGGGAAGCGTAGGGTGAATCTAAGCGTCACTGACAAAGCATCAAGGTGATTCCCGCGTACCTCTGTACCCTCTCAATATTCATTGCTCTATTCTCCAAGTGTTGCCGCACTGATTATGTCATTTAAGAAATGTATTTCTACAACCGCTGTAATTACCAAAAGTGGTTGTTCCGTGTTTGCATTTAATTACTGTGGTTCCTTTCCAGGCAAAAAGGAAACATGTTTTTATTTTGTCTGTTGTTGGGTCTGCTGTAATTATTTTCCGTAATTGAAAGTGTACAAGGCCATGCAATGTTGATGAATTCTTTATCTGAGAATACGTCAATCTCAAGTGTATATCGTTTTATTGTTACACTGGTCTCTCTTCAACTCAAGTTCTTCAGTAAATTCTGGTGAAAGAAGTAGCTGGAGATGAGTCAGTTGACTTGTATCACATTGAAATGGAACCAACAAGTGTTATTTAAATTGGTGTTTATAATTCTAAATGGCAGTTATGGTTTAATAGAAGACTTTGAGTGGAGTGGGTCGAGTCTGAGGGGAATGGATCGAGTCTGAGGGGAATGAATCGAGTCTTAGGGGAATGGTTGGAGTCTGAAAGGAATGGATGGAGTCTGAGAGAAATGGATCGAGTTTGAGAGAAATGGATCGAGTCTGAGAGAAATAAATAATGAGGGAAATGGATGTAATCTCACGGGAATGAATCGATTCTGAGAGGTATGGACCGTGACCTGCCAATAAAAGCAAAAAGTTACTAGAATCCAGGGCAATTTACTTTCCCTCGATAATACTACATTCTCTACAGGTGCAGCCATACATCACTTTTTATAAGTGCGGGCGTGCTACGCTCTGTACATGTGTGGGCATGCTACACTCTTTACACATGTGGGCATTCTACACTCTTGAAGTGATCTGGCATACTACACTCTTTACATGTGAGGGTATACTACACTCTTTACACATGCGGGCATGCTATACTCTTTAAATGTGATGGTATACTATACTCTTTACATTTGCGGACATACTACACTCTTGAAATGGTCTGGCATACTACACTCTTCACTGGCTAATCTGAACTCTTCACCAGTCATACTACACTCTTCAAAGATGTGGTATTACTACACTCTACAAAGATGCGGTATTACTACACTCTACAAAGTGTGGCTATATTAGAACAATCTCCACAAACGCGACCAAATCAAATGCTCTCATATAACACACTCATCAGTTCAGACAATACGTGATAGACTGCAATATTAATGAGGATAAATCAAACAGAAACGATAACATCTAGTAAATGATTAATTTAAACTGCGTCCGGTCACAGACGACCATAACAAAAGTATTAGCATTTGTTGGCAATCTTACGAGTTCAACAAGTCACGAAAAAAATCTGGGGCAGAGAGAGATAGAGAATAAAGTAAAACTGGTTCATTGATTGGCACTGATCCTAATGTCTGACCACTTCATTTTAACTTCAACTTTCTTTGGATGGGGCATTTGCTTGACGTGTGAGGCAAAGCAGGCACGATTCTGTTGGCATCTTATACTGATAGGTTAGCTTTTACATGTTCTCGTTATAGGAGCAGCTGAAACGATTAGGATTGTTCCAATTAAAAATCAGAAAAAAAATAATTCGTTTATTATTGAAGATATGACTTGAGCTTGTTCTGAAGGTCTCATCCAGAAGTTATCTAATCTGACACTAGTACAGTAGTTTAATCCACTATAAAGATTTACTATAAATTGAGGTTTGTAGGTTTTAACATTAATCGTCAATTACACAATCATAGTTAATCTACAACCTTGTTTTCAAGCAATTGCTGGCTTGAAGGACTTTTAATGAAAACCGAAAGTTATGGAAGATATCTTAAAGAAGTAGTTCATTAGTAACTTAGTTGGTTAGTTAGTGAACAGCAACGAAGGTTGGCTACCATGCAGCGCCATTCTGCTCTGTCTCTTGCTTTGATGGTGCAGGTTGTCATAGGCTGATTTCTCCATCTTTTGATGTTACTCGTCCATGTTAGTCTTGGTCTGCTTCTACCTCTTTTACCTTGTATTTTCCCCTCCAGGATTACTTTTAGTAGGTTATTGTGTCTTTTAACATGACCCAAAAATTGCATTTATCTTGTTTGATGGCTAATATGGAACTAATAATACTCTTCGATCACCCGGCGCTGCCGGGGCCCGAAACAGGTGTAAAGAATAGTGGCGCTGTACCCTAGCAGGCATGTTCGTAAGAGACGAGAAAGGAGGGTAAAGAATAGTGGCGCTGTACCCTAGCAGGCATGTTCGTAAGAGGCGAGAAAGGAGGGTAAAGAATAGTGGCGCTGTACCCTAGCAGGCATGTTCGTAAGAGGCGAGAAAGGAGGGTAAAGAATAGTGGCGCTGTACCCTAGCAGGCATGTTCGTAAGAGGCGAGAAAGGAGGGTAAAGAATAGTGGCGCTGTACCCTAGCAGGCATGTTCGTAAGAGGCGAGAAAGGAGGGTAAAGAATAGTGGCGCTGTACCCTAGCAGGCATGTTCGTAAGAGGCGAGAAAGGAGGGTTGGGCATGGGACTGGCTATCCCATACTGTAAAAAAAAAAATAAGCCTAAAAACTTCACAAACATGGACAAGTCAAAGAAAAGAATAAAAGTAAATCCGCCATCCAGGAACGATAAATGCTCTATGTCTAAGAGACGTATGACGAAAAGACAAAAAAAAAGTTCAAGAAATTCTTGGAGAAGATAGTCAGAAGCAGAGATGAAGATGATGGGAAAGACATGGAATGATCTTAAAAGAATGGCAAGAAACAGAACGACTTGAAAAGTGTTTGTTGAAGACCTATGCTCCACAGGGAGCTGAAAATGTTTGTTGAAGACCTATGCTCCACAGGGAGCTGAAAGTGTTTGTTGAAGACCTATGCTCCACAGGGAGCTGAAAATGTTTGTTGAAGACCTATGCTCCACAGGGAGCTGAAAGTGTTTGTTGAAGAGCTATGCTCCACAGGGAGCTGAAAATGTTTGTTGAAGACCTATGCTCCACAGGGAGCTGAAAGTGTTTGTTGAAGACCTATGCTCCACAGGGAGCTGAAAGTGTTTGTTGAAGACCTATGCTCCACAGGGAGCTGAAAATGTTTGTTGAAGACCTATGCTCCACAGGGAGCTGAAAGTGTTTGTTGAAGACCTATGCTCCACAGGGAGCTGAAAGTGTTTGTTGAAGACCTATGCTCCACAGGGAGCTGAAAGTGTTTGTTGAAGACCTATGCTCCACAGGGAGCTGAAAATGTTTGTTGAAGACCTATGCTCCACAGGGAGCTGAAAGTGTTTGTTGAAGACCTATGCTCCACAGGGAGCTGAAAATGTTTGTTGAAGACCTATGCTCCACAGGGAGCTGAAAGTGTTTGTTGAAGACCTATGCTCCACAGGGAGCTGAAAATGTTTGTTGAAGACCTATGCTCCACAGGGAGCTGAAAGTGTTTGTTGAAGACCTATGCTCCACAGGGAGCTGAAAGTGTTTGTTGAAGACCTATGCTCCACAGGGAGCTGAAAGTGTTTGTTGAAGACCTATGCTCCACAGGGAGCTGAAAGTGTTTGTTGAAGACCTATGCTCCACAGGGAGCTGAAAGTGTTTGTTGAAGACCTATGCTCCACAGGGAGCTGAAAGTGTTTGTTGAAGACCTATGCTCCACAGGGAGCTGAAAGTGTTTGTTGAAGACCTATGCTCCACAGGGAGCTGAAAGTGTTTGTTGAAGACCTATGCTCCACAGGGAGCTGAAAGTGTTTGTTGAAGACCTATGCTCCACAGGGAGCTGAAAGTGTTTGTTGAAGACCTATGCTCCACAGGGAGCTGAAAGTGTTTGTTGAAGACCTATGCTCCACAGGGAGCTGAAAGTGTTTGTTGAAGACCTGTGCTCCACGGGTATCTGAAAATGTTTGTTGAAGACCTATGCTCCACAGGGAGCTGAAAGGTAGAAGTAGAATCCTCTTGGAAACCCGTCCTTAGAAGCATTACGATGGAGTAGATAGGTTGTTTTGTAGTAGAACTGTGATACGTCCGCCCTTTGGCCCAACAGATCCGACTTCAACATGTTGATTTTGAATACCGGGTTGTCGTCCATCTTCGATTGCTACTCACTTGGCCACACTAGACAGGTTAGTCTGTTTCTGGTGGCACCACCAAGAGGTGAAGCAGGGTCTGGATGGTTCTGGTTCACCGACCCTGGCGCAAACGATCAGCTGTGGTTCGCTGACAGCTTCCAGCTCTGTTGTGAGACGCCTTACCTCCAGTCAACAGATGTTCATTTCAATTCGGACAAAACCACAAATGCCCCAAAAATATTAAGCAACTGATAACTCCAGCTCTGTGTTAGTTCATCAGTGCCTTCATTGATTCCCCGAATAGCGCTCTAGACTGACATCAACTCATTTGACATGCTGTTTCTGTAATCTATTCACCAAATATAAATTCACATTCTCATCAAATACATACTGAGATCGGATGTTCCGCACCAGAATTTGCACAAATATCGTGCACAGATATCCGTTCATAAAAAAAAAAAAAACTTTCCTTACGGCATTTTCCAATTACTAGGGTATGCTGAGGGGATTAATTATAACCGGGGAATAACGGCCGCATGTCACGAGCAGTTGACGCGGAGTGTTCGGGTCTGAGTTTTTAATATATCCGTTACTTTAAATATATCCGTTACTTTTAATATATCCGTTACTTTTAATATATCCGTTACTTTTAACATATCCGTTACATTTAATATATCCGTTACTTTTAATATATCCGTTACTTTTAATATATCCGTTACTTTTAATATATCCGTTACTTTTAATATATCCGTTACTAAGATAAGAAAAAGAGGAAGATATGATTAGTTACATATTTCTCTTGATCTCAATGAAGTCAATATATTTCTACTATGTTTTGATGCCATACTTTGAGCACTAGTTATTTGAACATGTTCTCTTTCTATCAAAATAATTGACTATGATGTTCCACTATGCTTCAAATTGTCTTCGATTCACGTTCAACCATTTTTCAAGCAATGTTTACCTTTAACCTCGTGAAGGTCACCTGCCAGTATTGGCTTCATTTATTTAGACACGAGTCGTGCTTTCCCCGGGAGAATATGTCATGTTCTCTCGGATTATTGAGGTTCTGGAGGTGTCCTTTCTTTCTTTCTTTCTTCTTCCTTTCTTTCTTTCTTTCTTTCTTTCTTTCTTTCTTATCTCCCTTCCTTCCTTCTTTCTTTCTTTCTTTCTTTCTTATTTCCTTCTTTCTTTCTTTATTTATTTCTTTCTTTCTTATCTCCCTTCTTTCTTTCTTTCTTTTCTCCTTTTTTGTTTCTTTCTTATCTCCCTTCTTTCTTTCTTATCTCCCTTTTTCCTTCTTTCGTTCTTTCTTTCTTTCTTATCTCCCTTCTTTCTTTCTTTCTTTCTTTCTTATCTCCCTTCTTTCTTTCTTTCTTATCTCCTTTTTTGTTTCTTTATTTCTTATCTCCCTTCTTTCTTTCTTTCTTATCTCCCTTCTTTCCTTCTTTCTTATCTCCCTTTTTTCCTTCTTTCGTTCTTTCGTTCTTTCTTTCTTTCTTTCTTATCTCCCTTCTTTCTTTCTTTCTTTCTTATCTCCCTTCTTTCTTTCTTTCTTTCTTTCTTTCTTTCTTTCTTTCTTTCTTATATCCCTTCTTTCTTTCTTTTCTCCTTTTTTTGTTTCTTTCTTTCTTATCTCCCTTCTTTCTTTCTTTCTTTCTTTCTTATCTCCCTTCTTTCCTTCTTTCTTATCTCCCTTTTTCCTTCTTTCCTTCTTTCTTATCTCCCTTTTTTCCTTCTTTCCTTCCTTCCTTCCTTCCTTCTTTTTTCTTTCTTGCTTTCTATTCCACGTTATAACGTTGAGTCTAGACATCAACCTCTGCTTAACATGTTCCTTCATCATGAGTTTGTCCTCCACCTCAAATCAATCACGTGTTTTGTGACGTCAGTGATCAAACACGTAGAGCTACTCAAATATAAGTAGATGGCCAGCAGCGATGATTGAGATCTTGCCGCCGATGTAGTTAACACAGACTGAGCAAGCAGAATTATGATAGTATTAATGAGATTATCAATTTATTTTCTGCTTCTTTCATTTATAAATTCAACACGTTTCGTGTTTCATTCAATACTATTTCAATCTCTCTTGCATGCGTTTACTTGATCCACATATGAAAAGTCTTGCAGCTAACAGTTGTTCACATTAAACTTGCCTTATCACGAGGCAACTATATAGATAGTGTTACCCACAGTCTAGGGAATATTTAGAGCGCAGTATTTCATGTATATTTGTCTTTTATCCAAGCATTTTCATACAACAAGTTTGTTTATAAGAGAAAATACAAGGTAAAAGAGGCAAACCAAGACTAATATGAAAGAGTAACATAAAAAAATGGCCATCGATCAATCTCCTTAGTCGCCTCTTACGACAAGCCTGGAAGGTCACAGTGTCACTATTGCTTACTTCCCTCATAATGAGGCCCCGGTAAACACGCGGGAAATGGTCGATCACGTGACCGAAGTATGTTCAGCGCCTTCTTCTCATAAAACTTGTTGTTCGTGCGTATCATCATCATCGTGTGCCATACCAGTTGGCGTAGGCGACCATGTCCTTCCACAATCTTCTATCTACAGTGCATCGTATCAGTTCTGTTGTTGGATGTCCATGCCATGACACCAGGCTATCCAGTATTTTCTCTCTTTGTCGTCCGCGATCTCTCTTTCCTTTTATAATGCCAGTTATAACCAAGTATTTCAACTATCCTCTTCTCATTATATGCCCAAAAAATATTGATTGTTACTTTCTGATGTTTTTTAGGAGTCCCCTTATTGTGTTGGCCTCTTTGAGAATTTCTTCATTGGTCTTTTTAGCTGTCCAGGGAACTTTCAACATTCTTCTGAGAAATCCCATCTCTGTGACCTCTAATCGTCTTTTCGTGTGTTCGTACGTTTATGGTGTAAACAAATGGAAACGCAAATAATAACCGTGCGAACTCATTGGTGTTGGCATTAGGAGCAATCATTTACATCTCAGGTTTTAGCTTTTGAAATAAAATTCACGACGGACTCTATGTTGAGCTCTGGAGTAATGTAGACACTGACAGTATAGACATTAATATCACTGAGGAATGTCCCCATCAACATTTCAAACAAATAGGAAGGCATAGATCAGAACTGAGGAGCTGTAGGGAGAGAAGCGAGAATGTCGTGTGGTGGTAGTACACTGCATCCACAAGACTAATATTGTGAGAACTTTCTCTGGTCACCTTAGCTTCAATGTCTTACTCGCAAACCTTAGAGTGGTAACAACAGCAAGGAATGTTCATGACAATTGAGGTTACAAAAACTTAGTTACAATCTTGAATTTACAATCGTGAAGTTACAATTTTGCTATAATCTTGAAGTTATAATCTTGTAGTTACAATCATCAAGTTATAATCTTCAAGTTACAATTTTGATGTTAAAATTTTGCTATAATCTTGAAGTTATAATCTTGTGGTTACAATCATCAAGTTATAATCTTCAAGTTACAATTTTGATGTTACAATTTTGCTATAATCTTGAAGTTATAATCTTGTAGTTACAATCATCAGGTTATAATCTTCAAGTTACAATTTCAATGTTACAATCGTGCTACAATCTTGAAATTACAATTATCAAGTTACATTCTTCAAGTTACAATCGTCAAGCAGCAAAATGATTACATTTTAAGTACTTTGAAGAAGAGGGCGAGCGTGGTGTTGTTGATCATTTACGACAGAGAATATCAAGCCCAACAAGAAATGATGTGGGCGCAGGCAAGTCTGGCGTCTGCTCGACAGTGTACAGCATCAACAACTAACAAGCCAGGAGATCTACTTGAAACTTAAGAGCAGCGTGGCAAATGTGAAGCACATTAACATCCAGCCACCAACCACGTTGCGTGCTTTTGCAGCGGCTGAAGATCTACACCAACAACCCAAATACTCGGACTTCAAACGGATCTCCCCCACGCCCCTTCTGAGTCTTTTATTTTTATATTTATTTTATAAATTCTAGCTCTGCGTGAATCGTGGTCTGCTTTTGTGGTTTGTCGGCTTCTCACACATGCTGTAACTTCAGATAAATAGACTCCTGGATTTTAAAAACTAGGATGGCAGGATCCAAGGAGTAAGACATTAAACATATGTACGCGAAAAACCTGGCACAGATGTCGTTTTAGAAAAGTATTAAAACATTAATGGGCCAGTTTGGGCTAGTAATTAAAAATACACGTGAAAATAGTTAAAAGTGGGGGAACAAGAATAATTATTCTCTCTTTTCTTTGGTCGAGAGTCACATAGAACAGAGTTTAGGTCTATTGAGAACATGTCTGTCCAGATCGGCGACTTCTATGTTCACCCAGCCTTAAAATCGGTACTAGAGTTTACTTGAATGGAAACAGCACTGGTGTAATGCTGACCTGATCATTAAAAAATGTGCTAATAGTGAAAAGAATTTGGAAACCATATTTTCTATACACAACGCATTTCAGTGCTCAAATAAGAACATATCGATTTTGATCAATACTGAACTTATAAATTACACAATTTCTTAATTGGTAAATTGCTCACTTTATTTCGTTAAACATTGTGTCCGTTACTGGATTATAAATTGTTCAACATGTTAGCTACTCAATTTCTTGGTTGCCTAACTTGTTATTTGGACAATTTCTTGGTTGCCTAACTTGCTAATTGGACAATTTCTTGGTTGCCTAACTTGTTAGTTGCACAATTTCTTGGTTGCCTAACTTGTTAGTTGGACAATTTCTTGGTTGCCTAACTTGTTAGTTGGACAATTTCTTGGTTGCCTAACTTGCTAATTGGACAATTTCTTGGTTGCCTAACTTGTTAGTTGGACAATTTCTTGGTTGCCTAACTTGTTAGTTGGTCAATTTCTTGGTTGCTTAACTTGTCAGTTGGACAATTTCTTGGTTTTGCGTAACTTGTTAGTTGGACAATTTCTTGGTTGCCTAACTTGTTAGTTGGTCAATTTCTTGGTTGCTTAACTTGTCAGTTGGACAATTTCTTGGTTTTGCGTAACTTGTTAGTTGGACAATTTCTTGGTTGCCTAACTTGTTAGTTGGACAATTTCTTGGTTGCTTAACTTGTTACTTGGACAATTTCTTGATTGCCTAACTTGTTACTTGGACATTTTCTTGGTTGCCTAACTTGCTACTTGGGTATCTTTTTTTAGTTGTCTAACATGTTAGTTGGACAATTTCTTGGTTGCCTAACTTGCTACTTGGATATTTTTTTTTTAGTTACCTAACGTGTTAGTTCAACAATTGTTTAGTTACCTAACATGTTAGTTCAACAATTTTTTTGTTACCTAACGTGTTAGTTCAACAATTTTTTAGTTACCTAACGTGTTAGTTCAACAATTTTTTAGTTACCTAACGTGTTAGTTCAACAATTTTGTAGTTACCTAACGTGTTAGTTCAACAATTTTTTAGTTGACTAACTCGTTAATTGCACAATTTGTTGTTTGCCTAACTTGTTAGTTGAACATTTGTTGGTTACATACTTTGTTCTTTTTCTTTCCTTCCTCATTTGCCTTTCAGCGTCGAGGGGAGATATAATTTGCGGTGTTCTGCTCTTCTGTTCGCATCTGCTGCTGTTATGTATCCTAGTGCTTCTAATATTCCGTCGATTCATCTTTTTTCGTGGTTACCCTTAGGTCTGGTGTTCTCGCAGCGTTTATTGAAGACTCGTTGTGTTGTGTTTTATTACTCTACCTTGTCACGTGGCCAAACAATTGTATCTGTTGTTTCTTTATATATTATATGGCAGGGGTTATTCCTAGCTTTTTTTCTCAGTTCTTTATTTCTGATCTTATCTCTCAGGCTGTTTCCTGTCATTCGTCTAACACATTTCATCTCAGAAGTTATGTTTTTTTATATTGTTCTTGCATCTAGGGTCCAGCACTGGCATTGATAACACAACGATAACAACATTATGTATGATAACGGCGAGCCACTTATCATCATTGCATATATATCTCTCATGTGTATCTACCACTTTTGAACATCGTTATCAATATCGGTTATATACCTTAATTAGAATTTGCGTCACTTCACAAAGATCCGGTTGACTGACAGCCTTTAGATAACACCGTGATAACAATAAATATTTATATAGACATGTGATAATAAATGTCATGATATCCGATATGTGCACCTTTTGACATGTAATGTTGCTGTTGTGTCGTACTTTACCGCCCAGCATTCTATTTACTAAACAATATCATGATTTACTTGTTGGGGAGAAGCCCGTTATTATCTGAATTATCTGTTGTTAAAGCGTTTGACATTTATGCCAGGGAGAGCACTCTCATTATGTTTATTTTATTCTTCTTTCAATCGTTCATATTCATTTTCTTCTTAACTCCCTAAAGAGGTCCATGCTATGGTTGGGCAACATGGATATAGCTATATTTTGTAAAAAGAGAGGAGGTCCCAGGCAGGGAAGAGGTAAAGACATCCATCGTACCCATCAGCATCATGTGTAATACCGGGTGACGTAGACGATCATGTCCTTCCACTGTGCATCGTATTAATTCTGTTGTTGAACTGTTTTCCGTGCTATGACACTCAACTATCTAGTATTTTTTGTAACTCATATTATTATCGCGGTCGCACGCGAACTCTCTTTACCTGTTTTTTTGCAGTTAGTATTCCAACTTTTCTCTTCTCATGATGTACCGAAAAAATATGGACTGTTTCTTTGTGATGTTTTTTAAGAGCTCCCTTTTTGTGTTGGCCTCTTTGATAATGTTCTCGTTGGTGTTTTTAACTGTCTTGGGAATTTCCAGCATTCTTCTGATAAATCATATCTCTGTGCCCTCTAATCGTCTTTTCATTTATTTGTCTACTGCCCATGATTCACTTCCATAGGTCAGAATCGGCTCTTTATCTGATCGTATTATTGCAACTTATAATGAAGTTAAGTAAGGCCAATACTCTTCCTCACTGTTAATGCCTACCTCAACTTAGGGAGCCAAGTACCTTATTTTCTTCGCCTGGGCAGTAAGGAAAAAGTTAGGCTGTGATTAAAGCGACTTTCACTTGATTGACAACACTACTGGTGCCTACTGACATTTACATTTGTTGTAAATTATAATGTAAAAACTTATTTTTTATGTAAATTATAATGTAAAAACTTACTTTTTATGTAAATTATAATGTAAAAACTTAGTTTTTATGTAAATTATAATGTAAAAACTTAGTTTTTATGTAAATTATAATGTAAAAGCGCGACGTGTTTTACCTCTACTGTGCCCAGTCGCAGAAATTTAATAGAGAGATGCGAGTGTACCTGTGTGGTTTGTGGTCTGGAGTATGTGTGGTCCAGTGGTTTATATATATATCACAGTCACGGATTGTTACTTGTTCGTTCTCTGCGTTATTGACTTCTTTGAAATCTTAGAGAGAGATACACATTTTGTTTTTCAATATCTAAGTAAAGTGGTTGCCTGGATGGATGAGTGTTTAGCGCGCTTGCTTCCTAATGCGAAGAGTCTGGGAGTCAATTCCCAGAACCGGCGATTCTTTTTTTTTAGCTAGTACTGAGAAGTTTTTGGGGATCCACTTTACCTCTAAAAGATGGTGCCAAGGAATTTTCTGGGAAATGAAGGCGGTCTGGCGTGATACCAACCACCTCACCAATAATATGCCGCGGTAATGGAACAGTATTGTCACAAAGGCCCTGTACTATCTATTCATGGAGCCATTTTCACTTCAATCTGAAATGTCCCATATCCGCTCCACCACTTGTCGCAGTATTTACCCAGAATGCATCAGTAAATTCCGTTGACAAGGCCGCTCAGTCCAAGTCCTTCTCGGCTGTACAGGCGACGATTCCAAACCTCCTTAGTTTTCTCTTAAAACCACTCAACAGTGACTCTATTCTGTTCGCCCCTCACCGTGGGGGGTTCCGATAGACACTCGGGAGTTGTTACTAACGCCATGTTGCCAATACGCCTAACAGAACGTGGGGAATGTTGCATTTATGGGGGAGGGAAGTGGTCGATTAAAAACCAACTAAAGACAACTAGTAGGTGGAGGCAGTACTCACGTCACTAAACTAACCTACTAATGTATTGCTGTGATTCACGTTATGGTTATACCGACTGCCGACTCATTCATTTATTGGGTGATGTCTCCACATCCAGGGTTGGCTATCATGGAGCGCCATTTTACTCTGCATCTTGTCTTGATGGTGCATATTGTCATAAGTTTACCTGTCCACCTTTTGATGTTAGTCAACTTTAGTCTTGGTCTTCCTCTGCTTCGTCTACCGTGTATCTTCCCTTCCAAGTTGACTTTTAGTATGGTGCCTCTTCACTTGTACAGCATATTTCATTTGTCTTTTTCGAATGCTACTAAATAGTTCCTTTCTAATTTTCAGCTGATTCAGAACTTCCTTGTTTGTCTCCTATTTCTTCCACCCAATTTTCCCAATTTTTCTATAAATCTACATTTGAAAAGCTTAAATTGTTCTGCTATTTTACTTTTTTTAATGTCCATTTGTTCCGCAATGTTACATGAATGTTGAGTAAATATAACATTTTACAATTCCTAGTTATGCTGTTATTTGCTTTGGTGTGAGTATATTTTTCATGTCGATATTATTCTTAAATAAATGTCTTTTTTCGGTTCTTTCAGAATTCGTGGCTTCAATGGAATTTCAAGCACCACAGGCATGTCTCACTTTGACGACCATCAGCACATTCATTGGTGAGTGTTTCAACTGTTCTGTTATTGTAGGCAACATGCAGTGATGTTTCTATGATCATTGTATCCTGTTGGCAAACACCTATCAGCTGTCGCAAGAAAATAGCTCTTTTACATTAGAGTGATAATGAACAGTCTTAATCGCTAAGAGTGAAAATGGGTTACAAGAAATGTTGGATATTATAGTGACAGGAAGTAAAAATAAAGGACTCAGCCTTAATAGCGAAAAGACAGAAGTGATGGTAAAAACAAAGAAAAAACATCACCTCAGTGCAAAATAAAGACAAGTGGAACAATATTAAAACAGGTAACTGAATTTAAATATTTGGGAACTTTGTTAACCTCAGACGGAAGATGTACAAAAGTGGTGAAATGCAGAATGGCTCAGGCAAAAACAGTGTTCTAAAAAAATGAGGAAGGTACTATGCAATCCATTTTTGACAATAGAAACAAGAAAAAGAGTTCTTAAATGTTATGTAGAGCCAGTCTTAATATATGGATGTGAATCATGGACAATAGGACAACAGACAAGAAAATCACTGGAGTCTGTTGAAATATGGTTTTACAGAAGAATGTTGAGAATACCATGGACAGCTAAGAAGAGTACTGAAAATGTTCTGAGAGAGGTCAAAGCAAATAGAGAGCTAATTTCCAATATTAGGAAGAAACAATCATCATTTTTTGTCCATGTAGTGAGAAGAGAACAACTGAAATATATTGTAACAACTGGGAAAATTGAAGGACGAAGAGATAGAGTGAAAACAGAGAGAAAAAATACCAGAAAGCTTAAGAGAATGTCTTGACAGAAGATCAACAACAGAAATGATAAATAACTTTCGAGATCGAAAGTTGTGGAGAGACATGATCACCTACGCCAGCAGGCCGGTACTTAATGATGATGATGATAATGAACTAATAAAAATAAAGAAGAATACAATAAAATAATTTTTGATAATAAAATAGTATATTTAAACAACTGATACACACACACTAAAACAATAAACATTAAAATGAAAATAAAGAATGAATGAATGAAAGGAAGATAGAAAAAGAAGAAAGAAAGGAAGGAGGGAATGAGGGAAGGAGGAACTTAGAGGTTGAGTGTATTTAGGATGACAAGAAGAAAATAAAGAAATAATAAGAGAGAATAAATAGAGATGAGTCTACACTAAACGAGATGAAAAGAGAGAGAAGAGAAGTAGGTAGGAAAAGGTAAAGAAATATTGTAAAATACAGAGAGATATATAACACAGTTATAAGTAAAAAAAGAGAGATATATATATAACACAGCTATATGTAAAATATAGAGAGATATATAACACAGTTATAAGTAAATAGAGAGATAACACAGTTATAAGTAAAATATAGAGAGAGATATATATAACACAGCTATATGTAAAATATAAAGAGATATATAACACAGTTATAAGTAAAATATCTATCTATCTATTGACCTTTCGAGCCGTAACCGGCCCATAGGGCGTAGACCAAGATACACCTTCTCCTATATGAATTTTTGTTCTAGCAGTTTTCTTTTAAAGATATTTTATCAAATCTCGCCATCTGTCTCTGTTCTGTGCAAGCAGTTCTATCTCATTGAGGGAGCCGATTCCTGCTGCTCTTGCCTCTCTCATCAATGTTCTTCTCAGTGTCTCCCTGGGTCTTCCTCTTTTTCTTTTACCTGTTGTTTCCCATATGAGGGCTTGCTTTGCTATTCGATTATTATCTCTTCTCATCACATGTCCAACGTATGACCATCGTCTTTTCTTTATTACTGAAGATATTAGTGGTTGATTGGCGATTTCTCTAATTTCCTCGTTTGTTTTGAATTCGTTCCATTCTATACCAAGTATTTTCCTTAGACATTTATTTTCGAATGCGTTCAACTTTGTTTCTATATCTCTTGTTGTTTTCCAGCTTTCACACGCATACGTAAGGGTTGATAGTACATTTGATTTGAATAGCCTAAGTTTTGTGTTTGTGCTAATGAGTTTTGATTTCCACAACTTTTCAAGGCTTCTGAAAGACATTGCTGCTTTAGCCAGCCTGATTCTAATTTCTTTGCTCGTATCCCCTTCTCGATCAATGTGACTTCCAAGATAGATGAAGTGATCGATCTCTTCTACTGGTTTGTTTTCCATGTATATTTTGTCACTTGTTGGAATTAAACTTTTCATGACTTTAGTCTTTTCATGATTGACCTCAAGCCCAATTTTGCTGGCTATTGATGATAGTTCATTTGTGTTTTCCTGCATCGTTTTTATCTGATTGCTGATGAGAACTATGTCATCAGCAAAGTCCAGGTCCTCCAAATGGTCTCCTTGTATCCATTCGATGCCTTTATTACCAGTGCAGCATTTCTTCATTATGAAGTCCATAACAATTCCAAATAACAAGGGCGATAAAATACATCCTTGTTTAACCCCAGTTTCTATTGGGAAACATTCGCTCAGTCCTTCCTCTGTTCGAACTGCACATGTGTAACCATCATACATGTCTTTGATAATATTTATGATTTTTGATGGTAAGCCATATTGCTTCAGAATTTTCCACAAAGAATCTCTATGAATACTATCAAATGCTTTTTTGAAGTCGATGAAGTTAAGTACAAAAGGTTTTTGCTTTTCAATGTGTTCCTCCAATATAAGTCGTAGAGTGAAAATGTGGTCAAGACAGCTTCTCCCTTTTCTAAACCCAGCCTGTTCTTCACGCATTACTGTATCTATTGAATCCTTTATTCTATTTAGGATGATTTTACAGAATAATTTTGAGGCAACTGACAAAAGTGTCACGCCTCTCCAATTGTTACAATCTCTAAGATTGCCCTTTTTTGGGATCTTAACAATGATTCCTTTTTTCCATTTATGAGGCGTCTTCTCTGTTTTCCAAATGATGTTGAACATTTTTTGGAGATGTATTAAATTATGGCTATCAATTGCCTTGAGGATCTCAGCTGTTAACTTATCCTCTCCAGCAGCCTTGTTATTGGTCATTAGCTTTAAGGTGGTTTCTATTTCACTCAAGGTGAAGTAAAATATAGAGATATATATATATAACACAGCTATATGTAAAATATAGAGAGAGATATAACACAGTTATAAGTAAAATATAGAGATATATATATATAACACAGCTATATGTAAAATATAGAGAGATATATAACACCGTTATAAGTAAAATATAGAGAGATATATAACACAGTTATAAGTAAAATATAGAGAGATATATAACACAGTTATAAGTAAAATATAGAGACATATATATATAACACAGCTATATGTAAAATATAGAGAGATATATAACACAGTTATAAGTAAAATATAGAGAGATATATAACACAGTTATAAGTAAAATATAGAGAGATATATAACACAGTTATAAGTAAAATATAGAGAGATATATAACACAGTTATAAGTAAAATATAGAGAGATATATAACACCGTTATAAGTAAAATATAGAGAGATATATAACACAGTTATAAGTAAAATATAGAGAGATATATAACACAGTTATAAGTAAAATAGAGAGATGGATAACACAGTTATAAGTAAAGTAGAGAGATAGATAACACATTTATAAGTAAAATAGAGAGATAGATAACACAGTTATAAGTAAAATAGAGAGATAGATAACACAGTTATAAGTAAAATAGAGAGATATATAACACAGTTATAAGTAAAATAGAGAGATAGATAACACAGTTATAAGTAAAATAGAGAGAGATAGATAACACAGTTATAAGTAAAATAGAGAGATATATAACACAGTAATAAGTAAAATAGAGAGATAGATAACACAGTTATAAGTAAAATAGAGAGAGATAGATAACACAGTTATAAGTAAAATAGAGAGATATATAACACAGTTATAAGTAAAATAGAGAGATAGATAACACAGTTATAAGTAAAATAGAGAGAGATAGATAACACAGTTATAAGTAAAATAGAGAGAGATAGATAACACAGTAATAAGTAAAATAGAGAGATAGATAACACAGTTATAAGTAAAATAGAGAGAGATAGATAACACAGTTATAAGTAAAATAGAGAGATACCACAGTTATAAGTAAAATAGAGAGATAGATAACACAGTTATAAGTAAAATAGAGAGATATATAACACAGTAATAAGTAAAATAGAGAGATAGATAACACAGTTATAAGTAAAATAGAGAGAGATAGATAACACAGTTATAAGTAAAATAGACAGATAACACAATTATAGGTAAAATAGCGAGGTAGATAACACAATTATAGGTAAAGTAGCAAGATAGATAGCACAATTGTAAGTAAATAGAGATATAGATGACACTGTTATAAGTAAAATAGAGAGATAGATAACATCATTACAAGTAAAATAGAGAGATAAATAGTGTCAGATCGAGAGAAAACGAAATATGATGGATAGGAAGGAGAGATCGGTATAACAATTATAAAGAGATATTGAGGTAATTAAAGAGGCCGAAAGATGGAGATATATGAAGAAAGAAAGTCAGGGAAGGGAAGAAATGACCTGCGAGAAAATAAAATAAAATTTGAATTAATGAGTTCTATAAAATAAGAAGAAAAAGTCATAAGAACTTTGGAAAGAAAAAACACATCTACGAGTATATGAGAACCTTGAACTGCTGACGGCTCTCAGGTATTTTCTTTCCTCTCCATGTGGGAATAATGAATGCAAAATGACCGCCATAAAATAAAATCGTGCATTCATGACTTTTATCAGATGTTTATTTCTTTTTAAAATAACGAAAATGAGAAACGTTTTGAAAAAAAAAACATTTATCATCTTTTTTGCTAGTTCTGGATGTGTCAACACGTGACAGCTGCGATCCTGTGTAATTATGGTAATTATGTAATTTTGGGAATAAACTCGAGATTTTAAAAATTGTGATGGAGATAAATGTTGTTTTTCTTGAACTGGAAGATCAATAGAAATTCGTGAATAAATTATAACAAACTTTCAGGGGCAATATGTTCCCGTGTGACATAAAAAGTGAAGATGTAGAGTTTTATCTTTAACCTGTCACGTGAGCCTCGCTCTTGGATTCACAAGAGAAACGTAACTTCATTTAGAGGCTCCGAGAGACAAATAAAGTTGACACGTTTGATGTGGAACTTACGTCACAATATGCGTGAATCGGACAAAGTAAGAGTAAGACATGGACAAGATAAGGACAAGAACATGATAAGAGAGAACGCCAAGACAGGAAGAAAATGTTATAATTGAGAGAGAAATAGGAAATGAAAAAATCAGCAGAGATGCCCAACTGTCAAGTCTGAGACAAGTTGTTACATATTTAATATCTGTAGTCTAGAACGCGTAGAGGCAACCAACCCCCACCCCTCCACCCCCGGGGACGGCTTTGGCTGGCCGGCTTAACTACGCAGGAAAAACTAAGGAAGTCCCCTTTCTCTAATACACAAGCAGCTGGTGCTTGAAAGGGGAGACAATCGAATCTGACGACAACGATCTGAAAGGGGAGACAATCGAATCTGACGTCAACGATCAGAAAGGGGAGACAATCGAATCTGACGTCAACGGTCTGAAAGGGGAGACAATCGAACCTGACGTCAACGGTCTGAAAGGGGAAACAGTCGAACCTGACGACAACGGTCTGAAAGGGGAGACAATCGAACCTGACGACAACGGTCTGAAAGGGGAAACAGTCGAACCTGACGACAACGGTCTGAAAGGGGAGACAATCGAACCTGACGACAACGGTCTGAAAGGGGAAACAGTCGAACCTGACGACAACGGTCTGAAAGGGGAGACAATCGAACCTGACGACAACGGTCTGAAAGGGGAGACAATCGAACTTGACGTCAACGGTCTGAAAGGGGAGACAATCGAACCTGACGACAACGGTCTGAAAGGGGAGACAATCGAACCTGACGACAACGGTCTGAAAGGGGAGACAATCGAACCTGACGACAACGGTCTGAAAGGGGAGACAATCGAACCTGACGACAACGATCTGAAAGGGGAGACAATCGAACCTGA
Source organism: Megaustenia siamemsis (assembly GCA_032433765.1). Taxonomy (NCBI): domain Eukaryota; kingdom Metazoa; phylum Mollusca; class Gastropoda; order Stylommatophora; family Ariophantidae; genus Megaustenia; species Megaustenia siamemsis. Next base: position 3,859,661 of record JAVIAB010000139.1, on the reverse strand, counting down.
CGACAACGGTCTGAAAGGCAGATGTAACAGCTTGGTTTCGGGTTCAGGGCACTACCGGGACCAAAGGTGCTAAGTGACCAGAACCAATCAGAAGGCAGCAATGGTGAGTTGCTGATTCTAGACTGCCCATGAAGCATGACCAGAGACCTTACAAAATAACAGATGTTCGTGTGTCTCCTTCAAGACGGTGACGTAAGACATAAGTGACGTAATTTCAACATTTTTCAAGTCACTGGACGGCGACTTTATAAACACTCTGTGTTGTCAAGCTCTGAATGTAACAGGAAACCCGTTAGTACATTATTCAGCAAAATTATGTCTGGGGAAATGTCGTAAAATTGTCTAATCCAGAGGGTCCAATGAAAGCATGAAGAAGCCAGTATGTGAAAAATATGTTTATGGCCCGCGTGGTTTCTGATCGAAGTTCATAAATGAATTGCTGTGTGTCTCTTCACAGATAAATCTGGCTAGCTGGGTCAGCTTTGTTTAACAGCCGTCTCCATTTTATGGTAGTCAGAGGCGTGTCTATCTGGTGTGCCAGTATGGACAATGAAAAAAATACGAAAAAAAAAGTTTTTCCACCATCATCAAGTGCCGTGCCTGCAGGCATAGGTGATCATGAGTCTCCACAGAATTCGACAGTTATTTATCATTTCTGCTGTTGACCTTCTGCCAAGCCATTCTCTTAAGCTGTCTGGTATATTTTCTCTTTGCTTCCCTCTATCTCTTCGTCCCTCAATTTTCCCAGTTGTCACAATATATTCCATCCGATCCCTTCTCATTACATAGCCAACAAATGATGATTGTTTCTTCCTAATATTGGAAATTAGCCCTCTATTTGCTTCGGTATCTTTCAAAACTTTGTTATAACTCATCTTAGCTGTCCATGGTATTCTCAACATTCTTCCAGTGATTTTCTTGTCTGTTGTCCTATTGTACATGATTCACATCCACATATTAAGACAGGCTCTACATAACATTTAAGAACTCTTTTTTCTAGTTTCTGTTGTCAAAACTGAATTGCACAGTATCTTCCTCATTTTCTGGAAAGCTGCTTTTGCCTGAGCTGTCCTGCATTTCTGATTCTGTCTTTTGTGGTCACGCTAAAACCTTTTCTCAGACATCTCATGTGTGTTGTGACAAGCGTTCTTTAATGCTTAGACTAAGTGATCATGTCTGACATTGGTAGAACAATGTTGGAATTAATACATCAAACTATACTGACACAAACTAGAAAAACCAAACACTGAAAAGAAACTACCAAAACAATAAGTAGAAAATATCAATAGCAACAAAATAATTGTTAAATGAGGAACGGCTGTCTATTTTGATGAGTAGGGATAAAGGATTAATAAGATAATAAACGGAGCATGTCGGATATTTAGACGGAATGGCAAGATTGGTGAAGGGATATCGAAATAGAGCACTAGTTGCGGGACTCGTAAAAGAGAACTGTGACGTCGTGTTGCCAGTGACAGGCATGTAGGCCTATCTATCGCCGCATATATGAAACAGTATATACTAATCCGGTGTATAACCCTCGTATATAACACTCGTGTATCTATCATAGTTAACAAGTGCGTCTATACAAAATCTCACGAATGCACACAGATAATGTATTCATGTATATAAACAAGACACCAGAAAGAACATTAGAGGCAGCAGAGATGTGGTTTATGTAGAATGCTAGGGATTTCATGAATAGCAACATTTGCAAATGAAGAATGTTTAAAACGATCTGAAGAAACCAAAAATATCAAAATGATAAGGACAAAGCAATGTACATTTATTGGAAACGTCATGCGAAGATAAGACATTGAGAATAATAACAGGCGAATAAATATAAATAAATGATATACAATAGAATAACAACAGGCGAATAAATATAAATAACATGATATACAATAGAATAACAACAGGCAGAAAAAGAGTAATGATCGTTGACTTGAACCAGCACGGCACCTGATGATAATGTAAGCTTACTGCAATTTCGTGATTTAGAGAACCAATGTTGACATATGGAAGTGTATTCTACACAACTGAACGGCACGTAAGAAAAACGTCGGAGGTAACCAAGAACACTTAAATAAACTGAACAGCGTGGGCACAAAATACAACATGAAAATCAACATCAACAAAACATAAGTCATGAATATCGCAAAAGAAACAGAACATCAACATAACTATAGACAGCAAACAACTAAATTAAGTAGACGAATTTAAATACCTAGGAAATCTAGTGACATGACAATTCAGAAACAGCAGAGATAGACCAAAGATGCAACAACGCTTGTCCAATCATTGAACAGAAATCTATCACCACTATTGTTCAACAAGGAAATAACTTTAGAGGCAAAAGGTTCTGCAATACAATCATCATCCCAAAGTTGTGCTACCAATGTCAGTCCTGGACCCTAGATGCAAGAACAATGAACAATAAGAAAAATAACCACCACTAGATGAATTGTGTTCGAGGAATAGCAGGAAACAGCCTGAGAGATAAGATCATAAACGAAGGCAGATGGAACATATTTGTGATAACTAGAAAACAATTCAGGGAAATGGTGATAAAGGGAAACTGAGAAAAAGATGCAAGGCACCTTAAGATAATGTTGCAAAGCTATAGCTAAAATAGTAAATAACTGCACATATATATATATATGTTCTCTTTCTCTTTCTCTCTCTCTCTCTCTCTCTCTCTCTCTCTATATATATATATATATATATATATATATATATATATATATAGAGAGAGAGAGAGAGAGAGAGAACATTTCAGTCCATCACATCATTTTCCAAGTTTTAAGGGAAACGTATGGACCACATGAAACTAGATCATCATCTTAGTCGAAGCCGAGCTGCTGGTGCACGTTTGTATTGACCGCATGGTCGAAGATTCAGCGTTAGCTGCGACCAGTTGGCTTTTCATTTCGTATGAAAGAAGAGACACGTCGCTAGATAATTGAGAGCAGAGACTGTTGTCTAAGAAACGTAGGACTGGCTTCCAATAGAAGATCTTCATGACAACTCTAGAACAAAGAACTTCATGTTTTGTGCCACTACTGTGATACGCTTTATTGTTTACCTATTTATAATTTCTCTCATGACTTTCTTTAGTTCTGTTGCATTCTTTCGGCGGCGACTGTGCTTCATCGTCGGCAATTATTAAGAAGGCATTAAAAAAAGGTGTAGATGTTTTGGGTTATGGTTTACAGCTAGATGGGATCTGCGTCTCTAAGAACGACACATCCGACTTCAGAATTACATCTTTTAGACCCGGGTTGCCGTCTCTTCTAAAACTCTTGGTTGATCAGATTAGGTAGTTTGTTTTCAGGCCGATCGCGAGATGGAGTAGGGTTTTATCAGTTATGGTTCGCGCAAGCAGCCACCTATGAGTCGCTGACAGATACTGCTGGAACTCATGAGCCCAATAATGAATGGCCTAATAATGTTATATTTTACTTGATGTTAAATAGTGACTGAAGGATGTCATGGTGACCTTGAAGCAAGTAAACCTTGACCTAATGATGTGTTTCCTTTTCCCGTCTCTCTCATTCTTCTCTATCTTTCTCTCCTTCTTCTCTCTCCCTCCCTCCTCTCTGAATCAGACCCTCATTATAAACGGTCCTGCATCAATTATAAGGCACAAAGAAAACAGTCGATGCTCTAATATTACAGGCTGGAGTAATCCGATAATTAGATTTAGCAATCAGCGCTGTTTGTTATGACAAAAGTTGTAGACGTGCTCATCAAATGGTGATTCTGCAGTGCCTTTCATCTTTCCATGACCTCAACGTTCTGTTGTATCGTCATTTTTTATCCTTGCACCGTTAGACAATAAACATAAACACACACGCAATACTAGCTCAATAGATAAACAATCTTGTGGCACAGATTTGTAGCTTGATGGTGTCAGAATGTATCGATCGCCGATGATGGATCAATGTTCACAACATCACGTGATAAACGTTGTGTAAAATTACGTAAACCCAGATATTGTTTTCCTTTCAAAACTGGCTAAAACCTGGTACTGTACTAATCCTAACTTAAGGCTAACAAATATTTGTTCTGAACCAGACAGTATTGGGACTGAACTGATCGATTCCAATAGAGAAACATTGAGACAGTTGTGTCCTGTAACGTTATCTTGCGATCGTTGATTCTGACATCAGTGCTTGTCTTTGGCCATTTATTTTACCAAAACCAATCATGTTCAGTTCTCCGCCCTTTATGTTCATTATCATCATCATCATCATCATCATCGAGTGCCTTCTCCGCAACGAAGGTTGGTTACCATGGAGCGCCGTTCTGCTCTGTCTCTTGCTTTGATGGTGCAGATTGTCATAGGCTGATTTGTCCACCTTTTGATGTTACTCGTCCATGTTAGTCTTGGTCTGTCTCTACCTCTTTTACCTTGTATTTTCCCCTCCAGGATTACTTTTAGTAGGCTGTTGTGTCTTTTAACATGACCCAAAAATCGCATTTGTCTTGTTTCAATTGTGCTTAGTAGTTCTCTTTTCATTTTTAGTTGTTTTAAGACTTCATCGTTTGTTTTCTTTTCCTTCCATCCAAATCTACCTATTCTTCTATAAATCCACATTTCAAAGGCTTCAATTCTCTGTTCTGTTTTCTGGTCTAATGTCTATGTTTCTGCACCATATAGGAATATTGAGAAGATGTAACATTTTGCTATTCTTAGTTTTAGACCTGGTGTTATTTGTTTTGATGTTAGTATGTTCTTCATGGCAGTAAAATTAATTTTTTTTTTTCCATTCCTATTCTTTTGTTTATTTCAGTTGCACATTTTCCATCACTGGTTATAGTATGTCCAAGGTAGTTGTAGTTCTGAACTGTCTCCAGGTCTATACTTCAATTTTGATATCTATGTGTAGGTTTTGAGTATTTCCTTTGTTTATGATAATAGTTTTAGTCTTTTTGATATTCATATCTAGTCCATATTTATTGCTTTTCATGTTTATTTCATTAAGTAATTGTTGTAGATCTTTAGGATTTTCTGCTAGTAGTACAGTATCATCAGCATATCTTAGGTTATTGATTATCTTTCCATTAATTTGTAGGCCTGGCATCTCTATGATATTTTTTAAAGATTTGCTCAGTGTATAGATTGAACAAGTTTGATGATAGGATGCATCCTTGTCTTACTCCTCTTTTTATATCCATGGGTGTAGAGTTCTCTTTGTTATATTTTATTATTGCTGTTTGCTCCCAGTATAGATTATATATTAGTCGTATGTCCATGTCATCTAGATGAATCTCTTTTAGGGAAACTACAAGTTGTTTGTTGTGTACTCTATCAAAAGCTTTGGTGTAGTCTATGAAGCAGGCATATATTGGTTTGTTTACTTCTGTGTACCTTTCGATTAATGTTCTCATGCAGAATATGTCTTCTTTTGTCCCGCTATTTCTCCTAAATCCTAATTGCTGCTCATCTAATTCAGTATGATTTTATTCTGAATCCTACCTTGTATAACTTTTAGCAAGATTTTTGTAACATGGCTCATTAGACTTATTGTTCTAAAGTCACTGCATTCAACTGCACCATTCTTTTTAGGCAATGCAGTGAAAGTTGATGTTTTTAGTTCATTTGGTATGTATCCTGTGTGGTATATGTCGTTGCATATGTCGTAATCACTTCAATGCCAAAATCTTCTAGTGCCTGTATCATCTATATCGGTATGCAGTCAGATCCTGCTGCTTTTCCCTTTTTAATTGTTTTTACAGCTTTTTCCACCTCAGATTTTAAGATTGTATAGCCTGATGTACATTTTATGATTGGTTTCTTGTCCCTTTGATCATGAAATAGTTATGTTATATATTCCTTCCATCTATCTATAATATCTTTATTGTCTGTTTGCATTTTTCTTTTTTTGTCTGCAATACAACCACCTTCTGTGGCTTTTTACAATTTTTTATTAGTCATTCTCTTTATTTCTGTGTGCATTCCATTAAGTCTTATGTGTTTTCCATAGTTTCTATTTCTATACATTTTTGGCTGAGCCAGTTTTCTTTTACCTATTTGCACATTTTGCGTATTTCATTATCTATTTTATTGTATTGGGCAGTATTCTTCGCTTGTCTCCTTTCTTCCATTTTTATCTAAGATTGTGATAGTTATCCATATTTGTTTTTTCTTCTTTTCTCTTTTGGGTAAGGTGTCGCGGATTTCTTGTATGCTTTTCTTAATGCATTGCCATTTGGTTGCTACTTTTTCATCAGGATTTTCTCTTCTGTATTGCTCAATTCCTTCTTCTTGCAGCTTTTGTTATGTGCTCTTTACTTGTATTGTATAGGTATCTTTAATATCTTTTTGATTTAAAGCCCTTATATCTAGTGAATTTGTTGATGAATTAGACATTTGCTTGTTTCTCTTTAGTTTGATTTTCATTTTAATCATTACAGGATTGTGATCAGAATTAATATCTACTCCTGGGTAGGTTTTGGCTTTCTTGACGCTGTTACGGAACCTTTCTTTTATCACTATGTAATCTATGTGATTCCTCTTCCTATCTCCAGGGCTTTTCCATGTGTATAGTTCCATTTTCTCTTGCTCAAAGTAGGTGTTACATATTATTAGCCTGTTTTCTTCACAGAATTGTATTAATCTTTCTCCTCTGTCATTTCTTTTTCCTAAACCATGATTTCCTATAATGGTCTTATATCTACCTTTTCCTACTTTAGCGTTCATGTCACCCATTACAATCAAGATGTCTGAAGATTTCACTTGCTTCATAACTTTATTTAGGTCTTCATAGTATGCCTCTATTTGTTCATCTGTGTAGTCTTGAGTAGGTGCATATGTCTGTATTATTGCAATGTCGAATGGTTTTGTTTTCAACTTGACTAGTATAATCCTATCACTGTATGTCCAGTGGGTACTTATATATTTTTGTAGCTCTCTTTTTATCAGTATTCCTACCCCCTTTAATGTTCTGTTGTGTTTCCTGAGTATATACATGTATATTTTTTCGTCCTCTATGTACCCACATTCTTTCTATCTTGTCTCTGATATGTCTAAAATATCTATATTTATTCGTTCTGCTTCTTGAATCACATTTTCTAATTTCCCTTCTTGATATATAGTCCTAACATTCCAAGTAATTATTGTAAGATCTTTTCTCCGACATAAGTTCGAATTCCTCTCCATGGCTTCCTCGAATTCCTCTCCATGGCTTCCTCTTGACTAGTACGTGATGAAGGTCCAATTTCTTTCACGGTGGTAAGCCACATTCGTCTTTCGAGTCCTGAACATGCCTCATGTGTACCACACACTTTGCTGTTTTCGCTTTCTGGGCCGTTGGTCATTTCTGACTCTTCCGCCCCATCCACCGTTGCATACTTTGTATAATTCGGAATGGACATTTCCGTCTGCTTGGCACGACAGTGAAAAACAATGACCTTTCACCGATAGAATAGATAGAGGGAAGCAAAGAGAAAGAATAACAGACAGCTTAAGAGAATGGCTTGGCAGAAGGTCAACAACATAAATGATAAATAGCTGTCGAGATCGAAAATTGTGGAGAGACATGATCACCTACGCCAGTAGGCACGGTACTTGATGATGATGATGATGATGATCAGCGATAGGTCAATCTCGAATGAAAAGAAGATAAATACCCACTTAACAATGAGAATTTCCACCATCCACCAGCCTGTCAGAAGTTAAACAACCACAACAGGCATGAGCAGAATATTAATCCCAAGAATCACACACCGCGTGTAACCGGCGTGTTTCGAAACAACACATGCTGTAACGGAAAACACTGTCCACACACGGTTATTGCTTTAATCCCTCTATATTTGTTGGCTTGTGTTGACCTATAGCCCCTATATTTGTTTGCTTAACGTCCCTATATTTATTGCTTTAACCCCTCTATATTTGTTGGCTTAACGTCCCTATATTTATTGCTTTAACCCCTCTATATTTGTTGGCTTAACGTCCCTATATTTATTGCTTTAACCCCTCTATATTTTTTGGCGTAACGTCCCTATATTTATTGCTTTAACCCCTCTATATTTGTTGGCTTAACGTCCCCATATTTATTCCTTTAACCCCTCTATATTTGTTGCTTTAACCCCTCTATATTTGTTGCTTTAACCCCTCTATATTTGTTGGCTTAACGTCCCTATATTTATTGCTTTAACCCTTCTATATTTGTTTGCTTATCGCTCTTATATTTATTGAGTTGATCTCCCTATAATAGTTAGGTTTACCGCCCATTTATTTACTTAACACCCTATTTTTATTTTCTTAACGCCCCTATAAATATTGCTTATCGCCACTATATATATATTTGCGTTCGTCAGCTTTTTACCTCTGACGAAGTCCCTAGAGACTAGGAACTGAATTTTGCGTGTTAATCTGTTTTTCCCTATCAGCCGTGTACACAGGGGTCCCTCGCTGCACAGGCAGATAACTCCGTCTTCGGAGGTACTTATATTATTTTCCGTCGATGAGTAATTGACGTTACAAGCCGGGCCTCGCTGCTGAGACCAGGGGTGGTTGCCGCAGAGGAAATCAAAAATAAAATCCCAACTGGTGCAGCTTGGATCTGAACCGACAACTTCTCTGACCGGCGTCTTGCCTCGAGAACAACCAGTCCCCCTATCGCCACTATATTATTTGCTTAACGCCCCTATATTTATTTGCTTAAACCACAATATATGTTGGGTTGACGCCACTAAATTATTTGCTTAACGCCCCTATATTTATTTGCTTAACACCCCTATATTTATTTGCTTATTCCCACAATATATGTTGGGTTGACGACACTAAATTATTTGCTTAACGCCCCTATATTTATTTGCTTAAAGCCCCTATATTTATTTGCTTAACGCCCCTATATTTATTTGCTTATTCCCACAATATATGTTGGGTTGACGCCACTAAATTATTTGCTTAACGCCCCTATATTTATTTGCTTAACGCCCCTATATTTATTTGCTTAACGCCCCTACATTTATTTGCTTAACGCCCCTATATTTATTTGCTTAACGTCCCTCCCTATATTTATTTGCTTAACGCCCCTATATTTATTTGCTTAACGCCCCTATATTTATTTGCTTAACGCCCCTCCCTATATTTATTTGCTTAACGCCCCTATATTTATTTGCTTAACGCCCCCATATTTATTTGCTTAACACCCCTATATTTATTTGCTTAACGCCCCAATAATTGTTGAGTTGACGTTCTGTGACTAGGCTATACATTTTGATCTTAGTCCCTTCTCACCTCAACGTTGTCAGTATGAGATGAACTTTCCAGCTCCCGAGTAGATGGCTGATGGCGTCATTTCCATATGACCTGAGTTGTCTCTTCTCCATTTCTGACACGAAAATAACGTTTGTTGTCTGCTGAATAGTTTATGCCCTTGTACTTTAGTGTGAGAGCTGCTCCATTATCGAGTTTGTTCATCACTTCATTACTTAGAATGTTGGGACATGCGGGTGTCCACTGTATTGTTGTTTTTGCTTCGCTTAACAGGACCAAGTGTTTCCATAGAGTGCACACGACCTATAAAGAGTCCAAAAGTGTGTTAGCCTTTAAGGCTGTAATTTTTAATAACGTGTCTAATGGGATGGCTATTTTGTTCACCTCATGAATCTGTATTTCATCAACCTTGCAGATTATTTCGAATTTTTTCACGTAAATTTTGTCGCAAACCTGGATTCAAATACTGTTGTGTTCAAGTATTATGGGAGCTGTTAAAGTATTATAGGAGCTGTTAAAGTATTATAGGAGCTGTTAAAGTATTATAGTGGCTGTTAAAGTATTATGGGGGCTGTTAAAGTGTTATAGGAGCTGTTAAAGTATTGTAGTGGCTGTCAAAGTATTATGGGGGCTGTTGAAGTATTATAGTAACTGTTCAATTATTGTGCGGGCTGTTAAAGTATAATAGATCATCTTTCGTCTCTGATCCGGCCTCTGTAAACTCCTATGTCATCTTTATCGTGTCAAAGTGTCTCACACAAGGGAATGTTTGTGTAGAACTGGTATATACTAAACAGAGAATATCCTCCATCTGTGCTTAGCCCAGAAGGAACCGCGGTATCAAAATCTGACAGAGAGTTCTGAACTGAGGCAGAAACTAACGCGGCAGCTGTCTCTATTTGTAAAGTACATTGAACCGCACTACGGCGACCGGACTGCAGATATTCGCCCTTGAAGTTAAGACCAGCTGGAAGGCTTCTCAAAGCAGGATGGGTGAGTGTAAAAAGTGAACTATTTCAACAAAAGAAAACGTTTGAAACGTCTAATGACGTCATGAAAGTAAGAGACACGTTCAAAGCTCTATCCACGGGGAAGAACACATCGGAAAATAAACTACTGATGCCTGATAATTACCATCGGGAAAATGTATGGGTAAACACCCAGATAGAAACCTTGGATAGGGTTGGCTCAACAGCCCTGGTCGGCATCCACCCTACACGAAGAAGAACTTCTACACAAAACAAAGTTCCAGTGTGCCAAAAAGTGAGTGTGTCAGCGGCGGCGGAAGGTTAGGGAAAAGTCAGGACACACATTCACGTACGTGTTACGGCCATGCGACCAGCCACAGTCATCTATAGTTTTACTAAGACCTGCAGGCTGAGAGCACTTTCCCAAAATCACCCAAAGGTTGTGACGTCTTCGGCTATTCGCGCTATAGACGGCTGACGTAATTTTACTCACAGCGCCCCTGCTCGCAATGCTGAAAACGTCACAAACTTTGGGCAATTTCTTTCAGCATCGCGGGCCATAAAAATACTATAGATAGCTGTGGGCGATCTTATCGTGTGTCATAATGTTGTTCCTACCCTTGCATCATGATGTTGTCCCTACCCCTCCAACTTGATGCTGTTCCTACCCGTCTATTATGATGCTGTTCCCACCCCTCCATGATGATGTTGTTCATACCCCTATATCATAACTCTTACTACCACTCCATCATGATGATGTTCCTACCCCTCCTTCATGACTGTCTTTTCCCCTCCATCATGATGTTGCTCCTACCCCTCCTTGATGTCTGTTGCTACCCCTCCATCATGACGTTGTTCCTACCATTCCATCATGATGTTGTTCCTACCCCTCCATCATGATATTGTTCCTACCCCTATATCATGACTCTTCCTACCCTCCATAATGATGTTGTACCTACCACTCCATCATGATGTTGTTCCTACGCCTCCATCAGCATATTGTTCCAACCCCTCCATCATGATGATGTTCCTACCCCTCCTTCATGACTGTCTTTTCCCCTCCATCATGATGTTGTTCCTACGCCTCCATCAGGATATTGTTCCCATACTTCCATCATGATGTTGCTCCTACCCCTCCATTATGATGTTGTTCCTACCCTTCCATCATAATGTTGTTCCTACCCTTCCATCATGATGTTGTTCCTACCCTTCCATCATGATGTTGTTCCTATCCTTCCATCATAATGTTGTTCCTACCCATCCATCATAATGTTGTTCCTACCCTTCCATCATGATGTTGTTCCTATCCTTCCATCATAATGTTGTTCCTATCCTTCCATCATAATGTTGTTCCTACCCTTCCATCATGATGTTGTTCCTACCCTTCCATCATGATGTTGTTCCTACCCTTCCATCATGATGTTGTTCCTACCCTTCCATCATGATGTTGTTCCTACCCTTCCATCATGATGTTGCTCCTACCCCTCCATCATGATGTTGTTCCTACCCTTCCATCATGATGTTGTTCCTACCCTTCCATCATGATGTTGTTCCTACCCTTCCATCATGATGTTGCTCCTACCCCTCCATCATGATGTTATTCCTACCCCTCCATCATAATGTTGTTCCTATCCTTCCATCATAATGTTGTTCTTACCCTTCCATCATGATGTTGTTCCTACCCATCCATCATAATGTTGATCCTACCCATCCATCATAATGTTGATCCTACCCATCCATCATAATGTTGTTCCTATCCTTCCATCATAATGTTTTTCCTATCCTTCCATCATGATGTTCCTACCCTTCCATCATAATGTTGTTCCTATCCTTCCATCATGATGTTGTTCCTACCCCTCCATCATAATGTTGTTCCTATCCTTCCATCATGATGTTGTTCCTACCCATCCATCATAATGTTGTTCCTATCTTTCCATCATAATGTTGTTCCTACCCCTCCATCATAATGTTGTTCCTATCCTTCCATCATGATGTTGTTCCTATCCTTCCATCATGATGTTGTTCCTATCCTTCCATCATGATGTTGTTCCTACCCCTCCATCATAATGTTGTTCCTATCCTTCCATCATGATGTTGTTCCTACCCCTCCATCATGATGTTGCTCCTACCCCTCCATCATAATGTTGTTCCTATCCTTCCATCTTGATGTTCCTACCCCTCCATCATAATGTTGTTCCTATCCTTCCATCATGATGTTCCTACCCCTCCATCATAATGTTGTTCCTATCCTTCCATCATTATGTTGTTCCTACCCATCCATCATAATGTTGTTCCTATCCTTCCATCATAATGTTGTTCCTATCCTTCCATCATGATGTTGTTCCTACCCTTCCATCATAATATTGTTCCTACCCCTCCATCATGATGTTGTTCCTACCCCTCCATCATGATGATGTTCCTACCCTTCCATCATAATGTTGTTCCTACCCCTCCATCATGATGTTGTTCCTACCCCTCAATCATGATGTTGTTCCTACCCCTCCATCATGATGTAGTTCCTACCCCTCTATCATGATGTTGTTTTCTACCCCTCCATCATGATGTAGTTCCTACCCCTCCATCATGATGTAGTTCCTACCCCTCCATCATGATGTTGTTCCTCCCCCTCTAGTATGATGTTGTTCCTACCCCTCTATCATGATGTAGTTCATACCCCTCTATCATGATGTTGTTCCTACCCCTCTATCATGATGTTGTTCCTACCCTTCTATCATGATGTTGTTCCTACCACTCTATCTTGATGTTGTTCGTACCCCTCCATCATGATGTTGTTCCTACCCCTCTATCATGATGTAGTTCCTACCCCGTCATCATGATGTTGTTCCTACCCTCCATCATGATGTAGTTCCTACCCTCTATCATGATGTTGTTCCTACCCCTCCATCATGATGTTGTTCATACCCTCCATCATGATGTTGTTCCTACCCCTCCATCATGATGTTGTCCCTACCCGTCCATCATGATGTTGTCCCTACCCCTCCATCATGATGTTGTCCCTACCCCTCCATCATGATGTTGTCCCTACCCCTCCATCATGATGTTGTCCCTACCCCTCCATCATGATGTTGTCCCTACCCCTCCATCATGAAACGTGACGAAGAGCCAGGACCGCATGACCAAGCGACATGAACACCAATGAAACATACAGAAGTCGCAATATTAGAGTCAAGGCGATCTGGAAGCAAAATGTTCTCAGTCGAAAGGCCCAATGAAAATACTAAAAAGAAATAACTACAGAATTGATATAAAAGCATTATGTTATTAAAGGATTACATACAGTTTAAACAGCCACTTCTACTGGTCTCTATTTGGCTATTTGAAAGAAGTCAGAAATGTTCTCTCCACGCCCAGTGATGTATTTAAGGCATAAAGTATAACTGTCCTTACTTTATTTTTACAAACGGCGCATTTTTGTAACATGGTCAGCACAACGACAATACTGTAATTTTTTTCTCTCAGAAACAATTCATCCGCTACCCGTTAAAGGCTGAGTAAACTTGTAAAATTAAACTTCAACGTTAAACCCGACCACGTGGCTTCGGTAGGCAAGAAATAAAGAGCAGAATAGCTCATTGCAAAATGGGATTTCAGAAAGTGACAAGCGTCTAGTGCTACAAGTCTATGTCAATAGAAGTGAGAAAGAGAGTTCATCGGTGCTATATAGAGCCAATTCTGACCTATGGAAGTGAATCAAGGACAATAGAGAAAAACAAATGAAAAGACAATTAGAGGACTTACAGGGATGGAGTTCTCAGAAGAATGTTGAAAGTTCCCTGACATCTAAAAAGACCAATGAAGACATTCTCAAATCAAAGAGGCCAACAGACAAAGGGAGCTCCTAAAAAACATCAGAAAGAAACAATCAACATTTTTCGGGCACATCAAGAGAATAGGAAAGTTGGAATACTTGGTCACAACTGGCAAAATACAGGGAAAGAGAAATCACGGACGACAAGGAGAGAACATACTAGAGAGCTTGGTGTCATGGCATGGAAAACAATCAACAACAGAATTGATGCGATGCACTGTGGATATATGATAATGGAAGGACTTAATCGCCTACGCCAACCGGTTAAGCACATAATGATGATGGTGATGTCTATGTAATAGTAATGTCTATATCGGTGATGTTCATTAATCGTGGTAAGGTCCATTATAATGGCGAGTGATAGCACCAACATAGTACCATTTGTCTACTGTAGTAATGTTTAAATGTTTCATAGCTATTGACGACACTACGATTCTTGGTGTCGCTACTAGCAAGTCTGAGCGTGCGGGCAATCCCAGAAAATAAGGACAAACTGTGTAGCAGTTTCTGAAGGCTGAATAAATGAGGTAGCGTAGTGAAGCGGACAAACATATCGTCACAGCCGGAAATACAAGTAACAACTAGCCAAAAATGACCCTTAGATAAGACCGTATATATAAGAGAGAGACAGAGAGATAAAGAAAAGCAGATGAAAACCAAATAAGGATCACCTACACCATATAAGGAGATGCCTCGAATAACAATTGGAGGTGATAATATAAATAATCTAAGGTCTGCTCATGATACAGTGTTATTCACTGAGAGTGAAAATGAGTTACAAGAAATGTTAGATATAATAATGGTGAAAGAAAGCAAAAATAAAGGACTCAGTCTTTCTAGCAACAAGACAGAAGTAATGGTAACAACAAAGAAAAATGCATCATCGCAATAAACAATAAAGATAAGTGGAGCAATATTAAAACCGGGAAATGAATTTAAATGTATGGTAACAATGTTAAACTCAGATGGTAAATGTACAACAGAGGTGAGATGTAGAATGGTTCAGGAAAAAGTAGCTTTCCAAAAATAAAAAAAAAATAAAAAAAAAATAAAAAGGAAGATACTGTGCAATTAAGCTTTGACAATAGAAACTAGAAAAAGAGTTTCTAATGTTATGTAGAGCCAGTCTTAACATATGGATGTGAATTATGGACAATAGGGCAACATACAAGAAAATCACTGGAGTTTGTAGAAATGTGGTTTTACAGAAGAATGTTGAGAATACCATGGACAGCTAAGAAGAGTAATGAAGAGGTTCTGAGAGAGGTCAAAGCAAAAAGAGAGCTAATTTCCAATGTTAGGAAGAAACAATCATCATTTTTTGGCCATGTAATGAGAAGAGAACAACTGGTATATATTGTAACAACTGGAAAAATTGAGGGACGAAGAGATAGAGGGACGCAAAGAGAGAAAATACCAGACAGCTTAAGAGAATGTCTTGGCAGAAGGCCAAGAACAGAAAAAATAAATAACTGTCGAGATCTAAAGTTGTGGATAGACATGATCACCTACGCCAGTAGGCCAGGTACTTGATGATGATGATGACACCAAAGAAGATCCTCAATTATCTATGTTGTGTTTTCTTGCTTGGATTTATGTGTTTAATTTGTTTTGTTTGTTTGTTATGTCTGATGAAGGTTTTTGCCGAAACGTCGTAGTTTGTCTTGTCTTTCTATTTGTTTGGCAGCTCTATATCATGTTATGCTTATTTTACAAGTGCCTCGACGGGAGAAGCAGTTCAGTTTGTCCACAAACAAAAGGTGTATGTTCTTCTATCAAACTAAGAAGACATAGCCTTTGGTTGAACAGAGAGCACCTCACCCAAAACTGGCAAGAGCCCACAAACGAAAGCAAACAAGACCGTTAGTGCTGGTGTCTAAGACAGATAATCTAGTGTACTAAATCTCCTTCCTTCCCTTATCCTGAACGCTGACTTGACCATATTCTATACTGTTTTCACAGGTGCCTGCACTTTCAATTAAATCTATACGTCGTGATATCAGCACGCGACTTTTGATAAAATTCTGCATAAAAAATAATTTGTCCTAAATTATCTACCTTCAGGGTGCTTTTTAATTCATTGAAAACAGCGTATGGAAGTCAGTAATCATGAGCTGTGAATGAACAGTTAGTAATCGTGTTTAGCTTTCTGTTTATAACATTAAACAATCGCTTGGGACACTTGTCAAAGATTAGAGATTGTGTCAAGCCAGTTCATTGCTGATTTCCGAGGCTAAATAAGTTTCATAACGCCTAGAATATGCTTTCTGGCTTAGTTGCCAAATCAAGAATATGAAAATAGTTGTTAAAATTTCGTTTGGCATGTTTAGTTTCGTAAGTAGCCAAATTGTTGTGATAAGAACGAAGTTTGGTTAGTACAGGATGTGCCATGGAAAATAAGGAATCAATTTATTGGCTCATACCTGAGAGGGGGAGGGGGGGGGGGGGATACGATTTTTGTGTGAAAGTGATTGACAGCGAGGTAACATTCTTAAAAGGGAGATGGAAAAAAGTTGACATGTTCGTAAACACGCCCATTGTAGATGTGTGGATTGGTGGGTACACACGGCTGGTTGTTTTCATCTAAAAGTAGCATTTTAGTTCCAGTCTTTGATATTTTGCAGAGCTTACGGGTGATGGTGTCCGAGTCTACTACATTCCCCTCATTCCTGAAATTGATACTTTATAAAAGTGGTTTCAATTTGTAACACCTGACACAAAACGTCGAATTTGTAGCTAAAGGAATCACTTGCTGGTAAACCCTATTTTAGTTAATTCTCGTAATAAAAATATTGTTCAAATGATAACTTTGAGAGTTTCGGGAGATGTAATATCAAGTTTTAGCCACACCAGTTTTAGAAGTCTATGATACAGATTCATCTAATCACCTTCAATGTTACAGAAAAGAAAAGAAAAGAAAGATGCGTGTTTTTTCTTCATTGAAAAACACACATGAGCAAATTGACTAAAATGTCAATGACAAACAACTGTGGGGTGCATGTATCAGGAAATTATTGGATCATTGGATGTATGGGCGGATGGATGCACACGAAGTGAATAACAGAAGGACAGACAAACAGGTGGAGAGTAAGATTAAACAAGTAGTCAGTCAAACGAAACAGTCGATAGAATGATCATTAAAAAGATAGAACATTACTTGTAGAGAATTAGGGTCAGATCATTAGAGATGGAGAATTAGAGAAAACATTATATAGAGAGAATTAGAGAAAACATAGATAGAGAATTAGAGAAAACATTATAGTTTGAGAACTAGAGAAAACATAGATAGAGAATTAGAGAAAACATTATAGTTTGAGAACTAGAGAAAACATTATAGATAGAGAATAAGAGAGACATTCGAAAAAGAAGACAGGTAGACAGAAGAATAGCTGACTAAACATATAAGCTTAAAGGTAGATGCAACCGAATGCCTATACCTAACAGCGACAGACTAAAATACGTTCGTCACGTTTACGTTAAGCTCGCGAAGATAAACTTTAATTAGCAGAATCTGCGTTGTAGTCCATGCAAACATGAAAACAGATACAACCTTAATAGATTAAACGTGTTGATAACTAACTTTCTGTAATTATCCTAAAACCATCACCTCTGTCACGGAGTGCGTGCATTGTGTTGCGCTCTTCCTAACGCTGCCATTAATGGACACTGTGTGAGAACAATGAAGGTGAGCCTGTATACAATTTCATCTCTTCTATTCGCTTATTCCAGGTTGCGTTGCACAACGTTTTGCACCATGAGATCTACTATATCCATTTTCACCATACATTTGTTCCCAGGTCATAGCATGATAGGAAAGAACCCTCGTCACTCCTCGTGACGTATAGAGGGGCTATGGTGCTTGTGTCCACGTGTTTAGATCGTCAACACGTGTACTATGATGAGTACTGCCCCAATGTAGTCTTTCTTTCCAAGAAAATGACGTCGGGTACACTTATAAACGATATCGTGTAAAACATAGAAGCCATTAATCGGAATAGATCCCTTCACAGACCTGTCCACTAACTCCTGCTCTATCTACGCACATTCTCTACTTCCGCTCTCTCTCTCTCTCTCTCTCTCTCTCTCTCTCTCTCTCTCTTCGCATTCGAAAAGCTATTTGTCACTCTATGGCTTTCCCCCTGTCATCTCCATCTTTTCTTCCTCATTTGCCTTTCAGTGTCGAGGGGAGATGCAGTTTGCTGTCTTTTGCTCTTCTGTTGGCCTCTCCTGCTGTTATGTTTCCTAATGTTTCTAATATTCCATTAATCCGTCTTATTCGTGGTCGGGCCTTGGGTCTGGTGTTCTCACAACGTTTATTGAAGACTCATTGTTTAGTGTTTTAATCTTTCTGTCTTGTCGCGTGGCCAACCCATTTTATCTATTGTTTATTTATGTACTCTATGAAGGGAAGTATCTCCAGCTTTCTTCTCAGTTATTCATTTCTGATCTTCCACTGTCGCCACAACTAAATTCGCAGCCCTTTGTAGGTTTCTAGGTCGTTCATGCCAAGAAAAGAAATAAACACTCAAAAACATGTGTTTATTCTTAATGTAACGACTAGCGTGCTATACATTTATATTTTCTTATCAAACAAATGTATGTTGCATTAAATTTTGGAAATCCCTATTTACAACAACCTTTGCAGAGTCAACGTGCTTTTCTTGCACAGTCAGTACAGATTTTTCGCTCGAAATAAACCGAACCGATTTTTGATGACAGCTCCGGCTAATGAGGCAGAGCCGAGAATGCTTATTCCTGGCAAACGGATTCATCAAACTGGTGTCATTTTAGACAAGAAGTGAGTCAACATATTAGGTAGGGGAAACCGCTTGCTAGTACAAGACTGGTTCGTGCTTGTACAAGTAGACCAAATGTAGTCGTCTTTGTGTTCACCCATTGAATGGGCGTAGATGCGTTCTGTCGTTAGTTTATGGCAAAGCCGCGATATCTGCACCTTTCGGCCCTTCTACCACGGGTAGATTTGTTTAACAATTTTGCCCGGTCAGCGGTTATTTATCGCTGCTCTTTTCCACTTTTAACGGCTAACGGTTCTTTAACGTGCGAGAGTGCACACGGGTCTCCTGTTGTTTGATGTTATCCTTGAAGGCTACACATTAAGTCTCATTACGCAGAGAACGTTAGACATATTATCTCATTACGCCACAGATCAATTGCGCGTAAAATCGCGAAAAATCACCAATTGGAGGAGAAAAATTCCACGTCATATGCCAGGATTCGAACCCAGGACATTCCTGTCCAGTCGTCGAAGTCTTATCGTGGTAGAGTCGAAGCAAAGAATAACATACAAATGCAATGCTGCAGTAAAGCTAATAAATTATTATTCTTTTATTAATTATTATTTTTGTTCATAATAAATACATATATGTGTGTATATTTCTTCCTGCTGAAGGCCTATTGAGCCGAAATGTCGTTCTAATTTGTGTCGTCCACTTATTACGTAAAGCTTTAATCATTCAATTTTTTCCTACATTTTTTTTTCATTTCTCTGAAGTCTTATCTCTGGGCAACCAAGTCTTATCTCTGGGCTACCAAGTCTTATCTCTGGGCTACCAAGTCTTATCTCTGGATTACCAAGTCTTATCTCTGGACTACCAAGTCTTATCTCTGGATTACCAAGTCTTATCTCTGGACTACAAAGTCTTATCTCTGGACTACCAAGTCTTATCTCTGGACTACCAAGTCTTATCTCTGGACTACCAAGTCTTATCTCTGGACTACAAAGTCTTAACTCTGGACTACCAAGTCTTAACTCTGGACTACCAAGTCTTATCTCTGGACTACAAAGTCTTAACTCTGGACTACCAAGTCTTAACTCTGGACTACCAAGTCTTATCTCTGGACTACAAAGTCTTAACTCTGGACTACCAAGTCTTAACTCTGGATTACCAAGTCTTATCTCTTATCTCTGGACTACCAAGTCTTATCTCTGGACTACCAAGTCTTATCTCTGGACTACCAAGTCTTATCTCTGGACTACCAAGTCTTATCTCTGGACTACCAAGTCTTATCTCTGGACTACCAAGTCTTATCTCTGGACTACCAAGTCTTATTTGTCATGATAACCATTTAGAGATGAAGATAACATCCTATTTGAGGCTTGCTTGCTTGCATTCGCCCGATGACTAAAGGACGCTAATAGGGCGTGTCTGCGTTGTGTTGTGGTTTACAGTATAACTGTGATATTTGCGCCTTTCCGCCTAACACATCCGACTTCAGCATGTCATTTTTGAGTACCGGGTTGTCTTCCCTCTTCAATCCCTATTCGCTTGGCCAGACTAAACAAGTTAGTCTGTTACTAGAGGCACCACAGAGTGGTGGAGCAGGGCCTGGATGGTTCTGGTTCACCGATCCTGGCGCAAGCCATCACTTCTGGGTCGCTGACAACTTCCAGCTCTAGTGCTGTGAGGCGCGCCTTCGCCTCCTATTTGATGATTGACATTCGTGTGTAGTATCGAGAACATTTCTTTAGTTTTAAAACATCCAGGGTTAAATTATTCTTAAAATAAAAAACGCATATTTGTTATTGCGTTCGCCAGCTTTCAACTCTGACGAAGTCCCTAGAGAC
The DNA here is from genome assembly GCA_032433765.1 of Megaustenia siamemsis. Classification (NCBI taxonomy): domain Eukaryota; kingdom Metazoa; phylum Mollusca; class Gastropoda; order Stylommatophora; family Ariophantidae; genus Megaustenia; species Megaustenia siamemsis. The sequence continues at coordinate 3,839,049 of JAVIAB010000139.1, read as the reverse complement.
TAGAAACTGAATTTTGCGTGTTAATCCATTCTTCCCTGACAGCCGTGTGCACAAGGGTCCCTCGCCGCACAGGCAGACAACTCCGACTGCGGAGGCACTCATGTTTTTTTCCGTCGATGAGTAACTAACGTTTCAAGCCGGGCCTCGCTGCTGAGACCAGGGGTGGTTGTCGCAGAGAGGAATTATAAATAAAAATCCCAACCGGTGTAGTCGAGATTTGAACCCACAACCTCTCTGTCCCGAGGCCGGCGTCTTGTCTTGAGACCAACCAGTCCCCCATGGACTTGGAATATGAGGAAACTGCAACAAGGAACACTTTTCATGCATAGCCTGCAATGGTTCCTGCCGCCTATCCACCATATACCAGAAGTTCACGTCCTCCCGATAGTGATGATCGTCATATTTCTTTAAAAATGTATAGCGCTTGATGATGTTAGGCCATCGTTGTTGATTCCAATTTCGAACATATAAACACACAGTTAGTCGTCAGATTATCCCCGTCGCACATCAAACAACAGACCGTAAGATTAGAGTACGACCGGTCTATGGATTTACGATGACGTGGCACACATAATAATGTTGGACGCACTGCAATGATGCGCCCTTTAGAATCCTGATTACTCTAGTGAATGCAGCCTACGACGAACAGAACACTGTGAGAATTCCCTAAAGAGATAAAACAGCGGCTCAAAAAACATTTCACATTAATAAGTAACATGGAAATAACTTGCGTCAAGCAAATCCAACAACGGTTATGAACAGCACCAATGTGACGTAAAGCGCAGAACAAGCCTAGACGATGGAAGGTCGCATTCACAACACTTGATTTGTCGAAAATGGAATATCGCCGGCGTACGACATTGTTTTATCAGCGCAGATGTAATAAGTAGATCATTATCTTGACTTTAACGCGTAGGAGTGCAATGGAGAACCGAAATTAATCAGACATCGAATGCACTTTCTGCAGCGATCGAGAGAACGTGGACTAGGTCCGCCATCTTAGAAACGGAAGTCCAAACGCATATTTGACTGCACAGCAACGTTTCGACGTACACAATCCTCATCAGGCAACAAAGCGAACAATAATAATACTTTATGCATGGTAACATTGGTGATTTACAATTGACATATATTATATGCAAAATATACTCAAAAGCCATGATCATTGCTTACTAGTAGGTTCTGCGTGATTATATGTGTAGTTTTTTTTTCAATTGTATACATGTCCACACATGAAGCAATTTATAGATTGTTGCAAATGTTAATAAGCAGAGATATGCAGATGAGCAAACAAGGAAATATATTGTAAAGATTAAAAACAAGTATATAATTATGGACAGAAAGATAATTAAAAGATGAATAGATTGATTAATATAGAAAAAGATATATGAGTAGGGTAATCGAGTAATAGGTGAAATGGTAGATTGGTGAATATCCTCTTAGTTATATAGAAAGATAGATGGATGTGTGATAGAAGAAGTTGATTAATATTTGACCTATAGACGGATGGATGGATGGATGGGTGGGTGGGTGGGTGGGTGAGTGAGTGGTGGGTGGGTGGGTGGGTGGATGGGTGGATGGATGGATGGATGGGTGGGTGGGTGGATGGGTGGGTAAGTGGTTGGACGGACGGATGGATGGATGGGTGGGTGGGTGGGTGGGTGGGTGGGTGGATGGATGGATGGATGGATGGGTGGGTGGGTGAGTGAGTGAGTGGTGGATGGGTGGACGGGTGGGTAGGTGGTTGGACGGACGGATGGATGGATAGATGGGTGGATGGGTGGACGGATGGACGGATGGATGGATGGATGGATGGATGGATGGATGGATGGATGGATGGATGGATGGATGGATGGATGGATGAATGGGTGGGTGGATGGATGGACGGACCGACGGACGGACGGATGGATGGATTGATGGATAGGTAGATGGATGTATGGATGGATATTCAGGTAGGTAGATTGGTAACGTGTTTATTATTATAAGTTTATGGATAATAAGATTGATGTTTTGCTAGCTGGACGGTCGATATATGATTGTCAGATTGTAAATAAATCTTTAAGCGCAGAATGTATGAGCACATTATTGACTGGATGTGAGAGAATACTCTATTCTACATACATAAATAATACAATCTGTTTAATTCCCCCAGCTTTCTTAAAAATTACATTTCTTCAATGTTCATAAAACATTGTTAGCGGATAAGTTATTTAAATAAAAGTACAGTAAACCAGATTTGTGAAGTGCCTGTTCCACTTAGTATACGTGTGTGCTGTAAGTTCAAAATCACCTGTCAGATAAAAGGTAACCACTCCTAAAGAAACATAGTCATAACCAGACATATCTTGCAACTTAACATTCTGTCCTGATTGATTGAGCCCTCCCAATTTGAAAACGTAACGTCTTGAGTTAAAAAAAAAAAGAAAGAAATAAAGATAAGATAAGACATCACCTGAGTCTTGGATACGATAACTCCAACTTATCACGTGATCTCAGTATCGCATCTGTTCTTTGTTCTTAACACTGCCTCGTTTCTTGTCTTCTCACATTTCATCTGATCTTCTCCTTCTTCTTTTCTCTTTCACTGATACCTAAAAGGTGTCGTGGTTTATATCATTTGTCGTTCTTGTGCTGCTCGAATTGTCTGAATTAGTGATTTTCCTTTGTTGTTACATGTCTCTGTCACTGCATCTATCCATCTTCTTCTGGGTCTTCCTCTTGGTCTTTTTCCATGCATTCTCGAGAAGAACGCCCTTGATGGTGATAGGTGAGGATTCATTCTGACCAGGTGGCCAAACCATTTAAGTTGTTGTTGTTCTATATATTCTTGGCAGGGTTTTGTTCCTACTATTTTTCTTATGGTTTCATTTGGTATTCTATCTCTTCTTGTGTTGTTTGTTACTTTTCTCAAGCATCGCATCTCACATGTATTGATCTTTCTTAAATGTGAATTAGAAAGGGTCCATGTTTGACTTTCATAGCACAAAGTTGGTACGAAGATGCTATTTATCATTTGTTGTTTAGCTGGCATAGAAATGTTTGGATGTCTTAACAATGGTGAAAGCTGGTATGTGACAGCATTTGCTTTTTGTATTCTCATGTCAATTTCTCTGTCTAGTTTTCCATCTTTTGTGAACATTGTGCCTAAATACTTGAATTCCTCTACTTGTTTTATTTCTTTGTCTTTGATCTTGATGTTTAATGGGTGTCTTAATTTGCTTATTCTTATAGCCTCTGTTTTTGCTGTGTTAATTTTCATACTGTAGTTTGTGCAGCTTTTATCTAGAGATGTTAAATGCTGTTGTAGCAGGTTTTCATCCTCATATATTAGGCATTGGTCATCTGATCATCAAAGTATATTTGCAAAAACCCTTGCCAAGACCAGTAGCAGGGTTTTCAAATGTTCCCGAAACAGCTGCAAACTCAAACAAATCTTCTAATGGATTGAGTCTACATTAAACTAATGTCCCAGCCATGCATTGATTCGCGATTTAGCTCTTTTGAAACTCAAATTATGAACAAAAACTTGCAATGGCGAGCCACAAGCTGTTGCACAGAATATACTTCGTACATTGGATCATTAATTTGGAAGTTGTTGATGAAGTCGTTAATCGAGATGTCGGCCTGCAGTCTTGGCACACTTCAAGTAATATTTTGAGCTGAAAGTAAAATAACTAAGGGCAGATAATAACAGTTTGTGACAATTAACAGACAAGTCATGACTTTTTAAGGAAAGTTTCACTCTTGAGCCATGTAGGAGAATTTCACTCTTGACTCATGTCGGAGAATTTCAATCTTGAGTCATGTAGGAGAATTTCACTCTTGAGTCATGTAGGAGAATTTCACTCTTGAGTCATGTAGGAAAATTTCACTCGTGAGTCGTGTAGGAGAATTTCACTCTTGAGTCATGTAGGAGAATTTCACTCTTGAGCCATGTAGGAGAATTTCACTCTTAAGCCATGTAGGAGAATTTCACTCTTGAGCCATGTAGGAAACTTTCACTCTTGAGTCATGTAGGAGAATTTCACTCTTAAACCATGTAGGAGAATTTCACTCTTGAGCCATGTAGGAAAATTTCACTCTTGAGTCATGTAGGAGAATTTCACTCTTAAGCCATGTAGGAGAATTTCACTCTTGAGTCATGTAAGAAAATTTCACTCTTGAGTCATGTAGGAGAATTTCACTCTTAAGCCATGTAGGGGAATTTCACTCTTAAGCCATGTAGGAGAATTTCACTCTTGAGTCATGTAGGAGAATTTCACTCTTAAGCCATGTAGGAGAATTTCACTCTTGAGCCATGTAGGAGAATTTCACTCTTAAGCCATGTAGGAGAATTTCACTCTTGAGTCATGTAGGATAATTTCACTCTTGAGTCATGTATGAGAATTTCACTCTTGAGTCCTGTTTGAGAATTTCACTCTTGAGTCATGTTTGAGAATTTCACTCTTGAGTCATGTTTGAGAATTTCACTCTTGAGTCATGTTGGAGAATTTCACTCTTGTGTCGTGTATGAGAATTACACTCTTGAGTCATGGTTGAGAATTTCACTCTTGAGTCATGTTTGAGAATTTCACTCTTGAGTCATGTTGGAGAATTTCACTCTTGAGTCATGTTGGAGAATTTCACTCTTGAGTCATGTTGGAGAATTTCACAACTAGTAGAACGTAATCTAAATAGCACTTATCTATTTATGGCCGTTGTAGATTGAGAAGAAGTATTTAATAGATTAGACAGAACACTAGTGATGGCCGACGTTAAGACAAACGGAGTAAACGAACATCTTATCAGATGTGCTAAAGTTCTAAGTAAACTGTGCAAGCAGAACTATAACCAGTTTATCTATCCACGACTGTCTCTGGCCACAAAGTTGTAAACGTCACGCATGTGAAGGGTTTCTCATCGTTTGTCATTCTTCCCTCAGGTCTATCTAGAGTTGTCTATGACTCAAGTAGCTACAGCTGGACATGTCTCAGTTACTCTATTTACGCTCTGGTCAATCTAAATCAGTCTATGACTAAATACTCTACAGCTGCACGTGTCTTAATTACCCTGCTTACCCTCACGTCGTCTATCCAAACCATCTATAATTCAATTCTACAGCTGAACATGTCTCAGTTACCCTGTTTGCCCTTAGATCTATCTAAACTAGTCCATAATTCAAGGTCCTGCAGCTGAACATGTCTCAGTTACCCTGTTTGCCCTTAGATCTATCTAAACTAGTCCCTAATTCAAGGCTATACAGCTGAACATGTCTCAGTTACTCTGTTTGCCCTTAGATCTATCTAAACTAGTCCATAATTCAAGGTCCTACAGCTGAACATGTCTCAGTTACCCTGTTTGCCCTTAGATCTGTCTAAACTAGTCCATAATTCAAGGCTCTGCAGCTGAACATGTCTCAGTTAACCTGTTTGCCCTTAGATCTAGCTAAACTAGTCTATGGTTCAAGACTCTACAGCTGAACATGTCTCAGTTACCCTGTTTGCCCCTATGTCTATCTAAACTAGTCTATGATTCAAGGCTCTACAGCTGAACATGTCTCAGTTACCCTGTTTGCCCTTAGGTCTATCTAAACTAGTCCATGATTCAAGGATCTACAGCTGAACATGTCTCAGTTACCCTGTTTGCCCTTAGATCTATCTAAACTAGTCCATCATTCAAGACTCTACAGCTGAACATGTCTCAGTTACCCTGTTTGCCCTTAGGTCTATCTAAACTAGTCCATGATTCAAGACTCTACAGCTGAACATGTATCAGTTACCATGTTTGCCCTTAGGTCTATCTAAACTAATCCATGATTCAAGGTCCTACAGCTGAACATGTCTCCGTTACCCTGTTTGCCCTTAGATCTATCTAAGCTAGTCCATAATTCAAGGCTCTACAGCTGAACATGTCTCAGTTACCCTGTTTGCCCTTAGGTCTATCTAAGCTAGTCCATAATTCAAGGCTCTACAGCTGAACATGTCTCAATTACCCTGTTTGCCCTTAGATCTATCTAAACTAGTCCATGATTCAAGGCTCTACAGCTGAACATGTCTCAGTTACTCAGCTTCTTCAGGATCCATAACCGGAAGTGAACACACAAGACCACCTGTTGTCAAGAAAGCACATACATCTTCCAGCCATCCCTACATTTATTCCTGTCTCATATCTACAGTCTACTTGATCATATCTAATATCTTCATCAGTTCTACTCTTTGTGACTGGCATCATCATCAAGCACCACGCCTTCTAATGTAGGTCATTATATCTATCCACTAGTTTCTATCCCTTGATTTGTTTATAATTTTCGTTGTTGATTCACAACCAGTTTACCAAGCTATTTTCTTAAACTGTTTGATATCTGTATTCTCTCTCTCTCTCTCTCGCTCTCTCTCGCTCTTTCTCTCTTCCTCTCCCTCTCTCTCTCTCTCTCTCTCTCTCTCTATATATATATATATATATATATATACATATATATATATATATATATATATATATATATATATATATATATATATATTTGCTTTCGTGCGTTACCCGATGACTAAAGGAATACACCTTGTCATAAAACGCCATTAGGAGGCGAAGGCGCACCTCACAGCAGCAGAGCTGGAAGCTGTCACTGACCCACAGCTGATGGCATGCGCTAGGATCGGTGAATCAGAACCATCCAGATTCTGCTCCAACTCTCCGTGGTGCCTCCAATAACATACTAACCTGCCTAGTATGACAAAGCGAGTAGGGGTCGAAGAGGGAAGATAACCCGGTACTCAAAAATGTGGCGCTAAAGTCGGATATGATATGCCGAAAGGCACAAATATTACAGTTATAATGCAAACCACAACGCAGGCACGCCCTCTTAATGTTCTTTTTAAGGGCGGATGACGAAGAGATGTACTCCTTTAGTCATTTGGCGAAAGCAAGCAAGCAAAGGACATCAAATGATGTAGATGCGGTCTGTTGTAGTTTATTTACGACTCTCTACCCAAGATATCCGACTTCAGTACGTTATTTTTGAGTACGGAATTGCGTTCCCTCTTTGATCCCTAATCACATGACCAGATTAGACACATCATAGTCGTTTTTCTTGAGGCACCGCGAAGGGGTGGAGAAGGAATCTGGATGGCTCTAGTTCACCTATCCTTGCGTAAGCGAGGTGTCTTGCCCCCCTATTCACGTCTAAAAGCCTTGCGCTAGCTTTAACGAGAAATTCGAAATTTGACCCCACAACTAATTTCAAACATAAACGCAGTTTCTACAAAGTATCATTCTCTCTCTCTCTCTCGCCAATCCCCCAACAAGGTTTCATATATGTTTTTACTAAAATAAATTCTTCTATACTTGTTCTACCTCATCTCTCCTGTGACATTTCATATCTTCGATGACACTTCATCTCATTTAACACAATCTTCCAACGTTTATCTCAATTCTTTTCTTTTCTTTCTTCACTTGTTTTCGTTTACTCGCCAAGTATCATTTTACCCCAGAGAGCTGCATCTGTTTCTCACCGATGTAAACTATGGCCACACACAGAGGAATGTAATCATCTGTTTCTCACCGATGTAAACTATGGCCACACACAGAGGAATGTAATCATCTGTTTCTCACCGATGTAAACTATGGCCACACACAGAGGAATGTAATCATCTGTTTCTCAGCGATGTAAACTATGGCCACACACAGAGGAATGTAATCATCTGTTTCTCACCGATGTAAACTATGGCCACACACAGAGGAATGTAATCATCTGTTTCTCACCGATGTAAACTATGGCCACACACAGAGGAATGTAATCATCTGTTTCTCACCGATGTAAACTATGGCCACACACAGAGGAATGTAATCATCTGTTTCTCACCGATGTAAACTATGGCCACACACAGAGGAATGTAATCATCTTTTTGTATAGAGACGTTTATGTAAATGTTGCAATGAATAATGAAAGACACAATGAAATGTTATTAAGAAAAAACATGTATGCTCTAAACAAAATAATGTCCGTACAAGGAGAACTATGTAGTTGACATTCGGTTAACAAAAAGTTTGGCTACTGTTTATGTCTACAGATAATTTAGTGGTATTTTCTTGAAATTAAAATTCTTTGTTTTCTTGAAAGTTTATTTATTTTTATTTGTTTAACTACAAAAATAAATTTCATTGTCGTTATCTTCAACAAAAATGTGTGTATTTTGTATCGGCTGTGTTTCTTGTGCCTGATGTGTTTCTTGTGTCTTTTGTATTTCTTGTGCCTGCTGTGTTTCTTGTGTCTACTGTTTTTATTGTGTTTTGTGTCTATTATATTTCTTGTCCCCACTGTGTTTCTTGTGTCTGCTGTATTTCTTGTGTCTGTTGTATTTCTTGTGTCTGCTGTGTTTCTTGTGTCTGTTGCATTTCTTGTGTCTGTTGTGTTCCTTGTATCTGCTGTGTTTCTTGTGTCTACTGTTTTTATTGTGTTTTGTGTCTATTATATTTCTTGTCCCTGCTGTGTTTGTTTATCTTTGCTTCCTTGATCTCTTTATTTGCATTGAATGTTTTTTTTTACAATGTATTTGTTATCTGCATGTTTTCTCTCTCTTGTAATGGATTAATTTAGTTTTTCTTGATTGACTGGTGCTTTCTTTTTTGTATCTCTGACAGCTTGATTTTTTAAATTATTTGTTATCAACAAGTTTCTTTATTTGTGACTGATGACTTTTCTTGTTCCTGGTGATATGAAAATTATCACCCTTCTGATATTGCTCCTACTTGTTTCTTTACCTCTCCTTCCTCTAAAAAAAAAAAAACGTAAAGTGCCAAGTCACGCCAAGTGGTGTATAGGGAATATGGTGATAGTGACCATACATTTTACAGACCCTCGGCACATGATTTTTGGGATAATGTGGTCGGTATTACGTCCGTGCCGCTTCACTTTCCCAGAAAAAAAATCCGGTAGCTATTAAAGGCTGGGTAAACCGGAGGCCGTCGGTTGGGATCGAACCCTACGTCTTGGCCTTTGTAGTCCAGTTCACTAACCACTGAGCTTTCGCGAGTTCCCTTTGCCCCTTCTATAAAAGATTAAACTCCGTATAAATAGTTAATACTTCTTTGTACTTGTGTTAACATTCACACGATTACAAAGAGAAATATCATTTGTCAAGCGTTATAAAGTGTATCTCGTGTATACTGTAGTTGGTTTGTTTGCTGTCAGGATCATCATCACTGCACACTGGAGGAACCCATAGGTGCCCCTATATCCACCTCAAGAATCTCGAGAAAATCCGAGGAGAATCCTGGGCCACACGCACGAACTCCGTAGCACGGCCTGGGATCTAAGATGTGACACACACGAACTCCGTAGCACGGCCTGGGATCCAAGGTGCGACATGCACGAACTCCGTAGCACGGCCTGGGATCCAGGGTGCGACATGCACGAACTCTGTAGCACGGCCTGGGATCCAAGGTCCGACATACACGAACTCTGTAGCACGGCCTGGGATCCAAGGTGCGGGTACATTTTTGCTGATACTCTTTTCCTGGCAGCGGCCATATTTATGGTTTACTCTTTTCGATGTTAACTGCCGAGGTTTTTTAGCGTGAGCTAGTGCACACGGTAACCCTGTTTACTGCCGAGAGGGTCAGACCTCAGATCTCACTACCAAAAAGATCATTTGATGGTAACGTTATAAGGAAACCACGAATCAATTAATTTAAAAACCTGAACATTTTTAATCACCACCTCTTCTGGTGGGCTTTGAATCTGAGTTGTTCCTGTCCTGAGACGTTCCTGTCCTGAGACGTTCCTGTCCTGAGACCAACGTCGTACCTCTAACCCCCCCCCCCCCCCTTTTTCCCCCCAAGAAAAAAAAATTTGCATCAAATAGTATAGTTTCCTTCTTGAATGCCAGAATAAGACAAAAGCTTATAGGAGGTCTGATCTGTTAATATCACGGGATCCATAGCGCTCATTACAAATAAATAAAGTAAAGGTCTTTCGTGTGTTTTTGTTTTCAAGATGCTAGGCATAAGCTCAAGCCAGGACGTAACAGTGGGAGAAGGACTGAGCGTAGGGCAGGCTACCGTTACCAATAGAGAACGTAACTAACAAAAAAAAAGTCAACAGGAACTCGGGATAAGCAAATAAAGGTGCAGTAGGAAGGATATTCTCCAATAAGATCGTCGACCCCCCGAGAAGAAGAAAAGAGGGAACAAGGGACACATTTGATTGGATCGCTCATGTTGGCGACCTATGACCCAGTGAAGGGTTAAAATAATGGCATGAAAAGCCTCGAACCCAGCAGATTGACTGATTAATATGCAGCTAGACAAAAAGCAAGTGATTACGAAGACCTCTCTATACAGAAGTTCTGCTGGAAATGTTAACTCGTAAAGCCAATATACTTTTTTCCTCGGTCTCGTTTAATACAGCTTATAATTTCCTTATGAATTATTCATTGAACTCTGTTTATCTTCTATTTATTCTCTTTATCTTTGAATCAAGGTTTCTTGTACAATTTGTTCTCTTATTAATCTTTTTCCCCCTTTCGATGCAAAGCAGGGCACTCTTCATAGCAACTATGATCTTTTGCTTCATATGATCTTTCAGATGATTTTTTTCATGATTGGCAGCTGTTAACAGTTTTGATATCACTGCTACAATATCATTCTCACAGCAAAAACAAAACACGTATTTGATATTTTCTAGTTCATCCTCTGGAGATATGTTTCAACTCGTGCAATCCCGATCCTCTGGAGATATGTTTCAACTCGTGCAATCCCGCTTTCTGCTTCATCACTTCCGTCAACTGTTGACACCGTGAGGAGTCATGGCTAGGAACGGTGTAGCCATCACTTACGTCAACTGTTGACACCGTGAGGAGTCATGGCTAGGAACGGTGTAGCCATCACTTACGTCAACTGTTGACACCGTGAGGAGTCATGACTAGGAACGGTGTAGCCATCACTTACGTCAACTGTTGACACCGTGAGGAGTCATGGCTAGGAACGGTGTAGCCATCACTTACGTCAACTGTTGACACCGTGAGGAGTCATGACTAGGAACGGTGTAGCCATCACTTACGTCAACTGTTGACACCGTGAGGAGTCATGGCTAGGAACGGTGTAGCCATCACTTACGTCAACTGTTGACACCGTGAGGAGTCATGGCTAGGAACTGTGTAGCCATCACTTACGTCAACTGTTGACACCGTGAGGAGTCATGGCTAGGAACGGTGTAGCCATCACTTACGTCAACTGTTGACACCGTGAGGAGTCATGGCTAGGAACGGTGTAGCCATCACTTACGTCAACTGTTGACACCGTGAGGAGTCATGACTAGGAACGGTGTAGCCATCACTTACGTCAACTGTTGACACCGTGAGGAGTCATGGCTAGGAACGGTGTAGCCATCACTTACGTCAACTGTTGACACCGTGAGGAGTCATGACTAGGAACGGTGTAGCCATCACTTACGTCAACTGTTGACACCGTGAGGAGTCATGGCTTGGAACGGTGTAGCCATCACTTACGTCAACTGTTGACACCGTGAGGAGTCATGGCTAGGAACTGTGTAGCCATCACTTACGTCAACTGTTGACACCGTGAGGAGTCATGGCTAGGAACGGTGTAGCCATCACTTTACGTCAACTGTTGACACCGTGAGGAGTCATGGCTAGGAACGGTGTAGCCATCACTTACGTCAACTGTTGACACCGTGAGGAGTCATGACTAGGAACGGTGTAGCCATCACTTACGTCAACTGTTGACACCGTGAGGAGTCATGGCTAGGAACGGTGTAGCCATCACTTACGTCAACTGTTGACACCGTGAGGAGTCATGGCTAGGAACGGTGTAGCCATCACTTACGTCAACTGTTGACACCGTGACGAGTCATGACCAGGAACGGTGTAGCCATCACTTACGTCAACTGTTGACACCGTGACGAGTCATGACCAGGAACGGTGTAGCCATCACTTACGTCAACTGTTGACACCGTGACGAGTCATGACCAGGAACGGTGTAGCCATCACTTACGTCAACTGTTGACACCGTGACGAGTCATGACCAGGACGGTGTAACCATCACTTACGCTGTCTTCCCTTTCTTTATGGAAGTTGATCCCCACAAGCTTGAGATTAAAATGTCTCAGCCGCAAAACAGCGGTTCTGTTAGAGCATATCCCCATCAGAGATTTGCTGTCTGGATTATTACAAGGGAGCAAGGCAGTCGCAAGGTGTATAGTCCACTTCATTCAGTAGTAGATACAATACTTCATCCGTCACAGATTGTAACTGCTTTTTATTAATAGGGGGGAAGAGATTAAGGAAACTATGTGACTACGGAAACTAAAAGACTAAGGAAACAAAGAAACTGAGGAAACTATGTAACTATAAAAATAAGAGACTGAGGAAACTAAGCGACTGAGAAAACTAAGCGACTGAGGAAACTAAGCGACCGAGAAAACTAAGAGACTGGGGAGACTAAGAGACAGAGGAAACTAAGAGACTGAGAAGACTAAGAGACTGAGGAAACTAAGAGACTGATGAGACTAAGAGACTGAGGAAACTAAGAGACTGATGAGACTAAGAGACTGATGAGACTAAGAGACTGAGGAAACTAAGAGACTGAGGAGACTAAGAGACTGAGGAAACTAAGAGACTGATGAGACTAAGAGACTGATGAGACTAAGAGACTGAGGAAACTAAGAGACTGATGAGACTAAGAGACTGAGGAAACTAAGAGACTGAGGAGACTAAGGCAGAGCACTAGCATCTGCGTCGCAACGGAAGGGTCGGCGGCCCAGCAGCTCACAAAGACCTAGAACTAGCATCCTTCCTAGTCGATTTTCCTTGGTAACAGCCTACGTCAAACCAGGATACCTAGCAGAAACTAGAATTGTTGTATTCCCTGTAGTGGTGGCTCTCACTGATGTAGAAGACCTAGTATTGCAGCACATCTAGGCAGGACAAATCACGCAGGTTACCTAGCAGAAACTAGAATTGTTGTATTCCCTGTAGTGGTGGCTCTCACTGATGTAGAAGACCTAGTATTGCAGCACATCTATGCAGGAAAAATCACGCAGGTTACCTAGCAGAAACTAGAATTGTTGTATTCCCTGTAGTGATGGCTCTCACTGATGTAGAAGACCTAGTATTGCAGCACATCTAGGCAGGACAAATCACGCAGGTTACCTAGCAGAAACTAGAATTGTTGTATTCCCTGTAGTGGTGGCTCTCACTGATGTAGAAGACCTAGTATTGCAGCACATCTAGGCAGGACAAATCACGCAGGTTACCTAGCAGAAACTAGAATTGTTGTATTCCCTGTAGTGGTGGCTCTCACTAATGTAGAAGACCTAGTATTGCAGCACCTCTAGACAGGACAAATCACGCAGGCTACCTAGCGGAAACTAGGATCGCCGTGCTCCCAGTAGTGGTGGCTGTTACTGATTTTGGAAGACCTCGTATTGCATTACCTCTAGACAGGACAAGTCATGCATGCTGGCTAGCAGAAGCTAGGATCGCCGTGATTCATGTAGTGGTGGCTCTTACTGATATAGAAGACCTAGTATTGCAGTACCTGCAAGCAGAACGTCACACAATTCTCCAGCCATAGTCTGATGCTAGTTGTAACTTCTCCAGTAAAAACCGGGAATAACAAGAAAGCCATTAGGACCCGCCATGTTCATGCTCTTATGTTCTAGGATTTCTGCTCGTATTAACTCATAGCATTATCACAACAACAACAAATGAGCAACAGAATTGATAAACAACCTTAGAAACTGGAAATTATTCAGAAACACGAATGCATACAACAGCAAACACAACACCTGATCTTTTATGTTGTGAGTGATCCTATGAAACTGCAATTTGTCATTTGATTAAAAAACACGCCCTGTAAACGGAGCATTGCGTTCAGTCAGTTCACGCGCACATACACGAACACGAACTACTTTAATTATTAACTGCAGCGTTCATTTATGCACTCACAGCAAGATATAAAGCGAATTGCTGATAAACATCTACAAATCTAATGTCCAGAACAACTTTGACAGCCAAATATAAATTTGTTGTTGCAACATCTTGACTGCGTTCCCTTTGCAGAACTAAGCTTGCCAGACTGGCTTTTAATCAACTCTTGAAATTGGCTTCATACAAATGATAAGAAACCGTGATGTTTATGATAAAAATTAATGTTTCTGAAATTCTTGAATAGAAGGGGGAGAAATAAGTGCCCCATTATGACTTTTTGTGTGTGACGTTGTCTTTAAGATAAGATGTTATTTATTTTTTGGTTTGTTGTTTATGTTGTAACTCAATCTACTTCAACATTTTATGTTCGGTTGTTTTTCTGGTCATATGACACAGTTCCTGGAAGGAGTATGAGAAGTGACTTGATATGCAGGGTTCAAGACAAAAGCTTGCAGAGTCTGTGTCCAAGTATGGCAACTGTAAAGCTAATGCAGCTGTAAATGTGTACATAGCTGTTTAGAAAATATAATTTACTCTAGATAAATATTGTTATCTTCACACTCAAACTGATATAATGATCAATACGATAATTGTATCTTTGATGGTATATATGTGTTTTATTTGTTTATTCCTGTTCATATTATTTTATGCTTTTGATATTTTATATGAAAGAAAGCAATTATAGCTCATGAAACTGTCGGTAGTAATGCACATATTATGTGTTAATAGTAATTACTAGCCTCCGTCAGTCATAGATGAGTATGGATTTTGCAGCGCACCTAGGAAATGTTAGATTTTCCTTTTCTTTCGTTGTGTATTCTCTTTTTCTATGAATCTCTATGTTTCTTGCTTGAGTTAGAGCCTTATTGTGTTTCCAAAGATTACGTTCTGCAGCTATGTCTTCCCAGACTGCAGGGTTTATGTTCAGAGTCGCATCAGACGTGAGTCACGTCACGATTACAAACGCCCATAAACCGGAGATTTGGGCGCCCCCTAGTTCTTTTGCTACATGATAATTGTCCATAAAATATATATTTTTGTATGCGGCCATCTTTCATATGGTGTATATGGTCAAGCCAGAGTAATCTACGTTGTTTGAGCAGCTTGTGGATGTTCGGGGGGAGGGCTTTGATAATGAAAAAAAAATGATAGGAGCAAGAAGTAGAAAGTGCCACAACTTTACAGACTTTTGTTGTGGGAACTGTGCATGTTGCTCCACAGATCGGAAAAATCGGCAGTTTTTTTTTCTTCCATAAAAATTGCTTCTCGAAAGTACAAGTTTACTGAAACGCTACCCGCACATGAATTATTAAGTAGAAAACAATCAGTGATTCTTTCTCCCATTCTGTCACAAAATGTGCTCTCAGTAAATATCACTTTGAAAAAAAAATATTGCATGCTCATACTCATTACAGTTATACATGAGCAAGCTTTTTTCATTTAAAGTACTTGAACTCAAATGCCAGCCCGGGACACTAGATGTAAGAACAATAAGAAAAATAACCTCTACAGAGATGAAATGTGTCAGACGAATGACATGAAACAGTCTGAGAGATAAGATCAGAAATGAAGAACTGAGAAAAAAGTTAGGAATAGCCCCCGCCATAGAATATATAAAAAGAACAACAGATAAAGTGGTTTGGCCATGTGACACGGTAGAAAGATCAAAACACAATACAACGAACCTTCTACAAACGTTGTGAGAATACCAAACCCAAGGGTCGACCACGAAAGAGATGGATAGATGGAATACTAAAAGCACTATGAAACATAACAGCAGCAGAGGCGAACAGAAGAGCAAAAGACTGCAAATTATATCTCCCCTCGACGCTGAAAGGCAGATGAGGAAGGAAAGAAATAAGGAGAAGAACTAAAATGCCAGTTTTAAAATTAAAAAGCAAAGTTTCGGTCAGTACCTGCACAAACACAGACTAGTTTGAACCAGTTATCAATCAACGAATCCTGTATTAGCTCACAGCCAATCATCCTGGCCCTTCGTACATCCAGTCATATTAAACTTGCGCTCATCTAAGTTATCCAAACAGATCATTTCTTCTTTTCCCAGTACTTCATTTAAATTACATTTCATTTTTAACAAATTCCTATATATACAACAGCCACGATGATTGCTATGATTGCATTCAGACAGCTGCTTCTCTATTTTGTTTCATTGAGAAACTAATTAAAAGATAATATAATCTGCAGAAATTAAAACATCAATGAAAAAAATGACACGTCTTGCCACACTATTAATGAGAGGAAAATCATCTTGAACTGAGTGTCTGCTAATTCAAGTATAGGATAAAGATTTAGATGTCATGATCACGATTATAAAGATAAATGTCTACATGTTTCTGAACTAGCGAAATAAATAAAAGCTGCCAATAAAGGACGCCACTATGGCTGAGTGATTGGTGTGAGCCTTGGTGGCTGAGTGATTAGTTTGAGCCTCGGTGGCTGAGTGATTAGTGTGAGCCTTGGTGGCTGATTGATTAGTGTGAGCCTCGGTGGCTGAGTGATTAGTGTGAGCCTCGGTGGCTGAGTGATTAGTGTGAGCCTAGGTGGCTGAGTGGTTAGTATGCTCGTTTCCTAATCAGAAGGATCTTGGTTCAATTCTCAAAAGTGGTGGGTATTTTTATTTAGATCGACTACTCAATTACTACTGTCCGAGCGACCGCCCACTGGCACTAGACACAATTTCTTTACTTTATTTAGATCAACTACTCAACTACTACTGTCCGAGCTACCGCCCACTGGCACTAGACACAATTTCTGTACTTTTTTTAGATCGACTACTCAACTACTACTGTCCGAGCTACCGCTCACTGGCACTAGACACAATTTCTTTACTTTATTTAGATCAACTACTCAACTACTACTGTCCGAGCGACCGCCCACTGGCACTAGACACAATTTCTTTACTTTATTTAGATCAACTACTCAACTACTACTGTCCGAGCTACCGCTCACTGGCACTAGACACAATTTCATTAAAAGAATGACTGTATGTGAGCTGGGGCTATGAACATATTGACAAGAGAGGTGAAGAGCTTGAAAATTGGCAGGACGACCGTGGGCTTATAGTGCTAAACTAGACAACATATCCACCAACATTCTAGTCCAGATCATGGGATAACACATCTACACCAGACCTTGCTTTCCATTCACCAGACCTAGAATGGAATATTACACGTATTGTTGGGAAACAACTTGGAGGCAGCGACCACCGACGTCTCTTTAGTAGTGCAAAATGAGGCCGTCAGGGAGAGCAGCACTATCTCCAGATGGAATTACAAAAGGCAGACGAAAATTTATCAACAATACACCAGTGTACTGACTAAAGATCTAAATACAGACAGAGACATCAACAAAACAGTTGATGCATTCAGTAGACTAATAATACAAGCTGCCAGTGAAACAATACTTAGAGGGGCACGGAAACACTACAAACCATACTGGAGTAGTGAACTAGAGCAACTGCACAATGACATGGAAATATCTCGAAAGCAAGCAGAAATTAACCCATGTCAGGGACAGCACAATAACTATCATGTTAAGGCTAAATTTCAAACGGCTAATCAACAAGCCAGATGGAGAAGCTGGAAAGAGAAAACAGTCCTTGAAACTTGAACGAGACACAAAAGTGTGGAAGCTTGTAAAACAGTTTAATGATGAGGGTACAGAAATGAACGCTAAAATTACACTGATGAAGGATGGAAACATCCTAACAGGTAAGCAGACAGGAAATCACTTTGCAAAAGACAATAATATTGAAATTAGTCTAGAGAAACAAGAGACCCTCTTTAAGCGAAAAAAATAAATAAATGCAAGACTAGAAATAACCATACATGAAGTCATGGAAATACCCATCATACAAAGAGAGCTAAAGCTTGTAATATCCAAATTAAAAATGAAAAAATCACCAGGCAGTGATGGAGTGTCCAATGAAATTATAAAAAGGGAACTCCATCTAAAGTAAAACTACAATATTTGCTGGATCACAGGTAGAGTGTCACATGCATGGAGAGAAGCAATTATGATACCATTAATAAAGCCAGGGAAAGATGGTTCTACGACATACAGCTATTGACCAATCAGCCTTACAAGCTGTTTGTGTAAAACTGTTGAACGTTTAATCAATCAGCTGGAAAGAACAATACGGTACCCAAGATGTGGGGAGAAAATACATGCACAAGTGCCTCCATAAGGACTGGGCAAGTAATCAAAGGGAGCAAAACCGTGACACTAATCTGTGAAGTGAAAAAAAAGTAAAGAGCCGCGTCACGCCAATTGGCCTATAGGGAATATGGCGTTAGTGACCATAATTTTTATATACCATCGGTACTTGCTTTTTTGAATAATGTGGTCGGTATTACGCCCGTGCCTCTTTACTGCCCCTGACAAATTATGCACCCATTTAAGGCTGGGTGAACCCGGAAGCCGTAGATCAGGATCAAGCCTGACGTCCTTTTTAGTTTTAGTCTAGGTCACTAACCACTAAGCTATCGTGGCTCCCTTAATCTGTATCGGGTTCCTTAGTTGACAAGATGTCATTCTCTAGAGATACAACTCTGACTACGAACTAACTGCTGCCGTTCAATGAACGCAGAAGTCTTTTGAAGCAGGCATAATCAAATATCTCCTGACAACAAATGCTGCGGACCGCGAGATGCAGATTGTAGTACATTGAAGGATGTGGTTGCCTAGAGGTAAGACGTAGGGCTCTGAACGTGAAGTGTCAGGTGTTCGAATCCCATCACAAGCGAAGGGAATTTGTTTGAAAAATCGAATCGCTGGTTTCTTCGCGCCTTTACTCGCACCTGGATCCTGGGTAGTAAGATTCGATGTCTAGTCATATTGGATAACGGGGGAAAACATGAAGTCACGTTGACATTTTCAAGAATCGTTGACAGCTGAAAATCGAAAATAGGTAGGCCAAAAATAAACGACCGCTGTCCGGAAAAAAATTGTTGGAAAAAAAAAAATTACCAAAAACGAGAAAACTCTCGACGATGAAAACAATGAGAGTAACTCTGAATAGAAGAATTTTTGTCTAAATGGCGAGGGGCGCCTGATTACACTGCTACCGTTGTGAGAAATAGGAAAAAGTGGTATTCACAAAAGATTCAGTCCATCGGTTTTAGTTCGAGATATAAATCTGGCGTACACAAAGGAAATGAAAAATATGAGTGCATTGTGAATGGATTGGGCGCTTTCGAGAAGCTTGGAACATGTCAGACAAAATAGCTCAGTGACTATCTCAATTAACAATTGATTTTTGAGACCAGTGCGTATATATATATGGCGTCTTGACAGACGGTTGGTAGCATGCAACTTTGATAAATCAGTATTTTCATTTTGCTGTATATCCTAATGAAGATTGAACAGACATTACTGTTTGTTTGCTTTGCCTAGGCCAATAATATAGAGATAGTGCTTTGCCTAGGCCAATATTATAGTGGTAATGCTTTGCCTAGGCCAATAATATAGAGATAGTGCTTTGCCTAGGCCAATAATATAGAGATAGTGCTTTGCCTAGGCCAATATTATAGTGGTAATGCTTTGCCTAGGCCAATAATATAGAGATAGTGCTTTGCCTAGGCCAATATTATAGTGGTAATGCTTTGCCTAGGCCAATAATATAGAGATAGTGCTTTGCCTAGGCCAATAATATAGAGATAGTGCTTTGCCTATGCCAATAATATAGAGATAGTGCTTTGCTTACGCCAATAAAATAGAGATAGTGCTTTGCCTATGCCAATAATATAGAGATAGTGCTTTGTCTAGGGCAATAATATAGAGATAGTGCTTTGCCTAGACCAATAATATAGAGATAGTGCTTTGCCTAGGCCAATAATATAGAGATAGTGCTTTGCTTACGCCAATAAAATAGAGATAGTGCTTTGCCTAGGCCAATAATATAGAGATAGTGCTTTGCCTAGGCCAATAATATAGAGATAGTGCATTGCATAGGCCAATAATATAGAGATAGTGCTTTGCTTAGGCCAATAATATAGTGATAGTGCTTTGCCTAGGCCAATAATATAGTGATAGTGCTTTGCTTAGGCCAATAATATATAGATAGTGCTTTGCCGAAAACACACTACCCCTCCATATACAAGCGGGTCTCGGTAACCTATTGAGGTAAACCATCCGGCTGGGCTACCGACGACAACCCGTGTTTGATTCCCCCTGGAAGCAGTGAGTTGTATTCATGGTTGAAAAAAAAATCACCCGCGATCGACCCAGCCGCTGGCAGAAATTGGTACCACGGTATTACTCTGGGAAGACGAGGAATGTCGCCTCTCATCGTAAACGTCGATGCTTGAAGCGACACTATCCAGAAGTCTCCGAACACATGTGGACAGGCGGTCCAGCACATATGGGTGTCAAAACTCGCGTGCTAAGTCGCCGATTCAAGTCTCGTGCTTTACCTTTACACTACCCCACCCCGCCTCTCCTTGGCTCCTCTTTGAGGCGTTCCGAAGGAGGAACGAGGCCCTTACGTTGTGAATCAAAGTTGAGTTGCAGGGTATGCTGGAAGATGGATAGTACACCACCAACTACCTTTGGGTCTCTCTCAGGATTTTCTGTTTGTGTTTACTCCCGTAACCTTCGAGCTCTCCCAAGTCTTCTCACAAGGCAGTGAGCGAAGGGGACAAGAAAGCCGCTGTCGGAAATTGGCATTCGCCGGTGTAGAAATGAAAACAATGACCTATCACCGATAGATCAATTCCGATTGAAAAGAAGACAAATATGCACAGAACAACGAGAATCTCACCGCCCACCAGCCTGTTGATAAAACAACAGGCATGAACTGAACACTAAGTCCAAGCAACACACACAGCGTGTAACCTGGCGTATTTGGAAACAGCACACGCTATAACGGAAAACATTGTCCACACACGGACACCATCTTGAACCAGATGTTACATACATAGACAACATACATAGACAACATATATAGGCAACATACACAGGCAACATATATAGGCAACATACATAGACAACATACACAGGCAACATATATAGGCAACATACATTAGCAAAACATATATAGGCAACATACATAGGCAACATATATCGGCACCATAAATAGACAACATATAAAGGCAACATACATAGGCAACATACATAGGCAAAATACATAGGCAACATACATAGGCAACATACATAGGCAACATATATAGGCAACATACACAGGCAACATACACAGGCAACATACACAGGCAACATACATAGGCAACATATATAGACAACATACATAGACAACATACATGGGCAACATACATGGGCAACATATATGGGCAACATACATAGACAACATACATAGACAACATATATAGACAACATACATAGGCAACATATATCGACAACATATATAGACAACATATATAGGCAACATATATCGACAACATATATAGACAACATATATAGACAACATACATAGGCAACATATATCGACAACATATATAGACAACATACATAGACAACATACATAGACAACATACATAGACAACATATATAGGCAGCATATAGAGGTATTTGGCCCACCAATCGTGGATGAAAGGAAAAGGTTAATAAATATATTATGGTTACAGGTTTACACTGGTTGGGGAGAAGACGATGATACGACTCGAGAGGTCTTCAGCTGGATCAGTAACAAAACACACCTGGGGTGACTATTGCGTGGTTTCACACCTTGTCCCAAGGCGTGTCATAGAACAAATATTACCAGAGTGGTGGGCTGATCCAGCTGAAGATGGACATCGAGGAAGCTTGAACCTCGCCAGATGTACATGGTTCCCACAAAGCGATTCGTAGACAACCAAACGGGTGGGTTTAAGTGAAGAAGATAAGGACGATCGAGTCTAACAAGCAGCTGAAAGAGAATCACCAACTTAGTTCTAATCTTTTCTGTGTGAATCCTATGACATATATTTCATGCACTCAATTACATACCACAAGAAAACGTGAAATTATTTTAAATCCATATTTCGCGTTAATTCAATTTTTAATTTTTTTTTTTTAAATCTTGCTTCGTTTAATGCCGCAAGTATTTGTAGCACTAATTTTACATAGCCGCATATATTCGTTACATACTTCGCATATTCAAACAAGGCATGTGAGTAAACTAAGCATATCTGTTCAGCATATTGAATAGCAATATAGCAGCTCTTCCGAAACAAAAACTTTGCATGTTTATTGAAGATATATCTCGTCCCACATCATTTACAATCTACTCCATATTATCTCTGCATATCTCATACAGGCTACGCAAGGGCAATAAGGCAGGTCTGAGTTACGGGACATTTGCTTAACATCGGCTCCATCTATGCTTCATTTGGGCTCTCTTGTCCCGAAAACATATCTCTTATTTTTGTGTGGGCTTCACAAGCAACAAATGGAGATGCACGTCCAAATATAATTATGGAGATAAATACACTGGTTTGTTTGCGCGTAAGCGACGATTGTTTATCTTCCTAGTTCACGCGTAAAAGGACGTTAAACAGGCGTATATTACAGCTTGTCGTGGTTTACAAAATGCCGCGGGTTCTGTCTCTTGGCCCATCAAACCGATTTCGTCACAGCATTTATTGTGTATGGATTTGCTTCCCTTCCTCTTCCATCTCTTGAATTGGTTTGTCTATTTCCTGAGCTGCGACTGAGTAATAAATTTAACTTTCATCATTCATGATTCCATTATTCTGACACCACCAGTAAGATATGAGTCGCTGACCATTTTAACTCATTGACGTTTAACTCAATAACTATACAACTTCAGCTCATATAAAATTATTAATACAATAATATGCTTCTCTGGAATAGCAAGAAGAATTGAACTCATCTCTGGTAGAACAATATCTATGGTGACAATGTTGTCTAAATAACAAAGGATAAGTAATTGCCTGTTGGTCTCTTCTCTTCATACATTCATTATATGTGATTGTTCTCAGTGCGATTGCTGCTTCAGTCATGTATGTTACATAGACTCATTGTCTTACACTCAGAATCAATTTATAACGCAATTATTATTCTGCATCTCATATTGATAAGCACATACCAAACACATACTGAAAGTCCGTAATGTTTGGCTTTGTTATCACAAAGTGACACTAACATAACATAACATAACATAATTTATAGAGGCATATTTATGTGAATTACTTTGGAAGAAAAAAAAACTATACACGGTCTCGAGAAATAAGAGAAAAGTTATTTCCGGATCATCATCACTGCACTCCGAACATGTCCGTAGGTACACAGATGCCTCCTCAGCAAGTCCCGCAGTGTCCAGCGACTGACCACTCTAGTTCTGTTCACTGGTCTTTTTAACTGTCCAAGGAAATGTCAACATTCGTTTGAGAAATTCCGTCTCGGTGGCCTCAAATCGTCTTTTCATTTGTTTGTTTACTGTCCATGATTCACATTACAGTGATAAAAAGAGGAAATTAAGGCTTTTATCACAACAGCAAAACGACAGTAAAGTGAACAGCAAAGAAAATAACATCCCTGAAAAACACAATTAAGTAAATAAGACAGATAAATAAACTTTTCAGTTGTATAGAAGTAAGGCGCTGGTCTCGCGATGAAATGAACGTGCGGTTGATCAGTTGTATAGAAGCAAGGCGCTGGTCTCGCGATGAAATGAGCGTGCGGTTGATCAGTTGTATAGAAGCAAGGCGCTGGTCTCGCGATGAAATGAACGTGCGGTTGATCAGTTGTATAGAAGCAAGGCGCTGGTCTCGCGATGAAATGAACGTGCGATTGATCAGTTGTATAGAAGTAAGGCGCTGGTCTCGCGATGAAATGAACGTGCGGTTGATCAGTTGTATAGAAGTAAGGCGCTGGTCTCGCACAAGATTTGAACAAGTCAAAGAAAGATAAAGTTAATCCGTCAACCAGGAAAGAGAAGGGCTCTCTGTCTAAGAGACGTATGACGCAATCCGGAGAAAGCCATAAGGAGTCCGGGTTGCCGACTCACCCTTTGTCTACCAGGAAATCATCCAGAATTGGCACCTGGAATGTTCGTACCCTTAACGAACAGGGAAAAGCGGCACAAGTGGCAGCAGAAATGACCAACTATAAGATAGATATTCTGGGAATGTGTGAAACAAGATGGCTGGGAGCAGAGAGAATAAAATTGAATACAGGGGAGATGATTTTATCATCAGGACACCAGGAACCAGGAGCACAACATAGCGAAGGGGTAGCTATAATGCTATCAAAAAATGCACAGAAGACACTAATAGAATGGGAGGCAGTGGGACCAAGACTGGTGAGAGCAACATTTAGAGCAATCAAAAACAAAATAAAATTACACATTATACAATGCTATGCACCAACCAACGATAAAGATGACTCAGTTAAAGATGATTTTTATAAACAGCTACAATGGCAGATGGATGCAAGACGAGCCAAGGATATTATAATCTTGATGGGAGACCTAAATGCTAAGGTAGGATCAGACAACAGAGGCTTCGAAGAGATTATGGGAAAACATGGACTTGGAGATATAAACGAGAATGGAGAGATTTTTGTGAATTTCTGCGCCCTTAATCAAATGAGCCTAGGAGGAACAATATTCCAACATAAAAGAATACACAAAGCTACATGGGTGTCACCAGATCATAGAACGGAAAATCAAATTGATCACATATGTATTAATAATAAGTTTAAGTCATCCTTACAGGATGTAAAAGTATATAGAGGGGCAGATATAGCTTCTGATCATCATCTTCTATTAGCCAAACTTAAAATTAAATTAAAAAGGTATAATACAACGAATAAGGGTAGAAAGTATTTCAATGTAGGGTTTCTTAAAGAACAAGGAATTAAAGATAAATTCAAAGTCACAATATCAAACAAATACCAAGTCCTCCAACAACTAGAAAATACAATAAATATAGAAGATCATTGGAAACAGGTAAAAAATATATGGAAAGAGACATGCGAAGAAACACTGGGGAAAAGAGAACGCCAGAATAAGGCATGGATGACAGCAGAGACCCTGGATAAAATTAAAGAAAGAAAGAACAAGAAAGCAGACATAAATAAAAGCAAAACAAGAAGTAATAAAGCCAAGACACAGGAAGCTTACACAGAGGTGAACAAAGAAGTGAGAAGATGCATTAAAAGGGATAAGAGGAAATATATAGATGAACTAGCTAAAGAGGCAGAAGAAGCAGCAAATAAAGGGAATATGAAAGAACTTTACAACAGCACAAAGAAATTAGGTGGAAAATACAAACAGATCAACGCCTTTATCAAAGACAAGAAAGGAAATCTGCTTAGCAATATAAGGGAACAAATGGAGAGATGGAAAGAACACTTTGAAGAACTTTTGAACAGACCCGGCTCAAATAATCCTCCAGATATACTACCAGCAGAAGAAGAGTTACACGTTAACTGCGGAAAACCAAGCAAAGAAGAAATAATGAAAGCCATCAAATTATTAAAAGATGGTAAAGCCACAGGACCAGATGAAATTCCTTCGGAAGCCATCAAAGCAGATATTAACACCTCTACCAAGATGTTACAGGATCTATTGGATAAAATTTGGGAGAGGGAAGAAATACCTAAAGACTGGAGAGAAGGTTATATGATCAAACTACCAAAGAAAGGAAGTTTACAGGAGTGCACAAATTATAGGGGAATTATGCTACTATCAGTGCCAGGAAAAATATTAGGCAGAATCATTCTGGAGAGACTAAAAGAGGCTATAGAGAAACACTTGAGAGATGAACAAGCAGGTTTTAGGAAGAACAGATCATGTGCTGATCAAATAACTACCCTACGTATAATAGTTGAACAAAGTTTAGAACTAAAATCCCCACTATATATTGGATTCATAGATTACGAAAAGGCATTTGATAGTTTAGACAGAAGAATGCTTTGGAAGTTGCTGAGTCATTACGGAATCCCCATAAAGTTTATTAACCTGATAAAAACAATGTATGAAGGAACAAAATGTAGTGTGGTGCATGAAGGACAGCTTACAGAAGCATTTGAAATAAGAACAGGAGTAAGGCAAGGATGCCTCCTGTCTCCATTTCTCTTTCTACTGGCCATAGATTGGATTATGAAAATAACTCAAAACAACAGAAATGGGATCCAGTGGTCACTGACCAAACAACTTGATGATTTAGACTTTGCTGATGACATAGCTCTCCTATCACACAGCCATCAACAGATGCAGGATAAAATGAGTATATTAGACGAGAGATCACAACAGCTGGGACTAAAGATTAATAGAGATAAGACCAATATTATGAGAATTAATGCAGTTGGCAATAACCATATAAAACTAGGAGAAATACCTCTACTAGACGTACAATCTTATATATATCTGGGCAGTAATATAGATAAAGAGGGAGGAACAGAAAATGATACCAAAATAAGGATATCAAAAGCAAGAGGAGCTTTCATTGCACTGGGAAACATATGGAAATCCAAAGAAATTAGGCTAAATACAAAAATAAAAATTTTCAACTCAAATGTTAAGTCGGTCCTATTATATGGCTGTGAAACATGGAGAATGACAAAATTGACAATCACGAAAGTACAGACTTTCATTAATGGATGCTTGCGCAGAATAAAGGGATGGAAATGGCAGGACAAAGTCACTAACGTGGAATTATGGAAATGTACCGGTCAAATACCAGTGGATAAAGAGATACAGCGAAGACGATGGCGATGGATAGGACACACACTACGGAAGCCAACTGAGAGTATTACACAACAGGCCCTTTTTTGGAATCCCCAGGGGAAAAGACAAAGAGGAAGACCAAGGAATTCATGGAGAAGACAGATAGAAGCAGAGATGAAGATGATGGGGAAGACATGGAATGATCTTAAAAGAATGGCAAAAAACAGAACGACTTGGAAAGTGTTTGTTGAAGACCTATGCTCCACCAGGAGCTAAATGGTAAAAGAAGAAGAAGGCGCTGGTCTCGCGATGAAATGAACGTGCGGTTGATCAGTTGTATAGAAGCAAGGCGCTGGTCTCGCGATGAAATGAACGTGCGATTGATCAGTTGTATAGAAGTAAGGCGCTGGTCTCGCGATGAAATGAACGTGCGGTTGATCAGTTGTATAGAAGTAAGGCGCTGGTCTCGCGATGAAATGAGCGTGCGATTGATCAGTTGTATAGAAGTAAGGCGCTGGTCTCGCGATAAAATGAGCGTGCGGTTGATCAGTTGTATAGAAGTAAGGCGCTGGTCTCGCGATGAAATGAGCGTGCGGTTGATCAGTTGTATAGAAGTAAGGCGCTGGTCTCGCGATAAAATGAGCTTGCGGTTGATCAGTTGTATAGAAGTAAGGCGCTGGTCTCGCGATAAAATGAGCGTGCGGTTGATCAGTTGTATAGAAGTAAGGCGCTGGTCTCGCGATGAAATGAGCGTGCGGTTGATCAGTTGTATAGAAGTAAGGCGCTGGTCTCGCGATGAAATGAGCGTGCGGTTGATCAGTTGTATAGAAGTAAGGCGCTGGTCTCGCGATAAAATGAGCGTGCGGTTGATCAGTTGTATAGAAGTAAGGCGCTGGTCTCGCGATGAAATGAACGTGCGGTTGATCAGTTGTATAGAAGTAAGGCGCTGGTCTCGCGATGAAATGAGCGTGCGTTCGATCACAGCGTAATGCTCTACAGTCGACCTAGCTCAAAACAACCGGTACATGAATGACTCACGGTGTCGGGGAAAATAAAAACAGCGAGAAAAAATCGTTGCCCCTCTCAGTTAAGAATTATGTGGCCAATGACGTTTACTACTTTACTCTCGGTCGTATACATCATTAAATTATGCCACAGAATATCTTATTTGACCAAGACTTTAAGTAAATGTTCCATTTATACTATCAAATGGAATTAAAGCTTTGTTCTATATTTGTACAATGTTCGAAGTAACGAAGTTCGGGTCCATAAGTCTTCTTCGCCTTTGCTCGTTTATCAGTAAATCGCATTGTCTTGTTTTTTTCCACCACACGATCCACTGTATCCGTCTTAATCACGTGTTTTATTATGGAAAGATAGGTCCAATATAATTTTCAAGAACATTTGTTTAAATGAAGAAACCCGGTGAAGAATCAGTCCATCTACGTCATGATGTTAGGAAAGGCAAGCTTCAGTACCTGTGTCTGATTACTCGGCCCACCACACCACTGACAATGGGACAAAGATCACGGTACTGGATTACGCGAAATTTTTAATCAAAATTCTGATGAGTCGGTCTTACAAGTACTTCGGTAATCTTGCCAATGTATGATTTCTAGACGGGTCGAGCTTTCATGGCGCGTAGCTATTTATCTAACCAATCAAATCCGTGTGAGATGGAACCGAATTTACATAGGCTGCCTGGTGTGGTAGTGATTGGTTGGATGTATGTGGACGTGCACCTGTGTGTGTGGAGATGTGGTTATGACATGGTGTGTATGATTATGTGTTCTATCTGGAATAAAACTGAGCCAGTTTTTGATGAAGAAAAATACATTTGTACGAGAACATTAAATGTTGATCTCATGAGACATGCTACCAAAGTTGGGAGGCTTCACAGAGGGCCACATTCAAATAATGTAGTTCATTACATCAAACTGGTGTTGGTCTCTTACTGGTGGACGAAAACGGCTATCATCATGTGCCATAACGGTTGACGTAGGTGATCATGTCCTTCAACAATCTTCTATCTACCGTGCATCGTATCAGTTCTGTTGTTGACTGTTTTCCATGCCATGGAAAAGCTATCCAGCATTTTCTCTCTGTCGTCCGCGATCTCTCCTTCCCTGCATTTTGCCAGTTGTAACCAAGTATTCCAACTTTCCTCATTTCATGATGTGTCCGAAAAATGTTAATTGTTTCTTTCTGATGTTTCTTATGAGCTCCCTTTTTGTGTTATTCTCTTTAGCAATGTACCGGTTGGTCTTTGTAGCTGTCCATGGAACACTGAACATTTTTCTGAGAAATCCCATCTCTGTGGCCTCTAATCGTCTTTTCATTTAAAAAAATGTTATAGAAAAAGAACAATGATAAATTGGATGTGGTTTCCAGAGAGAATAGTGGAAGCCTGTAGAAATGAAGGGCTAATGAACTTGTCTATCGTGGACAAGAGGTCGGTGTCGTACTCCCAACTTAGATGCCATCTTCACCCTTGATACAGAACGAAGGTTTTTCTTGAGAAATGACGGTCTGTCCTGACGACATGACCCAACAACTTGCCTCTATGGTAACAACAAATCTGTTTACTAACATCACATTAACGAATACGTCACACGACAGACGGTACATAGTTCTTCTTGTTTGCATGTATTATTCGTGAACTGAACTGTTTAAATATAAACATACTGTGACAACTTGTGTTTCATCAGCTTATTGCAGCAAAGATCATTATGTAAATATAAACAAGTAGAAAAGTGTTATTTTTGCAAGGTTCATAAGTTAATACAAGTTTATTCCTCCTCTACCTCCCAACTCGCTGTGAAGTAAAGGGCTCCAATCTCTACCTTCCAACTCACTGTGAAGTAAAGGGCTCCAATCTCTACCTTCCAACTCACTGTGAAGTAAAGGGCTCCAATCTCTACCTTCCAACTCACTGTGAAGTAAAGGGCTCCAATCTCTACCTTCCAACTCACTGTGAAGTAAAGGGCTCCAATCTCTACCTTCCAACTCACTGTGAAGTAAAGGGCTCCAATCTCTACCTTCCAACTCACTGTGAAGTAAAGGGCTCCAATCTCTACCTTCCAACTCACTGTGAAGTAAAGGGCTCCAATCTCTACCTTCCAACTCACTGTGAAGTAAAGGGCTCCAATCTCTACCTTCCAACTCACTGTGAAGTAAAGGGCTCCAATCTCTATCTTCCAACTCACTGTGAAGTAAAGGGCTCCAATCTCTACCTTCCAACTCACTGTGAAGTAAAGGGCTCCAATCTCTACCTTCCAACTCGCTGTGAAGTAAAGGGCTCCAATCTCTACCTTCCAACTCGCTGTGAAGTAAAGGGCTCCAATCTCTACCTTCCAACTCGCTGTGAAGTAAAGGGCTCCAAGCTCTACCTTCCAACTCGCTGTGAAGTAAAGGGCTCCAATCTCTACCTTCCAACTCGCTGTGAAGTAAAGGGCTCCAATCTCTACCTTCCAACTCACTGTGAAGTAAAGGGCTCCAATCTCTACCTTCCAACTCACTGTGAAGTAAAGGGCTCCAATCTCTACCTTCCAACTCACTGTGAAGTAAAGGGCTCCAATCTCTACCTTCCAACTCACTGTGAAGTAAAGGGCTCCAATCTCTACCTTCCAACTCACTGTGAAGTAAAGGGCTCCAATCTCTACCTTCCAACTCACTGTGAAGTAAAGGGCTCCAATCTCTACCTTCCAACTCACTGTGAAGTAAAGGGCTCCAATCTCTACCTTCCAACTCACTGTGAAGTAAAGGGCTCCAATCTCTACCTTCCAACTCACTGTGAAGTAAAGGGCTCCAATCTCTACCTTCCAACTCACTGTGAAGTAAAGGGCTCCAATCTCTACCTTCCAACTCACTGTGAAGTAAAGGGCTCCAATCTCTACCTTCCAACTCGCTGTGAAGTAAAGGGCTCCAATCTCTACCTTCCAACTCGCTGTGAAGTAAAGGGCTCCAATCTCTACCTTCCAACTCGCTGTGAAGTAAAGGGCTCCAATCTCTACCTTCCAACTCACTGTGAAGTAAAGGGCTCCAAGAAACACTTTCTAAGCCTCGGTAGCCACGTTTGGAAAACAATTGGACTGGTCCATCGACGTTCGGACAACCCGAGTTCGATTCCCGCTGGAAGTAGTGTGAGTTATACTCGTGTGTGGAAAAAAAATCCCCCACAATCGACCCAGCCGCTGTCAGAAATGGGTACCAGGGTAGCACTCTGGAAAGGTGAGGAATGCCGCTTCGCATCGAGAGTATATATATATATATATATATATGTATAAACACAAACACATATGCATACATTATTTTCTATTTAATGAAAACTCGTGTCCGTTCATCAAAGTTCTTGTTATTTCTTTAATATTTGTGTCATCTAATGTTAGTTCGTGTCATTACGCTTGTATTCTTGTTAACTCCTTTGTGCTTGTGTCATACTATAAGTAGATTTATTATATTATATGTTATGAAGATTCTTGACAATTGATTAAATTTAGGAAGCTGCGATAGCTCAGGGGTTAGTGAACTGGACTAGTAAGGACAAGAGCTTCCGGGTTCACCCAGCCTAATAAGGCTACCGGATTTTTTTTATTGAAAAGAAAAGCGGCATGGGTGTAATACTGACCACATTACCTGGAAGGTTTATACGAAGATATTGATAGTAAGATATTGAAGAAACTATGGAAAGCAAACAAGACTTAAGAGGACTTCACACAGAAATAAAGAGAATGACTAATACAGATTTTTAAAAAGCCACATAAGGTGGATGCATTGCAGACAAAAAAGGAAAAATGCTAACAGACAATAAAGATATTATAGATGAATTTTAAAAAAAAAACTATCATTACGACACATAGTACCACTGCTGGTGTATGTCGGGGGGCAACTATAGAACCCGAGGGATAAAGACCGCTTGGTCAAGCAGTCGCCACGACGTGTGAGACTCATGATTTTTAAAGATAGATGGCAGGAATATATAACAGAACCATTTCATGATCAAAGGGACAAGAAACCAGTTATAAAATGTACATCAGACTATAAAATCTTAAAATCTGAGGTTGAAAAAGCTATAAAAACAATGAAAAAAGGGAAAAGCAGCAGGGCCTGACAGCATACAGATAGAGATGATACAGGCACTAGAAGATGTTGGCATTGAAGTGATTACAGACATACGCAACGACATATACCACACAGGATACATACCAAATGAACTAAAAACATCAACTTTCATTGCATTGCCTAAAAAGAATGGTGCAGTTGAATGCAATGACTTTAGAACAATAAGCCTAATGAGCCATGTTACAAAAATCTTGCTAAAAGTTATACAAGGAAGGATTCAGAATAAAATCAATACTGAATTAGATGGGCAGCAATTTCGATTTAGAAAAAATAGAGGGACAAAAGAAGCCATATTCTGCATGAGAACATTAATCGAAAAGTACACAGAAGTAAACAAAGCAATATATGCCTGCTTCATAGACTACACCAACGCTTTTGATAGAGTACACCACAAACAACATATAGTTTCCCTAAAAGAGATACATCTAGATGACATGGACATACGACTAATATGTAATCTATACTGGGAGCAAACAGCAATAACAAAATATAACAAAGAGAACTCTACACCCATTGATATAAAAAGAGGAGCAAGACAGGGATGCATCCTATCATCAAGCTTTTTCAATGTATACACTGAGCAAATCTTTAAAAAATATCATAGAGATGCCAGGCCTACAAATTAATGGAAAGTTCATCAATAACCTCAGATATGCTGACGATACTGTACTACTAGCAGAAAATCCTAAAGATCTACAACAATTACTTAATGTAATAAACATGACAAGCAAAAAATATGGACTAGATATGAATATCAAAAAGACTAAAACTATGATCATAAACAAAGAAAATACTCAAATCCCGCAAGTAAAGTAAAGTAAAGTACCCCCCGTCACGCCAAGTGGCGTATAGGGAAATATGGTGTTAGTGACCCTATATTTTACAGACCTTCAGCACATGATTTTTGGGGTAATGTGGTCGGTATTACGCCCGTGCTGCTTTTACTTTCCCAGAAAAAATCCGGTACCCATTTAAGGCTGGGTGAACCCGGAGCCGTCGGTTGGGATCGAACCCTACCCCTTGTCCGTAGTAGTCCAGTTCACTAACCACTGAGCTATCGCGGCTCCTACTAATTTTTAGGGAATTAGTAAAACCCAGGTGTCCTCGCCAGGATTACGAACCCCGGCTGTTGCCGTGGTAAGCCAACCGCCTATCGATTGCGCTAACCGGACGCAAATCCCGCAAGTGGAAATCAAAATTAAAGGAATATACATGGAGACAGTTCAGAACTACAACTACCTTGGACATACTATAACCAGTGATGGAAAATGTACAACTGAAATAAATAAAAGAATAGGAATGACAAAAAGTAATGTTAATGTTATGAAGAACATACTAACATCAAAACAAATAAGACCAGGGCTAAAACTAAGCATAGCAAGATGTTACATTTTCTCAATATTCCTATATGGGACATTAGACAAGAAAACAGAACAGAGAATTGAAGCCTTTGAAATGTGGATATATAGAAGAATATGTAGAATTGGATGAAAGGAAAAGAAAACAAACGATGAAGTCTTAAAACAACTAAAAATGAAAAGAGAACTACTAAGCACAATTCAAACAAGACAAATGAGATTTTTGCGCGATGTTAAAAGACACAACAGCCAACTAAAAGTAATCTTGGAGGGAAAAATACAAGGTAAAAGAGGCAGAGGCAGACCAAGACTAACATGGACGAGTAACATAAAAAGATGGACAAATCAGTCTATGCACATCAGAGCAAGAGGCAGAGGCAGACCAAGACTAACATGGACGAGTAACATAAAAAGATGTACAAATCAGTCTATGCACATCAGAGCAAGAGGCAGAGGCAGACCAAGATTACCATGGACGAGTAACATAAAAAGATGGACAAATCAGTCTATGCACATCAGAGCTAGAGGCAGAGGCAGACCAAGACGAACATGGATGATTAACATAAAAAGATGGACAAATCAGCCTATGCACAGCAGAGCAAGAGACAGCAGAATGGTGCTACATGATAGCGAACTTTCGTTGCGGAGACGGCACTCGATGATGATGATTGATAGTAACACTACATTTCCTATATATATGGCACGTGCGGCCACGGGGCTTTTAAAACAAAAACAATAAATTTCATGCAATTTCCTTTCAGTTCTTTTCATTTTGAGAAGGTTTATGGCATTCCTTAAAGATACATTTCATCTCACATGTGTTTTTTTTTTCAATTTCGTAAAAGTTGTTTCATCTCATGAAAGCTGTTATCATCCCGTGAAAATTCCTATAATTTTAATAAAGTTCTTGTCATCGCATGCAGATTTAAGTCACCCCATGAAAGTTATTCTCATCTCAAATTTGATGTAATCCCTTGTATGCTCCTATAGCCTCATGAATATTTTTATTTTCATGAAGATTAACATATACCCACATTTGTAACATTTCGACTGGGATTCATCTTTTCCCGTTCAATTGAAAATTTGTATTATTCCATTAAAGTCAGCGGTCAGTTAGAGGTTGATGATATCTTTATCAATTATTTTTTGGTGTGTTTCTGTCTCTTGTGCTCATTTTGTTCGCTTGTAAACAGCTGGGCAATACAGCTGTTGATACTTTCATTATTACCTCGCAATGATACACGAAACAGAATCAATAATCAAATCATCAACGTGTGTTCGGTATTAGTTTAATTCTAGTACCTTAGCCTGGGGAGGAGATTTTAATGGCACACGATAGTTCAGTGTCTTTAGTTTTAGAGCTTCGATTTGTGTGATGTATGCGTGCCCTCACGCAAGAGTATTTGTGTGTCTTTGAGTGTGCGTTTTGAACATTTATTATCTGCTTCCACATCTCAATGGCCTCTCGTCTTTGTGTGCTTCAGCTGTACACTATCCAGGATCCGAGATCAATAAGTACGATTGGACTAATCAATCTCGCGACTAGCAGACTGAGTGACACATCGGAAATGTTCGACCCTAGTGCTATGACCTAGACCTCTATTGAGATTCGAGAGCACCTTTTTTCATGTTTCTGACAGGATCGGTGTTTTAATCCACCTTTTGGGGCTAACTGCAGGAAACGGGGTGATTGAAAAAAAAGGATAAATACAGGCACATAAAAATTGATACGTAACAAAATATTAAAGATACTTTCTTTTTAATTTAAAAAATGGATTCACTTACAAATAAAAAATAGAAACATAAACGTTATAATTAAAATACTGTGAACGCATATATTTATAAAATACAACATAACATATTCTTTTCAGTGAAAATGTATTCTAAATATGAATCCAAAGTAATTAATCTTGCTTCGCCGTATTTTCATTCGCCTCAGGTGCTTTTCAGCGTAGAGGGGACAAAAGATGAGTTTCTCAAGTGATTTCTATGTGGTACATTAGAATAAATAACGTAGAGGGGACAAAAGATGAGCTTCTCAAGTCAATTCTCTGTGGTACATTAGAATAAATAACGTAGAGGGGACAAAAGATGAGTTTCTCAAGTGATTTCTATGTGGTACATTAGAATAAATAACGTAGAGGGGACAAAAGATGAGTTTCTCAAGTGATTTCTATGTGGTACATTAGAATAAATAACGTAGAGGGGACTGGGTGACCTAGAGGCAAAACGTCGACCTCTGGAATGGAAGGTCTTGAATTCGATTCCAACTATAAGCGGTGGGATTTTTTTCAAAAATCGAATCCGTGATTCCCTCACGTGGTCTCTGGATAGTGAGATCCCATCTCTAGCAATCTCAGAAAACGGCAATAGACAGGGGGCCCGTGTGTTCTCTCGCACGTTAAAGAACCAAATTGTTAGTTACAAGTTTTTAAATGTTGGCCAAAATGACCTCTGCCCGTGAAAAAAAAAAAATTTCTAAGCAAATCTACCCATGCCGAATACGGATGTGCCGGGCCGAAACGCTCTGATGTTAGATCATGTTTAATTTCACTCATTCCAAAACTGTGAAAATAATTTATACTTTGACTTTGCATCCATTTCCCGCTACAATAATAGTAGTTGTCTGCTACATTATCAAAGAAGTTCAAGTTAATTAATGTGTGGGTTGTGTTTGACACTTGAGTGAGTGCACATTTGGTGCAGGATATGCATCATTAATTAGCTTTCAGCATATTTCGCTTCGCAGAAATCTGCCACTTTCTTGCAAACTAATATATACATATATTTACATATTACAATGTGAAAATGATAGTAAATATTTATTTAACATAAAACATGTACGTGTTACACTAGGGAAGAATGTGAAAATAAAGAAGAACGAACATACACATCACATAAATAAGAAGGAAGAGATATCACATAATTAAACGAAAACAATTAATTAATTTAACAAGAATACTTTACAGAAATGAATGAATTAAATTATAGCTACACGATTGTATTTGTTTCAAAGTAAGACAGACGAGTGTGTGCATTATCACTCGCATAATAATGAGAAATAAAAGTTACAAATACAGACATGTAGAATGGTTGAACATTTTGAGGAGTGTTATTTCATTAAGGTGAAAGGTGTACATAAAGAGAGAGAGAGAGACAGCGCAAAGTGTCCTCTAAAGGCTCGCAAGAATGCTCTCCCCAATGAACTTAATTGCCGCATACAGCGGTTATTTTTAATATTTGCTGACGCGATGTTTGATGAGTCTTATTCATGGAAAGTCATGCCGTGCCTGAGAGTTGTTTCTTTTCTTAGTTCTGGTTTCATGTTGGGCAGAGGCGGAGTTAAATGGGAGGTGGTGGAGATGTTTGAGCGTCTAACCCTTCACCTCGTGGTTGCCTTATGTTTCTCCACCAGACCCTCGCGTCTTGCAGAATGAGATCGGTTTTATTATTGATGACTCTCCAATCTCGAACTGGCGGGACACCCTTACCAGTTTGGATACAGTCCTGAATAATTGACGGAAGTTTCCCCCAGATGAGAATAATTTCCCTTGCGAGTGAGAGGTTATTTTTATCGAATAGAACCTGGCCCCAAACAATCATGGGTGCCAGGACTGTAAATCACGTGATATCGTTTGAACTATGACCTGACCTGTGTTATTACGTTGCTGTACTGACGATACACACAAAGGACAAAATAATTTGTTTAACGCAATTTATAACGCTTGTTAACGTCCACCGAGCGGTTTCTGTGGTGAATAGCGTAAAACGGTCGCATATTTCAGTGAAGTCGCCTCAAAGTGTACAGGTCAGAATGATTTCATTCAGGAAATAAAGTTGAAGGCAAAAATATACACGGAGATGACATATTGAAACAAAGAAAAAGAAAGTGCGGAAGACATGAAATGATGTTTAGAGAATTGCACAAAACGATCGGTGTGGGAAGTTTTTGTTGAAGATGTGCACTCTACACGGAGCTGAGAGTTACAAGTGGAAGAAGGAAGAAAAAAGATTAGAAGAGGATCATCATCATCATCATCATCAGCAAGTAATCAGCAACCTGCTAGCGTAAGTGATCACGTCTCTCCACAACTTTTGATCTGAGCAGTTACTTATCATTTCTTTTGTTGAACTACTGTCAAGCCATTCTCTTAAGCTGCCTGGTATCTTTTCTCTTTGCTTCCCTCTATCTCTTCCTCCCACAATTTTCCCAGTTGTCACAATATATTTCAGCTGTTCCCTTCTCGTTACGTGGCCGAACAAAGATGATTGTTTCTTCCTAATAATGTAAATTAACTCTCTTTCTGCTTTGAAGAGGATAGGAAATCATAATTGTCGTTACTCCTGGAAGTCGAGCTTGCTTCCATCTGAGCTACCTAACGACAGGTCATTTTCACTTGGCCACCAACTTCCTGATACTGAAGTCTTTGAACAAATTCTCGGAAGTGCCAGATCAACAGATTTATAGTTTCATCGTGGACGAGTTAGTGGCCTCGTGTCACATGACTACATCAGCCAATAGACCGGTAGACGTGGCAAATATACGAACTTTATCACACAATGCCTTACACACGTCACAAGGGCAGCCCTTAACTCAGATTACTGTCTTTTTTTGTTTCTTTGTAGCAGTTTTCATGAACTTGGCAACTATTTGTTACAGATATTTTAGTTCATTTTCCAGTGTTCTCCTTTCAGATACACGATCTATAATTTTTTTATTTATTTATTGTAAAGTAAAAAAGTAAAGTACCCCCCGTCACGCCAAGTGGCGTATAGGAAAATATGGTGTTAGTGACCCTATATTTTACAGACCTTCAGCACATGATTTTTGGGGTAATGTGGTCGGTATTACGCCCGTGCTGCTTTACTTTCCCAGAAAAAATCCGGTACCCATTTAAGGCTGGGTGAACCCGGAGCCGTCGGTTGGGATCGAACCCTACCCCTTGTCCGTAGTAGTCCAGTTCACTAACCACTGAGCTATCGCGGCTCCCACTAATTTTTAGGGAATTAGTAAAACCCAGGTGTCCGTGGTAAGCCAACCGCCTATCGATTGCGCTAACCGGACACCCATTTATTTATTGTATTGTATTGTATGTTTATTGTGATTTGAGGAGGTTTTGTAGACGTGAATCATGGATAATCACGCAACAAGCAAGGAGATCTTGCAGTTTACAGAAGGATGGTTTTACACAAGAAGGTTGAAATTGCTATCGACAATTAGAAAGAGTAATGAGGATGTGTTGAGAAAGAGCCAGTGCAAAAAGAAAATGGTATTTCCAACAGCAGCAGAAAACGAACATTATTTGTTGTCATTATTTGTTGTCATTATTTGTTCTTATTAGTTGTTGCCATTATTTGTTCTTATTGGTTGTTACCATTATTTGTTGTCATTATTTGTTGTCATTATTTGTTCTTATTAGTTGTTGCCATTATTTGTTCTTATTAGCTGTTACCATTATTTGTTGTCATTATTTGTTGTCATTATTTGTTGTCATTATTTGTTGTCATTATTTCTTGTCATTATTTGTTGTCATTATTTGTTCTTATTAGTTGTTACCATTATTTGTTGCCATTATTTGTTGTCATTATTTGTTGTCATTATTTGTTGTCATTATCTGTTGTCATTATTTGTTCTTATTAGTTGTTACCATTATTTGTTGTCATTATTTGTTGTCATTATTTGTTCTTATTATTTGTTACCATTATTTGTTGTCATTATTTGTTGTCATTATCTGTTGTCATTATTTGTTGTCATTATTTCTTGCCATTATTTGTTGTCATTATTTGTTGTCATTAGTTGTTGTCATTATTTGTTGCCATTATTTGTTGTCATTATTTGTTGTCATTGTTTGTTGTCATTATTTGTTGTCATTATTTGTTACCATTAATTGTTACCATTATTTGTTCTTATTAGTTTTTACCATTATTTGTTGTCATTATTTGTTGTCATTATTTGTTCTTATTAGTTGTTGCCATTATTTGTTGTCATTATTTGTTGTCATTATTTGTTGTCATTATTTGTTGTCATTATCTGTTGTCATTATTTGTTCTTATTAGTTGTTAACATTATTTGTTGTCATTATTTGTTGTCATTATTTGTTCTTATTATTTGTTACCATTATTTGTTGTCATTATTTGTTGTCATTATCTGTTGTCATTATTTGTTGCCATTATTTGTTGTCATTATTTGTTGTCATTATCTGTTGTCATTATTTGTTGCCATTATTTTTTGTCATTATTTGTTGTCATTATTTGTTGCCATAATTTGTTGTCATTATTTGTTGCCATTATTTGTTGTCATTATCTGTTGTCATTATTTGTTGCCATTATTTATTGTCATTATTTGTTGCCATTATTTGTTGTCATTATTTGTTGTCATTATCTGTTGTTATTATTTGTTACCATTATTTGTAGCCATTATTTGTTGCCATTATTTGTTGTCATTATTTGCTGTCATTATTTGTTGCCATTAGTTGTTGTCATTATTTAAGAAGGTAACAGCTGGAATATACAGTGACAAATAGAAAAAATGAGCAATGGAGAAACAGAGGGAACGAGAGACGTGATACAAGAAAGTTTCCAGGTAATTGTTTAGATGGAAGCCAAGAATGGATAATCAGAAATTTTAGAAGATATAGAAAGTTGTGGAGGGACACGATAACCAACTCCTCCGGGCACGATATTTAATGATAAAACACTAAATACTGAGATCATTCATAATTTAAAATTGATATTTTCACAGCAGAAAAGAATCGCATCTTTGAAATATTTAAAGCATGTGATCTCATCAACGTTACTTCTCTAAAATAATATGTAACTCAAACATTGATCAGGCGTGTCGAGATACTAAAACACAGGCGAGACACATTTCCTGTGCAAAGTGTGACACTAAATAGCAAAGTTCGTAGCACACGGGGAGTCAAGAGACTGGCTTTAGAGCTGAAGTTTGATATTTACGCCTTCGTACGCCTATGAACCAACATGCGACTTCTTTATGACTTTATTTAGCATCGGGCTGCCTTCTCTCTGTCCCTGCTCACCAGACTATACTGTTTACTCTGTTTCTAGGGACACCACGAATAGCTTCAGTCTCTGGAAGTCTTCATCTGTTGCTGACTTTTTGCTCTCAGCATTAAGATGTTTTGGGAGCCATGATAGCTCAGTTAGTGAACTGGACTACAAAGGACAAGAAGTAGGGTTCGATCCCAACCGACGGCTTCCGGTTTACCCAACCTTTAATGGGTACGGGATTTTTTTCTGGGAAAGTAAAGCGACACGGGTGTAATACCGACCACATTACCCTAAAAATCATGTGCCGAAGGTCTGTACAATTTATGGTCACTAGCACTATATTCCCTTTACGCCACTTGGCGTGACGGGGGTACTTTACTTTTTTTTTACTATTATGATGTTTGGCTGACTAGTGTTTTTACTCCCGGCATTAAGATGTGTTTAGGAGAAATGTGTTTGGTTTACTGATAGCAATAACGCTGATTGATTTGGTCAGATCGTTGTAATGTCATCGATGTGTTCCTTCCGCTTAATTGTGCAATGCTTGTAATCACTACTTCTAGCTCATGTTTTTTTTTTAAATAATGTGTTAACAGTTTGGTGCTAGACAGTGAGCAGCTGAGACATATTTGTAAAGATGACATTTGATTGTATGTGTCATTGCAAAAAATAAATGGTCCCTGTAGACGATATGTTAGGAATATAGTGTTAGAACTCATTTTGTTTATAAACTAGGAAAAAGTAATCCAGATTTGGGAAGCATATATGGGGAAAAGTCGATTAACAACAGGAGAAATAGAAGGTTAAATATACAGAGGTAGACAGAGTGGAAAGATGCTGGATGGTTTGACCGAGTGGCACGGGGGAAACAAAAATCAACGGTGGAACTTTTAAACAGTGATCTAGAGCAAAGCTTAAGAGGGACATGCTATCCGACGCCTGTCGGCATGTGCTAAGAATGAAAGCAAACATTTTTAATGAATCGCTGCATATTTTAGTATTGATGTGGTCGGTATCACGCCAGGCCGCGAGACTTTCCCCACAGAAAATCGTTATCAGTTAAAGCCTGGGTGAACCTAGGTGTCGCCAATAATCGAGATTACAGGAAGTGTTGAAGTTTGATAGGTCAATGCTCTCTCAGTGTGTTACATGTACAGCACTGCAACCTATGTGCAGTGACATCTAGAAGAAGGAAGAAAGAGTGGACATACGTATGTGCAGTGACATCTAGAAGAAGGAAGACAGAGTAGACGTCCGTATGTGCAGTGACATCTAGAAGAAGGAAGAAAGAGTGGACATACGTATGTGCAGTGACATCTAGAAGAAGGAAGACAGAGTAGACGTCCGTATGTGCAGTGACATCTAGAAGAAGGAAGAAAGAGTGGACATACGTATGTGCAGTGACATCTAGAAGAAGGAAGAAAGAGTGGACATACGTATGTGCAGTGACATCTAGAAGAAGGAAGAAAGAGTGGACGTCCGTATGTGCAGTGACATCTAGAAGAAGGAAGAAAGAGTGGACATACGTATGTGCAGTGACATCTAGAAGAAGGAAGAAAGAGTGGACATACGTATGTGCAGTGACATCTAGAAGAAGGAAGACAGAGTAGACGTCCGTATGTGCAGTGACATCTAGAAGAAGGAAGAAAGAGTGGACATACGTATGTGCAGTGACATCTAGAAGAAGGAAGAAAGAGTGGACATACGTATGTGCAGTGACATCTAGAAGAAGGAAGAAAGAGTGGACGTCCGTATGTGCAGTGACATCTAGAAGAAGGAATAAAGAGTGGACGTCTGTATGTGCAGTGACATCTAGAAGAAGGAAGAAAGAGTGGACGTCCGTATGTGCAGTGACATCTAGAAGAAGGAAGAAAGAGTGGACGTCCGTATGTGCAGTGACATCTAGAAGAAGGAAGACAGAGTAGACGTCCGTATGTGCAGTGACATCTAGAAGAAGGAAGAAAGAGTGGACGTCCGTATGTGCAGTGACATCTAGAAGAAGGAAGAAAGAGTGGACGTCCGTATGTGCAGTGACATCTAGAAGAAGGAAGACAGAGTAGACGTCCGTATGTGCAGTGACATCTAGAAGAAGGAAGAAAGAGTAGACGTCCGTATGTGCAGTGACATCTAGAAGAAGGAAGACAGAGTAGACGTCCGTATGTGCAGTGACATCTAGAAGAAGGAAGACAGAGTAGACGTCCGTATGTGCAGTGACATCTAGAAGAAGGAAGACAGAGTAGACGTCCGTATGTGCAGTGACATCTAGAAGAAGGAAGACAGAGTAGACGTCCGTATGTGCAGTGACATCTAGAAGAAGGAAGACAGAGTAGACGTCCGTATGTGCAGTGACATCTAGAAGAAGGAAGACAGAGTAGACGTCCGTATGTGCAGTGACATCTAGAAGAAGGAAGAAAGAGTGGACGTCCGAAGAGAGGTTGCCGTAAGAATAGTGAAAGCGATGATAACCAGTACGTCTCAGACTTTGAATGATAGCTACAAAACAGTCATTATGTTAGATTTTGTACTTGCCCTGTAATAAACCACAAATAATGTCAACAACTTAGTGACTGGTCTGCCCGATTTCAATGAAACCAACGATGACAGCTTATGCTAGTGCCGGAATTAAAGGAAAAATGCTTTCAGAAGATCAATGCAAATTATTTTTAACTTTTCACAACATGTTGAATTCTACACCAAAATTGCGCTTTCTCAACTAATGACCAACGCGCAATCTATAACTCAACATCTTTCATAAGTTATACTCACATTTTTTATCGTTTTCTGGTAAATTCTTGTTTTTGAAAGAGGCAATCATCTTGTTTTTGCAACAGCGATTAGCTACAGCAATCTTCTCTTAAAATGTAAATGAGAATCGCAGACAAGATTAAACTTATTACGCCCCCTTTATCTGCCTTATCGGCCCCTGTGGGACAAACATTGGAGTGAAGGAAGTGCTATTTCAGTGCATGCACTGTTTCGTGCTATGTTCATGATACTCTCTATTAGATTCGGTATCTATATCTTCTTGTTTGCATGATGAGTATTCTGCGAATTTTTCTTATTTTTTAAATTTTCTTTTATTTTGTCTTTCAGAAACTGTAAACGTGATTAGATTGTTGCATGACTTGATAGTTGATTCGTCTTTACCGAACCGTTTCTACAATGCTACTTATTGGAGTATTCAAGGGCAGATAGTGCTTCCTCTTCTTCTACATTTCAGCTCCCTGAGGAGATAAGGTCTTCAATAAACACTTTCCAAGCTGTTCTGTTTCTTGCCATTCTCTTAAGATCATTCTATGCCTTCCCCATCATCTTCAACTCTGCTTCCATCTGTCTTCTCAAAGAATTATGTGGTCTTCCTCTTTGTATTTTCTCTGGCGATTCCAAGAAAAGGCCTGTTGTGTAATACTCTCAGTTGCATTCCGCAGTGTGTTTCCTATCCAGCGCCGACAGTACTGCCCCCACCTAAAAGGTTTGATATAGGTCTCTGTTATTTGGTAAAGCCGAACATCAATGCTTGTCATGGCCTGTCTTTTACTTCCTTATCCAATTTGTGGGATCCTCTGTGGAACGAAATGATAGTTGGATTAAAGATCACATTCCACGTGCAGTCATCGCGCAGTATACAGGTCGTGGTATTCTGGCCCAGAAAGCAATAATCTTGACCTTCATGATGATCACATTGGAGGACGACCACATTTAAATACCTAACCTCTAGATATACTGTCAACCTGAGAATTTAACCATCATCATTGGCCATACCGGTTGGCGTAGGCGATCATGTCTTTCCACAACCTTCCATCGTGCATCGTATCAATTCTGTTGATGACTGTTTTCCTTGCCATGACACAAAGCTATCTAGTATTTTTCATCTCTTTGTCGTTCTCGATCTCTCTTTCCTTTTATTTTGCCAATTGTAACCAAGTATTCCAACTTTCCTCTTATCATGATGTGCCCGAAAAATGTTGATTGTTTCTTTCTGATGTTTCTTAAGAGCTCCATTTTTGGAGAATTTTCAGAGAGTTATAATTAAATGT
Organism: Megaustenia siamemsis; assembly: GCA_032433765.1. Taxonomy (NCBI): domain Eukaryota; kingdom Metazoa; phylum Mollusca; class Gastropoda; order Stylommatophora; family Ariophantidae; genus Megaustenia; species Megaustenia siamemsis. Next base: position 3,794,948 of record JAVIAB010000139.1, on the reverse strand, counting down.
TTAGTCGTGCATTGTTGTAAATTTTTGTTTTATTTACATGCGTCGTGGAGCGTTAGAAGAGCTAGAATGGTGAGTTATACGTATTTATTGTTGGCTCATGCAGCTATAGGGCGTAAATGATGTTGCTTATCTTCGTGACATGATGCCAGATCGTCAATTGTTGCAAACGCCTAATGAGATTTGCTTACGCTCCATTTTAGTGACGGGGTGACGTATTTCAATTATGTCTCTTTCTTTCTCTCTGTCTCTCTGTCTCTCTCTCTCTCACTCTATTCATCCATCCATCCGTCTGTCCGTCTGTCTGTCTATTTATCTATCTGTCTGTTTGATGCAGGGTAGTGTTCCACGCCAGATAACAAATAACCCAGTAGATGGTGCTACTCTTAATTTAGGTTTCTTTTCACATAAATCCCAATAATTCATGGATCCCAGGCCGTGAAACGGAATTTATTCACGTGGGTCAGTGTTTTCTCCACGGGGATTCTGAATATGAAATTCAGGGCACCTATGGATGAGTCCAGAGTGCTAGAACGCTAATCTTACCATAACACCAACGTAACAAATAAACAAAAGATGGCGATTTTAAAAGAAGCCGCTACTGTATTTATACAACGTTGTAACAGCTACAATAAACAAATGTCATTTTAAAAAAACATCCAAGAAATCTTCATCACGAGAAAATTGACTGTGAAAAACAAAAAGTGAAAAATTACGAAAAAAAAACAAAACAAATTAGAAATAACGGCCTGAGAAGGGCATCGGAAATAAGTGGTGTAGTGAAACTAAAAAAAATTCTAAAGAAGACAGGAAGAAAATATCTTGAATAGAATGACAAAGAGATCATAACAAAAGCTGTAATGGTAACAGGAGAAATTAAAGTTAAGAAGCACAATTTTGTAAAAACAGAAACACTCTTCTTATATATTTTTAGTCACCAACTTTTCAATGTTTTTCCGAAAGTCAGTCACGAGTGGGCCAATTTCAAGGAAGAACAAAGTGAGAACAGAGAAATTAAACAAATGTTAAAAAGCAAATGACATAACAAAAACTAGCATTAGAGGAAGGAACGTTACATGTTTCAGGGCAATTAGAAACACAAATATTTTAAGTACGTTAAAACGTATGTGAAAATGGAGGGTCATAAAATAATAATTTCGACGGTGAACGACTTAAAAGAGAGATGCCGTAAACATCAAATTTGTGAAATAAGTATCATCTTGAGAGAGAGAGAGAGAGAGAGAGAGAGAGAGAGAGAGAGGCATCAAAGAATTGAATAATAAAAATTATTGAAAGGCAAAACTAGTGCATGGTTCGCAGGTTATCTACTTGCTCCATACCTATATATTGTACATTCCTCAAAAGTGATCGAGTCTAAATTGATTAAATTATTCAACAAAATAAATCAATAACTATTTCTTCATAAATTCTTCCCTATCGTCAATTCAATTATATTCCTTAAAACGAGATACAATTGGTTTTTTTTTTTTTAACAGCCTGTAACATTCGGCTTGAATTGTGTTGTTCATTAACACATGCTTGTGTTGTTCATTAACACATGATTGTGTTGTTCATTAACACATGATTGTGTTGTTCATTAACACATGTTTGTGTTGTTCATTAACACATGCTTGCGTAGTTCTGTCCTGGACCATAGATACAAAAATAACAAGCAAAAATAACCTCTACAGAGATGAAATGTGTTAGACGAATGACAGGAAACAGTCTGAGAGATAAGATCAGAAATGAAAAACTGAGAAAAAAGCTAGGAATAACCCCCGTCATAGAATATATAAAGAAACAACAGATAAAATGGTTTGGCCACGGGACAAGATAGACTGATCAAAACACAACACAACGAGCCCTCAATAAACATAGCGAGAACACCAGACCCAAGGGTCGACCACGAAAAAGATTGATTGGCGGAATATTAGAAACATTAGGAAATATAGCAGCAGAGGCGAACAGAAGAGCAAAAGATCACAAATTATATCTCCCTTCGACGCTGAAAGGCAAATGAGGAAGGAAAGAAGTAGAAGAAGAGTAACACATGTTTTATCTGATACCCTTATACATGTGATAGCTTCAGTGTCATTTCTCTTATCTAATACCCTTATACATGTGATAGCTTCAGTGTCATTTCTCTTATCGGATACCCTTATACATGTGATAGCTTCAGTGTCATTTCTCTTATCTGATACCCTTATACATGTGATAGCTTCAGTGTCATTTCTCTTATCTGATACCCTTATACATGTGATAGCTTCAGTGTCGTTTCTCTTATCTGATACCCTTATACATGTGATAGCTTTAGTGTCATTTCTCTTATCTGATACTCTTATACATGTGATAGCTTTAGTGTCATTTCTCTTTGGTGTACTGAGCGGTGTTCTCAAGATGTTAGTGGGTGAAGGCAGCTGTTTCTAAACATACATCTGTAGACAGTTCTGATCCACTGCTCCTGGAGCAAGCCATCAGCTGTGGGTCGCTGACAACCTCTAGCTTTGCTACTGTGAGGTGCGCCTTCGCCTTCATCACGATAAATCAAATACATGATTGTTTCCAAAATGTATTCAATACTGACGTAAACAATCCTGATATGAAAGCTGATATTTTATAAATTACTCATGGCGCTGATAAAAAAAAATCAGAATTTCTTTAAGAAAATTTCATGTTATAGGAGATTACAGTAATAGTAGGTAAGCGTATTAGGTCAAAATACTTCAAGGTGTAGAGGCCAGTGCTTTTCCGTTCTCATTACTTTCTGAGTGAGTCAAGTCCCAATTTATATTTCAGCTGGGTCGACCGGAGTGCGCCTAGCTGCGACTGAACCACGTTCACTTTCATGAAAAAAAAAAACAATTGTATATCAGAAAGTTCATTGCTGTTGTCGAACTTGTCGATTATCTAAGTGGTCAATTGGGAGTCATCATCATCATCATCATCATCATCATCATCATCATCATCATCATCATCATCATTGAATGTCATCTCTGCAACGAAGGTTGGCTACCATGGAGCGCCATTCTGCTCTGTCTCTTGCTTTGATGGCGCAGGTTATCATAGGCTGGTTTGTCCATCTTTTGATGTTACTCGTCCATGTTAGTCTTGGTCTGCCTCTGCCACCTTGTACTTAATAGGGAGGCACAACGGTATTATTTATAGTTTTCAAAGCGAGTATTAATATCAGAAGAAGTTATACAATATTGATAGCCGCTATTAATAGAACAAGAAGACGCGGAATGATTCATCAAAACATAGGACAAGAAGACGCGGAATGATTCATCAAAACATAGGACAAACTGTAAGAATTAATACTCGAATAAAACAAATAAGAAATTACTATATTTTTTTTCGTTCGCCAGCTTTTACCTCTGACGAAGTCCTTAGAGACTAGCAACTGAATTTTGCGTGTTAATCCGGTTTTTTCCTTGCAGCTGTGTGCTCAGGGGTCCCTCGCCGAACAGGCAGATAGCTCAGTCTTCGGAGGTACTTTTATTTTTTTCGGTCGATGAGTAATTGACGTTTCAAACCGGGCCTCGCTGCTGAGACCAGGGGTGGTTGCCGCAGAGAGAAATCATAAATAAAAATCCCAACTGGTACAGCCGGGATTTGAACCCACATCCTCTCTGTCTCGAAGACAATCAGTACCGAAAGTTACAATACGAAATCTATTTTCTCCTTTTGTTAAGATATTCTAAGTCTATATCATTTCATCACGCGACCAAAGAAAGTAGACTTCTATTTTTCTAAATCACTTCACTTGTATTCACTGTTTTAGTTGAAATCCATATTACTTCTCCCAACTGTTATTTAGTTGAAGAAATCCATATTACTTCTCCCAACTGTTATTTAGTTGAAGAAATCCATATTACTTCTCCCAACTGTTATTTAGTTGAAGAAATCCATATTACTTCTCTCAACTGTTATTTAGTTGAAGAAATCCATATTACCTCTCTCAGCTGTTATTTAGTTGAAGAAATCCATATTACTTCTCCCAGCTGTTATTCTCAACATTAACATTCCTCTGCAGATACATGTTTATTTCCCTTCAAATTATATTTTTTCCTGTTCATTAAATGTCCATGACTCACTTCCGTATGACGTGATAGGATCTAGTTAATATTTTTTAAACAATATTTATATATTCTTTCTTCTATTGGCAGAGACCTGAAGAAAATGTCTTTCCTTTTGTTTAGAATTTTGATCGTTTAGATATACTTTTTTTCATTTTGGTTGCTTTGATGAAAACTTGATCCTCTCAAATGCGAACATTAACAGTGAAAGACCGCTAGGTAACAAGGTGCTGGAGTCCACAGTAACACGTGAATGTACTAATCTGCTTCGTTAACTCTTTTAATCCGAATCAACGCTAATGGTGATCACAAATTATGGTTGAACAGATGTTGTTGCTCACAAGCTCCATTAGCAATTCCTTTCATGTTGTAATGTAACATTCTCTCTTTTAGTTAAATTACATTTTGATAAGTTTTAATTAGATGCACGATTTATATTTTGGTTAGTTTTATTAGTGACACAATTATTATAGGAATAAAGACATGAGGTAGTTTGCAATATGAAGTCTGACATGATGTAGTTTATAATATGAAGTGAGATAAGATGTAGTTTATAATATGAAGTGAGATTAGATGTAGTTTGCAATATGAAGTGAGATAAGATGTAGTTTGCAATATAAAGTGAGATAAGATATAGTTTATAATATGAAGTGAGATAAGATGTAGTTTGCAATATGAAGTGAGAAAAGATGTAGTTTGCAATATGAAGTCTGACAAGATGTAGTATGCAATATGAAGTCTGACAAGATGTAGTTTGCAATATGAAGTGAGATAAGATGTAGTTTGCAATATGAAGTCTGACAAGATGTAGTTTGCAATATGAAGTGAGATAAGATGTAGTTTGCAATATGAAGTGAGATAAGATGTAGTTTGCAATATGAAGTGAGATAAGATGTAGTTTGCAATATGAAGTGAGATAACATGTAGTTTATAATATGAAGTTAGATAACATGTAGTTTATAATATGAAGTGAGATAAGATGTAGTTTATAATATGAAGTGAGATAAGATGTAATTTATAATATGAAGTGAGATAAGATGTAGTTTACAATATGAAGTGAGATAAGATGTAGTTTACAATATGAAGTGAGATAAGATATAGTTTACAATATGAAGTGAGATAAGATGTAGTTTATAATATGAAGTGAGATAAGATGTAGTTTATAATATGAAGTGAGATAAGATGTAGTTTACAATATGAAGTGAGACAAGATGTAGTTTACAATATGAAGTGAGATAAGATGTAATTTATAATATGAAGTGAGATAAGATGTAGTTTACAATATGAAGTGAGATAAGATGTAGTTTACAATATGAAGTGAGATAAGATGTAGTTTACAATATGAAGTGAGATAAGAATCCCGCAATTCGTGAGTTCAATGTCAACACTTGCAGCACTTATCATCGTCATTATCACTGTCATTATTCTTGTATAGCGGGTCCTTGTGTTAAATTCTCTCCCATGACATATACTATGTGGTAGTCTTAGCAGCCCTGTGTGGGACATTCCGACACTGCTTCAGTCATGGGACATTCCGACACTGCATCAGTCATGGGACATTCCGACACTGCTTCAGTCATGGGACATTCCGACACTGCTTCAGTCATGGGACATTCCGACACTGCATCAGTCATGAGACATTCCGACACTGCATCAGTCATGGGACATTCCGACACTGCTTCAGTCATGGGACATTCCGACACTGCATCAGTCATGGGACATTCCAACTCTGCATCAGTCATGGGACATTCCAACTCTGCATCAGTCATGTCCCAGTTGTCCTTAACGTTATGACTCGATAGCTTCTCAGTAACCCTATGGTTCATTTCGGAGGCAACGACGCTTCACAGCAACAGATCTGTAAGCTGTCAGCGACCCATAGCTGATGGCTCCAATGGATCGGGCGGACATCATCAATGCCCTCCGAGATGTGGGAAGATCACAGGGCTTCGACAAACACAGATCCACGTCACTTCTTCGGATGATGGAAATGGGAGTTAAGATGGGAACAGCCAGAAATGAGAAACTTGGTGGCCGTGTAAGAAGACTTATCAACCAACATAGAACTGGAGTCGTCAGTCGCTGGACACTGAGGGAATTGCTGAGGAGGGGATCTGAGCACCTATGGACATGTTCGGAGTGAAATGATGATGACCCGCAAATAACTCAATAACTCAATAACTCAATAACTCAATAACTCAATAACTCAATAACTCGAGCCAGGATCGATGAACCCGAACCATCCAGACCCTACTCACCTATTTGCGGTTTCTCCAGAAATAGACTAATCTGTCTAGAGACAAATAATAATAAATAATTTAATTATAGAGGGAAATTTCCGTGGCGATAGATCAGCGAATCACTTCAGAGGAGGAGCCATGTTTACAGCACTGGGAACAAATCACAAATAATCTTCATTTCTTCTTTAAGGGCAGATGACGAAGAGGAGAAACAATTTATTTAGTAATTATCGGAACAACAGAAAGAAAGACAGAAAATAAAGAAGGAAAAAGAAAGACAGAAAATAAAGAAGGAAAAAGAAAGACAGAAAATAAAGAAGGAAAAAGAAAGACAGAAAATAAGGAAGGAAAAAGAAAGACAGAAAATAAAGAAGGAAAAAGAAAGACAGAAAATAAGGAAGGAAAAAGAAAGACAGAAAATAAGGAAGGAAAAAGAAAGACAGAAAATAAAGAAAGAAATAAAGAGATTGTCGTCTTGCAAGTACTCTATGTGCTCAACATCATTCTATTGTAAGCCATCATGCTGATTTATGAGACCACATTTTCTGCCTTGTGAACTTTCTTCAGAAAAAGTTCTTCGGAATATTAGATTGTCACAAAAAAGAACATTGTTGGTCCTCATACAGTTTAATTTGGTTAATTTAGTTTAGTTTTGGTTTCATTTGGTTTAGTTTAGTTTCATTTAGTTTAGTTTAATTTTGTTTAGTGTCCGGTTAGCGCAATCGATAGGCGGTTGGCTTACCACGGCAACAGCCGGGGTTCGTAATCCTGGCGAGGACACCTGGGTTTTACTAATTCCCTAAAAATTAGTAGGAGCCGCGATAGCTCAGTGGTTAGTGAACTGGACTACTACGGACAAGGGGTAGGGTTCGATCCCAACCGACGGCTCCGGGTTCACCCAGCCTTAAATGGGTACCGGATTTTTTCTGGGAAAGTAAAAGCAGCACGGGCGTAATACCGACCACATTACCCCAAAAATCATGTGCTGAAGGTCTGTAAAATATAGGGTCACTAACACCATATTTCCCTATACGCCACTTGGCGTGACGGGGGGTACTTTACTTTTTACTTTACTAATTTTGTTTAGTTTAGTTCAATTTAATTTAGTCGCCAGATCGTTTTTGGAGCCGAACAGGCAACTCCTTATTACCCGAATCCCTTCCTCAGCACTTTCCCCAGTATGAAGCACGCCCAGCACACACTAGCAAAGATGGCGACTTGAACTCTGATGCTAAAACTCCATAGCTCGGGTGAAAACCACTCAAACCCTCCTTCGTCGCCTTTTACATCATACGTGGCAGGTGACAGTATCTCAATTATCCCCCCACCCCCTTGACTATAATCAGCACCCTGATAGCCATACGAGCGACGCTATTCTGAGTATTCATCTACAACACATGCATTCATAGTTGTTCATGGATTTTTTAACGGAAAGCTCAGAGTATTAACCATAAAAATGAATTGTTTATTTATTCTTTAATCCCATGTTTGGTTCTTTAACATCTTTTTATTCCCGATCCTTCGCTGAATGGTTTTTTTCCTAACTGGGTGAAGTCCATAATTCCGCGAAGCCTTGTTGGAGATGCTATAAGCTGGCGTTTAAGTAAAAAAAAATTGAAGAGCCCCGTCACGCCAAGTGGCGTATAGGAAATATGGTATTAGTGACCAGAAATTTTACGGACCTTCAGCACATGATTTTGGGAGTAATGTGGTCGGTATTACGCCCGTGCCGCTTTACTTTCCCAGAAAAAATCCGGTACCCATTTAAGGCTGAGTGAACCCGGAAACTGTCGGTTGGGATCGAACCCTACCTCTTGTCCTTTGTAGTCCTGTTCACTAACCACTGAGTTATCGCGGCTCCCAAGCTGGTGTTTAGTTAAATGTTATTTACCCAGCGGGCGACTTGTGAACTTTTGCCCTTTTTGTCTCCTTATATAATCTGTTAAAACTGGTTCTCTCCATCATAATCATTATGTGCCATGCCGGTCGGCTTAGACAATCATCGCTCTCCATCCACATCACTTGGCCCTTCATGCATGTAGTAATCTCAGTGATCTTTTATTACGCCATTTGGATAAGCTGTTCAATATTTTTTTTCTCTATGTTCTCCTTTGCTCTTCTTTCTATTCATTCTGCCTATTGTATAGTATTCGTAGTGCCTTTTTTCGCATGACAATGTTATTAAATGTACATTGTCTCTTCCTCGTGATTTTGATATTTCTGGTTTCTCCAGCTCGTCTTAAATATTCTTCATTTGTAGTTTTTGCTATCCATGGAATTCGTAGCAGTCTTCTGATAAACCACATCTCAGCTGCCACTAATATTCCTTATGTTGTCCTGCTTATCGTCCATGACTCGCTTCCATCTAGTAGGACAGGTCCGATGTAGCAGTTTCCATAAAACATGAGTATCGTCTACCTCATAGCACAGAACCGTTGCGTGTTTGAAGATGTGTACGCAATATTATAACAATATCATGCGATGAGAAACCAGTGTTGAGGTATGTACGCAATATTATAACAATATCATGCGATGAGAAACCAGTGTTGAGGTATGTACGCAATATTATAACAATATCATGCGATGAGAAACCAATGTTGAGGTATGTACGCAATATTATAACAATATCATGCGATGAGAAACCAATGTTGAGGTGTGTACGCAATATTATACCAATGTCATGCGATGAGAAACCAATGTTGAGGTATGTACGCAATATTATAACAATATCATGTGTTGTGAAACCAATGTTGGGGTGTGTACGCAATATTATGCCAATATCATGCGATGAGAAACCAAAGTTGAGGTGTGTACGCAATATTATGCCAATATCATGCGATGAGAAACCAATGTTGAGGTATGTACGTATAACCGGGGGGTTCTTTCCTCGTATGAACACTTTATAACAGAACTCTTATGACCGAGTTGAACCCACTAATTGGACGACTTTGCGGTTGACCTCAACGCCTTGTCTTGCGTTGCAGGCACTGAGATGGCCTGAAGGTGTCTTACACGGGAACAGCTCGGTCTGGCCCCGAATCAGCCCTGGACCGAGTGTGTTGGATTGGACTCGAGATTCTGTAGCCCGGACACACACGTGTCCGTCTTTAGTGATCGTATACCCTGGTAATCTGCGCTGCTTCGTTGTTGCGACCGTCGTGTTCCCTTGGGCCTGGCGTGGTGGCCCTTCCCAGTCGTCGTTCTTCGCTAGGCACAGACAAGTGCATATCGTATTCTAGGAAGCACTCAAGTAACACCATGTAAACACACACTCGACGTTTAAAGGCTGAAAGTTAACCTCCCTCGCAAGTTACACAATCACAATGACAGTATGTAAGTTATAGACCTTGTACACCTTTCCTGGTAACCACAAGGCGTCACCCTGTGTTGTCTAAGAATGGTAGTATTGCAACTGCACCACTCTTTCCAAGCCACCAGAACCTGGTGACCTTATTATGGACCGACTCCCCACTGATAGGCCCTTTTCAAGACAATGTGCGGGTTCGTCCCGCTAGTTATCAGCAACAGCTCTGGACTGACGACTCTCCCAATGTTGGCTGTGTGTACCTGGAAGTGCACCCACGGTATTGAGCCTGAAGGAGGTGATGGCTGTCTCACCTACCTTCCCCTGGATAATTGTTGTCTCTGAATTTCACCACTATTTCAGAATCGTATCCTTCTGGCTTCGCACTAAGTTTATCAATAGCTGTCTCACACAACTCGTCTACACTGGTGTGTTTCGGAGATTCATATCTCCTAAACATAGCCCCTCAGGGGCGAACATGACTCTGCGATTCTGTCTCGCTTACCATCACCTCAAGTGTTCGTGCAGCTGAATTGCACACTGCACTATCATATCCTACTTCTTATGGAGCATGACTCTGAGCCACTATTTCGCTCCAAATTCCTAGATCGGTCGTTGTTGCCACACTGCACATCTGTCTTCTGCTTTCAGAATTCTTCTTAAGCATGAACTCTGTGAAACTATTTCCTTCATTGTCCCTAAATTGTTCGTTGCTGCTACACTGCACAACTATACGTTAACATCATACTTAGTCTCTCTAGTCTGCACACAACTCTACAAAGCACTCTCCAGGAATAAGGTTACTTGTGCGCAACTGCCGCACACACAACTGACTCTACCATCCAGATATGACTAACTAACCATGCTCACGGGACCAGTTGCAAATACCACAGCTGTCCGCACTGAGCCATCGTTTTTTCTCGAATGACCTTCTAACTTATCCTTTTCTCTAACTTCTCCCCTTCCAACCAATAATACCCCGTCTTACATTTCTGCCTCACTCCTAACTGCGCACCGTGCTACACGATGTCTCTACTCTCTTTACTACTTATCACATTTCCCCGTGGACTCTATGATTCTATTTTAGTTCACCTTTCTTCCTCTTTCCTCAACTTCTACCCCACACTCCTATCTTGTCTTCCACTCTGTAATCACTGCTACATACGCTTGTTTTATAACAATATCATGAAATGAGAAACCATTGTTGAAGATATATACACTGTATTATAACAATATCATAGAATGAGAAACCATTGTTGAAGATATATACACTGTATTATAACAATATCATAGAATGAGAAACCATTGTTGAAGATATATACACTGTATTATAACAATATCATAGAATGAGAAACCATTGTTGAAGATATATACACTGTATTATAACAATATCATGGAATGAGAAACCATTGTTGAAGATATATACACTGTGTTATAACAATATCATAGAATGAGAAACCATTGTTGAAGATATATACACTGTATTATAACAATATCATGGAACGAGAAACCATTGTTGAAGATATATACACTGTATTATAACAATATCATAGAATGAGAAACCATTGTTGAAGATATATACACTGTATTATAACAATATCATGGAATAAGAAACTAATGTTGAAGATATATACACTGTATTATAACAATATCATTGAATAAGAAACTAATGTTGAAGATATATACACTGTATTATAACAATATCATAGAATGAGAAAACCGAAGTAATGGCAATAGCGAGAAAGAAAGAAAAACTAGACATCATAATAAATAATACAACTCTGAAGCAAGTAGACAATTTTAAATATCTGGGTAGCACGCTAACACAAGACAATAACCAAGAAACAGAGATAGATATAAGGTGTAACAAAGCATGCCAAGTTATAGGCCAAGTATCAACACTATTGAAAAACAAAGCAATAACTACGAAAGCAAAAAAGGGCAATATACAAATTAATTTTTCTACCAACTCTGTGCTATCAGTGCCAGAATTGGACGCTGGACTCTAGAACAATAAGAAAGATAACGACCACCCAAATGAAATGTGTCAGAAGAATGACAGGAAACAGCTTAAGGGACAGAGTAAGGAACACCGACCTGAGGAAGAAAATCGAAATTGAACCAGCCATCGAATACATAATGGAACAACAGATAAATTGGTTCGGCCACATAATAAGACAAAAAGAACAAACAATGACTCAGAGAGCCATAAACAAACGCTACGAAAACGCCAGATTAAGAGGAAGACCGAGAAAGCGATGGATAAAGAGAATACTAGAGTCACTAGGAGGGATAACATCAGAAGAGGCCAACAGAAGAGCAAAGAATCGCAGATTGTATCTCCCCTCGACGCCAACGGCAATGGAGGAAGGATAGAAGAAGAAATGGAATGAGAAAACATTGTTGAAGATGTATACACTGTATTACAACAAAATCATGGAATGAGAAAACATTGAAAAACAAACATGTCATTACTTCCACGCCAAATGATCATCAGCAAACAATTTGAAACAAAAAACCACTTCGTTATTTGAGCCTCCGTTTTATTTGTCGGTAATAATTTTTTTTTTAGTGTTGTGTTTTAATAATGCAAGGTTCTCTTTTCTTTTGTCCATATCATTTCTTGTATTTTATTCATTATTTTTTTTTCCTTTTCTTTTCAATTTATATTCAAGAAGTTAAATAAATGAAGTTAAATAAGTGAAATTAGTATCTGCTCTGCTGAGTTATATTTGTGTGTGATCAATTACTTTGTTGTTGTTGTTGTTGTTGTTGTTGTTGTTGTTGTTGTTGTTGTTGTTGTTGTTGTTGTTGTTGTTGTTGTTGTTGTTGTTGTTGTTGTTGTTGTTGTTGTTGTTGTTGTTGTTGTTGTTGTTGTTGTTGTTGTTGTTGTTGTTGTTGTTGTTGTTGTTGTTGTTGTTGTTGTTGTTGTTGTTGTTGTTGTTGTTGTTGTTGTTGTTGTTGTTGTTGTTGTTGTTGTTGTTGTTGTTGTTGTTGTTGTTGTTGTTGTTGTTGTTGTTGTTGTTGTTGTTGTTGTTGTTGTTGTTGTTGTTGTTGTTGTTGTTGTTGTTGTTGTTGTTGTTGTTGTTGTTGTTGTTGTTGTTGTTGTTGTTGTTGTTGTTGTTGTTGTTGTTGTTGTTGTTGTTGTTGTTGTTGTTGTTGTTGTTGTTGTTGTTGTTGTTGTTGTTGTTGTTGTTGTTGTTGTTGTTGTTGTTGTTGTTGTTGTTGTTGTTGTTGTTGTTGTTGTTGTTGTTGTTGTTGTTGTTGTTGTTGTTGTTGTTGTTGTTGTTGTTGTTGTTGTTGTTGTTGTTGTTGTTGTTGTTGTTGTTGTTGTTGTTGTTGTTGTTGTTGTTGTTGTTGTTGTTGTTGTTGTTGTTGTTGTTGTTGTTGTTGTTGTTGTTGTTGTTGTTGTTGTTGTTGTTGTTGTTGTTGTTGTTGTTGTCGTTGTCGTTGTCGTTGTCGTTGTCGTTGTCGTCGTCGTCGTCGTCGTCGTCGTCGTCGTCGTCGTCGTCGTCGTCGTCGTCGTCGTCGTCGTCGTCGTCGTCGTCGTCGTCGTCGTCGTCGTCGTCGTCGTCGTCGTCGTCGTCGTCGTCGTCGTCGTCGTCGTCGTCGTCGTCGTCGTCGTCGTCGTCGTCGTCGTCGTCGTCGTCGTCGTCGTCGTGTGCGTGTTCGTGTGTAGACGAGCTCTGCTGATGATTGCGTTTGATGATTGATTCCATGAAATAGCAGGAACATTTCATGGAGATGGATTTGTACTAGAACGTCCTCGTTGTTTTGTGGGCGTTTCATTTTCTGGGAAAAGAAATAAAGAAAAACACAGAGAGAGAGAGAGAGAGAGAGAGAGAGAGAGAGAGAGAGAGATGAAGATAAGTAAAGAAAAAGAGTAAGAGTAAGTATAGTTTATAATTAGAAAGAAGAGTGCTGGAGGGGATTAATAGAACTAAAAAACATTTAGAAAGAATTGGTTAAATCGTCGGAGAGGAGGTTAAAGGTTGAGAGAGAGAGAGACAAACAGACAGACGGACGGACGGACGGACGGACAGGCAGGCAGATTGATTTGGAGTGTGGGCGCAGAAAAAAACAAAATGTGCTGGAGATCAAGAAACATAAGAAATTGCTTTAATATTCCTTAGTAAACATATTAAAGAGAAAGGGAGAACAAACCTGGTGGGGTGGATGGAGGGGTTATGGGGACTAAAGGTGAAATTAGGAGTGGCAGATAGAAAGAGAAGCGAGAAATAATTCGCTTCCCCTCGTATCACTTATTTCTTTCGATGATTGTTTATCCATTGATGCGTCTTTATTCAAATGAAAATGTCTCTTTTTATCATCATCATCATCATCCACATCTGCCATACTGGTTGGCGTAGGCGATAATGTCCTTCCACAATCTTCTACCTACAATGTATCGTATCAGTCACTGTTTGCCATGCCAAACATAATATAATGTAGCGTAACTATTGTATTTTGTTGACTGTTTGCCATGCCTTAAACACCAAGCTATCTAGTATTTTCTCTCTTTGTCGTCCGCGATCTCTCTTTTCTTGTATTTTGCCAGTTGTAATCAAGTATTCTGACTTTCCTCTTCTCATGATGTGCCCGAAAAATGTTGATTGTTTCTTTCTGATGTTTTTTAGGAGCTCACTTTTTGTGTTGGCCTCTTTGAGAATTTTCTCATTGGTCTTTTTAGATGTCCAGGACACTCTCAACATTCTTCTGAGAAATCCCATCTCTGTGGCCTCTAACCGTCTTTTCATTTTTTTTTGTCTACTGTCCATGATTCGCTTCCATAGGTCAGAATTAGTTCTATATAGCACCGATGAACTCTCTTTGTACCCCCTTTGAGCCCCATTTTTAATAATGTAGCGTAACAAACTAACGGTGACATATGGCACATAACGATAAAAGTCACAATTTGACACCTTTCTTATTTTAAAAAGATGTACTTTGGACGGTACAGTGTCTTGGGCATCTCTTCAGCAATTTTATATTTTCCACTTTTTAAAGTGAATGTGAAGTGAAAAACTTAGGTTTTTAAATGACTTTATTTTTCCCCATAGCAACATATGACTGTGAAACATGTACAATTGGCAGATTTTCTTAAAAAATAAGTAAGCGTTTTAGTTTGCAAGTGTTAAAAGGAAATATTTAAACACTTTGGATAGAGAAGAGAACAAACTTGGCGTTTTTTAAAGAATGTTAAAATTCTAGAAAATAGTTAATAGAGAATATAAAAACATAAAATAGTTTGGTTATATAAAACAACATAGTAGTCCAAGGAAGATAATTATGGAGGGTATAGTTCCAGGTATAGGAAAGATAAAAGTGACGTAGCAGAAAGTGAAAGGGGGGAAAAAGACAGGAAAACAGATATGGTTACAACTTGACGTAAGTGTAGAACAACACAGTAGTCCAAGGAAGATAATTATGGAGGATATAGTTCCAGGTATAGTTCCAAGTATATTTCCAGGTATATTTCCAGGTATAGTTCCAGGTATAGTTTAGTTTCAGGTATAGCTCCAGGTATAGTTCCAGTTATAGTTCCAGGTATATTTTCAGGTATAGTTCCAGGTATAGTTACAACTTGACCTAAAGAACAACACAATCGAACGACGTTTCTGCTCAATAGGTCTTCGGCAAGAACACTGAACAACACACACACACATACAGACACACACACACGTACAAGGACACACACACACACTTGTTGTCTCTACACATTCAAAAGGTGGTATCATCAAGATATCACCGACTAGCTGGGATTGAAATTCACAGACGCTGGCCGTCTCGCCTGGGACATAGAACACTTCATAGTAGCTGTCATGGGAAAGAGGTTTCTATACGGACAAGCAGCGTGATGGTGATGTGAAGTCAAAATATTCATAAACTTTATCTCAGTCAGATCAGTACTCTTGTTATTTTCACTCAGGACATGAGCATATGGCGCGTTGAATAGAAAACAGTTATAGTTGGTGTCGTTGGAGCTCCGTCTCAGCATTCGTAGATATCTACGTTCTCATGCTTGATTTTATGTTCGTCGGCTCGCTACGGCAGGATGTACAACAGCAACAAATAAGTTTCGGGGACATGTATGCATATCATACTGTGAAAAAAAACCCACATAAATAACAGATAGTCTGGAGTAGGATGGCACCCTTGTTCCTCGACACAATACCTGTGTCACGTGAGACCTGCATTTCAGCACACTGCAAGCTGAGCAATCTAGAAAAAAGTTTGTGTTGTTAACGTTTATTTCTTCTAACATTATTCCTAATAATATTCACTTGTTATTCTTCTTTTCTTCATTTCATCTTCATTCATCTTAATTCTATTTCCAATTTTCATTTCGTTATTATAATTCAGAATAAAATTAATACTGAATTAGATGAGCAGTAATTTGGATTCAGGAAAAACAGTGGAACAAAAGAAGTCATATTCAGCATGAGGACATTGATTGAAAAGTACATAGAAGTAAACAAACCAATATATGCCTGCTTCATAGACTACACCAAAGCGTTTGATAGAATACACCATTATCAACTTATAGACTGCCTAAAAGATGTATATCTAGACGACACAGACATACAACTAATATGTAATTTATACTGGGAGCAAACAGCAATAATAAAATGTAACAAGGAGAACTATACACCCATTGATATAAAAAAGAGAAGTAAGACAAGGATGCATCCTATCACCAAGCATGTTCAATCTATACAATGAGCAAATCTTTAAAAACATCACAGATATGCCAGGCCTAAACATTAAAACGAGACAAATCTAAAACAAGTGCAATGTTTCAAATACGTGGGCACAATAATTACATCAATTGGGAGATGCACCACAGAAATAAAAAGCAGAATAGCTCAGGCCAAAATATCATTTAAGAAAATGAAAAATATCTTATGCAACAAATCTATGTCAATAAAAATGAGAAAGAGAGTTCATCAGTGCTATATAGAACCAATTCTGACCTATGGAAGCGAATCATGGGCAGTAGACAAACAAATGAAAAGACGGTTAGAGGCCACAGAGATGGGATTTCTCAGAAGAATGTTGAATGTTCCCTGGACAGATAAAAAGACCAATGAGGAAGTTCTCAAAGAGGCCAACACAAAAAGGGAGCTCTTAAAAAACATCAGAAAGAAGCAATCAACATTTTTTGGGCACATCATGAGAAGAGGAAAGTTGGAATACTTGGCTACAACTGGCAAAATAAAAGGAAAGAGAGATCGCGGACGACAGAGAGAGAAAATACTGGATAGCTTGGTGTCATGGCATGGAAAACAGTCAACAACAGAACTGATACGATGCACTGTAGATAGAAGATTGTGGTGGGACATGATCGCCTACGCCAACCGGCAGGGTACATGATGATGATGATGATAATGATGAAACATTAATGGAAAGATAATCAATAACCTAAGATATGCTGATGATACTGTACTACTAGCAGAAAATCCTAAAGATCTACAACAATTTCTTAATGTAATAAATATGACAAGCAAAAAATGTGGACTAGATATGAATATCAAAAAGACTAAAACTATGATATAAACAAAGAAAATACTCAAGACCTACAAATAAATATCAAAGTTGAAAGAATACATCTGGAGACAGTTCAGAGCTACAACTACCTTGGACATACTATAACCAATGATGGAAAATGTACAACTGAAATAAATAAAAGAATAGGAATGGCAAAAAGTAATTTCAATGCCATGAAAAATATACTAACATCAAAAGAAATAACACCAGGGCTAAAACTAAAAATAACAAAATCGTCTCAATATTCCTGTAAGGTGCAGAAACATGGACTTTAGATCAGAAAAAAAGAACAGAGAATTGAAGCCTTTGAAATGTATTAAAGAAAGAATAGGTAGAATTGTATGGAAAGAAAATAAAACTAACGATGAAGTTTTAAAATATCTAAAAATGAAAAGAGAACTACTAAACACAATTAAAACAAGACAAATGAAATTTTTGGGCCATGTTAAAAGACACAACAGCCTAATAAAAGTAATATTGGTGGGGAACATACAATGTAAAAGAGAGTCTGGCCAAGACTAACATGGACGAGTAAAATCAAAAGATAGACAAGTCAACATATGACAATCTGCACCATCAAAGCAAGAGACATATTTAAATGGCGCTCCGTGGTAGCCAACCTTTGATGCGAAGAGGGCCCTCGATGATGATGATTCTTCTATTGTAGAGCACCCGACTCAACATAGTTTGAAGGTCCCTGAGTATACGGCCTGTGTAAGTGTTGTTGGGGAGCCATTCTTCTATTGTAGAGCACCCGACTCAACATAGTTTGAAGGTCCCTGAGTATACGGCCTGTGTAAGTGTTGTTGGGGAGCCATTCTTCTATTGTAGAGCACCCGACTCAACATAGTTTGAAGGTCCCTGAGTATACGGCCTGTGTAAGTGTTGTTGGGGAGCCATTCTTCTATTGTAGAGCACCCGACTCAACATAGTTTGAAGGTCCCTGAGTATACGGCCTGTGTAAGTGTTGTTGGGGAGCCATTCTTCTAACTCTGACCAAGGAGACAAAAACGCGCGCATACAAAAACACACACACATTACCGCTGTTCAGACAATCGGAACCTTGAACCCCCACCCATGTCATGATTTCTTCCCGCCAGCTATTCATCCGCGTCCAATCAAATAGCGTGTCGTTCAGTTCACACGTTACCATCACCAGGTCCGGCCAGAAAGACTTCGACTGAGTTCAAGGTCTTAAACATGACCTTCACAAACACCCAGTCTTTGTGGCCGAGAAGCAAGGTGTCTTGCTACAGTGTCCATTCAAGGGAATGAACGAGGGTACCTGGCAGGAGACAAATAATAATAAATGAATATTATTATAGAGGGAAACTTTCGAGGCGATAATCAGCGAATCAATTCAGAGGAAAAGAGGTATGTTTACAGCACTCGGAAAAATTGATAAATAATCAACAGGAAAAAAAATATGGATCAAAGCAGGATCGAACCCGTACTCAGTGACGCGCCTTACCACGAAAAGCCAAACGCTAGGGAACACTGCCACTCAGCTAACTAAAACAGTGTTCCCTAGCGTTTGGCTTTTCGTGGCAAGACGCTGTGCCACTGAGTACGGGTTCGATCCTGCTTTGGTCCATATTTTTTTCTATTGTTGATTATTTGTCATTTTTTCCGAGTGCTGAAAACATGCCTCTTCCTCTGAATTGTACCTGGCAGGAACCTGCTTTCGTTCATCACAACAAACATTTGCATCTTCTCCGTGAAAGATTTTATTTTTATCACGTGACTATCATTTCTCTGAATTTCTATCATTATCTTAAACTCTAAAGATAGATACTTGGAATGTGAGAACACTCATGCAGAAGAGTAAACTAGAAAACATTATACAAGAAATGAAAAGAATGGGTTTATATTTACTGGGACTTTGCGAAATGAGATACACCGGATCAGGGGAGATGTATTCTGTTAAACATAAAATAATCTATTCTGGAGGTACTGAACAAAAAAGAGCAGTAGGTATCATCTTGGATGCAGAAAGAGCAAGAACAGTGAAAGGCTTTTACCCAATATCTGACAGAGTCCTTTTAGTGAAATTGAATGGAAAGCCAATATACATAAATCTTATTCAAGTTTATGCACCAACAGCAGACAGTCTAGAGGAAACAATTGATAAATTTTCATCATCATCGAGTGCCATCTCCGCAACAAAGGTTGACTATCATGGAGCGCCATTCTGCTCTGTCTCTTGCATTGATGGTGCAGGTTGTCATAGGCTGATTTGTCCATCTTTTGATGTTACTCGTCCATTTTAGTCTTGGTGTGCCTCTGCCTCTTTTACCTTGTATTTTTCCCTCCAGGATTACTTTTAGTAGGCTGTTGTGTCTTTTAACATGGCCCAAAAATCGCATTTGTCTTGTTTGAATTGTATTTAGTAGTTCTCTTTTTATTTGTAGTTGTTTTAAGACTTCATTGTTTATTTTCTTTTCCTTCCATTCAATTCTACCTATTCTTCTATATATCCACATTTCAAAGGCTTCAATTCTCTGTTCTGTTTTCTTGTCTAATGTCCATGTTTCTGCACCATATAGGGATATTGAGAAGATGTAACATTTTGCAATTCTTAGTTTTAGCCCTGGTGTTATTTGTTTGATGTGTGTATGTTCTTCATGACATTGAAATTACATTTTGCTATTCCTAATCTTTTGCTTATTTCAGTTGTACATTTTCCATCACTGGTTATAATATGTCCAAGGTAGTTGTAGTTCTGAACTGTCTCAAGGTCTATTTCTTCAATTTTGATATCCACTTATGGGTTTTGAGTATGTTCTTTGTTTATGATCATAGTTTTAGTCTTTTTGATATTCATATCTAGTCCATATTTTTTGCTTGTCGTGTTTATTTCATTAAGTAATTGTTGTAGATCTTTAGGATTTTCTGCTAGTAGTACAGTATCATCAGGATATCTTAGGTTCTTGATTATCTTTCCATTAATTTGTAGGCCTGGCATCTCTATGATGTTTTTAAAGATTTGCTCAGTGTATAGATTGAACAAGCTTGGTGATAGGATGCATCCCTGTCTTACTACTCTTTTTATATCAATGGGTGTAGAGTTCTCTTTGTTATATCTTATTATTGCTGTTTGCTCCCAGTACAAACTACATATTAGTTGTATGTCCATGTCATCTAGATGTATCTCTTTTAGGCATTCTATAAGTTGATTATGGTGTATTCTATCAAAAGCTTTGGTGTGGTCTATGAAGCAGGCATATATTGGTTTGTTTACTTCTATGTACTTTTCAATCAATGTCCTCATGCTAAATATGGCTTCTTTTGTCCCACTGTTTTTTCTAAATCAAAATTGCTGTTCATCTAATTCAGTATTGATTTTATTCTGAATCCTTCCTTGTATAACTTTTAGCAAGATTTTTGTAACATGACTCATTAGGCTTATTGTTCTAAAGTCACTGCATTCAACTGCTCCATTCTTTTTAGGCAATGCAAGGAAAGTTGATGTTTTTAGTTCATTTGGTATGTAGCATGTATGGTATATGTCGTTGCATATGTCTGAAATCACTTCAATGCCAAAATCTTATAGTGCCTGTATCATCTTTATCAGAAAGGTCTCAGTCTGAATAGTAAGAAAACAGAAGTAATGGTTATATCGAAGAAACAATCACCACCATCATGCAGCATAAAAATAAACGAGGGAAATCTGAAACAAGTGCAACGTTTCAAATACTTGGGCACAATAATAACATCAGATGGGAGATGCACCTCAGAAGTAAAAAGCAGAATAGCTCAGGCCAAAATGGCATTTCAGAAAATGAAAAATATCTTATGCAACAAATCTATGTCAATAAAAATGAGAAAGAGAGTTCATCGTTGCTATATAGAACCAATTCTGACCTGTGGAAGCGAATCATGGACGTAGACAGACAAATGAAAAGTCGATTAGAGGCCACAGAGATGGGATTTCTCAGAAGAATGTTGAAAGTTCCCTGGACAGCTAAAAAGACCAATGAGGAAGTTCTCAAAGAGGCCAACACAAAAAGGGAGCTCTTAAAAATCATCAGAAAGAAGCAATCAACATTTTTCGGGCACATCATGAGAAGAGGAAAGTTGGAATACTTGGTTACAACTGGCAAAATAAAAGGAAAGAGAGATCGCGGACGACAAAGAGAGGGAATACTGGATAGCTTGGTGTCATGGCATGGAAAACAGTCAACAACAGAACTGATACGATGCACTGTGGATAGAAAATTGTGGAGGGACATGATCACCTACGCCAACCAGTATGGCACATGATGGTGATCATCTCTATCTGTATGCTGTCACGTCCTGCTACTTTTCCCTTTTTCATTGTTTTTATAGCATTTTCCACCTCAGATTTTAAGATTGTATAGCCTGATGTACATTTTATAACTGGTTTCTTGTCTCTTTGATCATGAAATAGTTATGTTATATATTCCTGCCATATATCTATAATATCTTTATTGTCTGTTAGCATTTTTCATGTTTTGTCTGCAATGCATCCATCTTCTGTGGCTTTTTTATCTTTATTAGTCATTCTCTTTATTTCTGTGTGCATTCATCTTAAGTCTTGTTTGTTTTTCATAGTTTCTATTTCTATACATTTTTGGCTGAGCCAGTCTTCTTTTGCATTTTTGCACATTTTGCATTTTTTCATTATCTATTTTATTGTATTGGACAGTATTCTTCGCTTGTCTCCTTTCTTTTTTTTTTCTGAGACAGTGTTAGTTATCCATTTGTGTTTTTTGTTCTTTTCTCTTTTGGGTAAGATGTCGCATATTTCTTGTATGCTTTTCTTTATGCATTGCCATTTGGTTGTTACTTTTTCATCAGGATTTTCTTTTCTATATTGTTCAATTCCTTCTTCTAGCAGCTTCTGGTATGTGTTCTTTACTTGTATTGTATAGGTTATCTTTAATATCTTTTTGATTTAAAGCTGTTATATCTAGTGGATTTCTTGATGAATTAGACTTTGGCTTGTTTCTCTTTAGTTTGATTTTCATTTTAATCATTACAGGGTTGTGATCTGAATTAATATCTGCTCCTGTGTAGGCTTTGGCTTTCTTTACGCTGTTACTGAACCTTTCTTTTATCATTCTGAACATTCTTTAACATTCAATCTACTTGATTCCTCTTCTTATCTCCGGGGCTTTTCCATGTGTATAGTTTCCTTTTCTCTTGCTCAAAGTAAAAAAAGAAGTAAAGTATTCCCGTCAAGCCAAGTGGCGTATAGGGAATATGGTGTTAGTGACCACACATTTTACAGACCTTCGGCACATGATTTTTGGGGTAATGTGGTCGGTATTACGCCCGTGCCGCTTTACTTTCCCAGAAAAAAAATCCGGTACCCATTAAAGGCTGGGTGAACCGGAAGCCGTCGGTTGGGATCCAACCCTACCTCTTGTCCTTTGTAGTCCAGTTCACTAACCACTGAGCTATCGCGGCTCCCCTTGCTCAAAGTAGGTGTTACATATTATCAGCCTGTTTTCTTCACAGAATTGTATTCATCTTTCTCCTCTGTCATTTCTTTTTCCTAAACCATGATTTCCTATAATAGTCTTAGATCTACTTTTTCCTACTTTAGCGTTCATGTCACCCATTACAATCAAGATGTATGAAGATTTTACTTGCTTCATAACTTTATGTAGGTCTTCATGGCATGCCTCTATTTGTTCATCTGTGTAGTCTTGAGTAGGTGCATATTTATGTATTATTGCTATGTCGAATGGTTTTGCTTTCAACTTGACTAATATAACCCTATCACTGTATGTCCAGTGGGTACTTATATATTTTTGTAGCTCTCTTTTTATCAGTATTCCTACCCCTCTTTGATGTTCTGTTGTGTTTCCTGGGATATAAATGTATATTTTTCGTCCACTATGTACCCACATTCTTTCCACCTTGTCTCTGATATGCCTAAAATATATATATTTATTCGTTCTGCTTCTTGAATCAGATTTTCCAATTTCCCTTCTTGATATAGAGTCATAACATTCCAAGTACTTATTTTAAGATCTTTCCTCCGATATAAGTTCGAATTCCTCTCCATGGCTTCATCAGGACTACTACGTGGTGAGGCAATCTCTTTCATGGTGGTCAGCCATATTCGTCTTTCGTGTTCTGAATATGCCTCATGTGTAAATAAATACAATTTTACGACGAGTTAAATAAGGCACTTCATGAATGCAAACCACATGAAAACACCATAGTTCTAGGGGATTTTAACGCAAAAGTAGGAAAGGAAAGAGTTGAGGAAGTAGTTGGTCATTTTGGCTTAGGCGAGAGGAATGAAAGAGGTGAGAAACTTATTGACTAGGCAAGAACACACAACATGATGATAGGAAACACCAGGTTTAAGCAACATCCAAGACGTCTGTGGACATGAAAAAGCCCAGGGGACAACGCACGTAATCAAACTGACTACATAATTATAAACAATAGATTTAGAAACAGTCAGGTGTGTGTGAAAACTAGACCAGGGGCACATTGCAATAGTGATCATGTACCAGTTGTGGGAAAGCTTAGAGTAAAATTAAAAACAACAAAACGAGCCTCAATTAACATCAAGTTAAATTTAGATTTACTCAAATCAGACAAGAAGCTGCAAGACAAATATAAAATCACAATTCAGAACCGGTACAATGCAATAGAGAGGATACAAAGCGTTGATGAACAGTGGGAAATGCTAAAAGAATCAATGCAACAAACATCAAAAGAGTTCATACCACCAATGAGGACAAATTCAAGAAATAAATTGGTGACATATGACATTTGCAGCTAATGGATACAAGAAGAAGAAATAAAGAAAATAAAAATGAGCATAAGAGATTAAAAAAAGAAATTGTAATAAAATGCAATGAAGCAAAAGAAGCATGGCTAAAAGAGACATGCAAAGAGATTGAAATGCAACAAAAAGGAGATGCTAAAGCTATATACAAACAAACTGAAGAATTAACCGAAAGAAAAACGCAATCAAAAACTGGATGTTTAAGATCAAAGAAAGGAGAACTGTTGATTGAACAAGAAAGCATAAGGGAACGATGGACAGAATACATTTAAAGATCTTTATAATGATGAACGAACAGAAGTAAATATTACGGATAATGGAGAAGGACGAGAAATACTCAGAGAAGAAGTGGAAGACGCCTTGCGCAATATGAAAGCTGGAAAAGCTCCTGGACCAGATAATATAACTAAAGAAGAGATTGAAGCCATGGGTGATTTTGGAATAGAAATAATAACAAAAATATTGAATGATATCTACAACAGCGGATATATACCAGACGACATGCTCAATATTCATAGCCCTACCAAAGATATCGTGAAGCGATTGAATGCGATGATCATCGCACAATAAGCCTTATGAGTCACATGACTAAGATATCACTAAGAATCACCATGCGAAGAGTGCGAAACAAAATCAGTCCAGAAATTAACCATGAACAGTGTGGTTTTGTTGGAGGTACAGGAAAGAGCAATGCCATATATATCATAAGATCTTTAGCAGAAAGAGCCATAGAGGTGAAAAAAAGATGTTTCATAGATTATACTAAAGCATTTGCCAAAGTAAAGCACCAAGAAATAATCAAAATTTTAGAAAGCATAAACGTAGACAGCAAAGATCTAAGAATAATAAAAAAACATGTACTTGCTACAAACAGCGGCCATAAGAACTGCAAACCAATTGGGAATGTTACAAGAAATAAAATAGGGTGTTAGACAAGGTTGCGTGCTGTCACCAGATTTGTATAATATGTATAGTGAGATTAATTTAAGATCCATAAGGGGCATGCCTGGAATAACAATTGGAGGTCATAATATAAATAATCTTTGGTATGCTGATGATACAGTCTTAATCGCTAAGAGTAAAAATGAGTTATTTTGAGTAGAAACCAAACGCTAGATCACACGGCCCTGTTAACTGAGTTGGCCGTGTGCTCTAGCCTTTGGTTTCTCGTGGCAAGGCGCTGTGCCAAGGAGCACGGGTTCGATACTGCTTCGGACCATATATTGTCTTTGGTTATTTTTCCTGCTGTTAATTATTTGTGATTTTTTTCCAATTGCGGTAGACATACCTCTTCCTCTGAAATGATTCGCTGATCTATCGCCTCGGAAGTTTTCCTCTAGATTAATATTCATTTATTATTATTTGTCTCCTACTTAATAATCAACCTTCAATAGGGCCAGTCGCTTGCATGGAATGTGCTAAAGGCGACAGCGAGTGAACGCTCCAGAATCGATCCCAGTATTGTGTACTGGTAATTCTAAGCGAATATGCATCGAAGATAAAAGACTAAAATAGTATTTGAAGATATAGTGCTGAATGGGACGTGTCAGACCGAACATTCCAAGCTGACAGTAGACCACAACACAATGAAGCTAGCATTTCTTCCATGTCATTTCCAGAGCGTACGAGTTAGGACAGCCCTCGTTAACTCGAAGGCCAACGCCAACATTCAGAAAACAAATAGAGCCAATAAAAAAAAAACACATCCGCCATTATTGTTGTCTATAGCACATGGGCAGACCCTTTCAGACAGCGGAGACAACTCTTTCGTTAGTGGATATACCCCAGACTGTTAACGGCACAAATTTCTGCGTGATCCGCAGCATTAAAAACCTGAATACCCATCTTGGCGCCATCTCTGGCTAATCTGTGAACAATATGCCAGATACATTTTAAAGTATTGTCCTGGTGTTTTTGACGGCGACTGGCACAATGCGCGCTGTAAACTGGGTCACCTTCGCTTGGATTTCAGCACTTGATTTCATGGAGTGGGTAAAGAGTAGTTTTAAATCCATCTCCGTGTGAACGTTATCTGTTCTACCACAGCCACATTTACAGAGATCCGCGGGCAGAAAATAAAACCGGAAAAGCACTCCAACTACAGTGACGTTTTCAACTATCATCATCAAGTACCATCCCTGCTGGCGTAGGTGATCAGGTCTCTCCACAACTTTCGATCTTGACAGTTAGTTATAATTTCTGTTGTTGACCTGCCAAGCCATTCTCTTGCGCTGTCTGGTATCTTTTTTCTTTTGATATCTTTTCTCTTTGCTTCCCTTTATCTTTTCGTTCCTCAATTTTCCCAGACATCACAATATATTGCAGCTGTTCCCTTCTCATTACATACCAAAAAAGTATGACTATTTCTTCCTAATATTGGAAATTTACTCTGTCTTTATTTTGTTTTGTCCTCTTTCATAACGTTTTCATTACCCTTTTTAGCTGTCCATGATATTTTCAACATTCTTCTGTAAAACAACATTTTTACAGCCTCCAGTGATTTTCTTGTCTGTTGTCGTATTGTACATGGTTCACATCCCTATGTTAAGACTGGCTCTACGTAACATTTCAGAACTCTTTTTCTTGTTTCTATTGTCAAAAATGGATTGCATAGTATCTTCCTCATTTTTTGGAAAGCTGCTTTTGCCTTAGCCATTCTGCATCTCACCTCTTTTGTACAAATCTACCATCTGAGGTTAACATTGTTCCCAGTTATTTAAATTCATTTACCTGTTTTAATATTGTTCCACTTGTCTTTATTGTGCATTGCCGTAAAGTTTTTTTTCTTGTTTGCTACCTTTACTTCTGTCTTTTTTGCTTTTAAAGCTGAGTCCTTCATTTATGGTTTCCTTCACTATAATGTCTAACATTTCCTGTCTCTCATTTTCACTCTTAGAGCTATATATGGCTGGCTTCACACCACCTACCCACAACCACCCCTACTCGCGAAGCTGAAAACGTTACGTAAGGTTAAAGTTTCCCGGGAATCCCCTCAAACCTGCAGGCCTAATAAGTCTGTAGTTGGCTGTGCTTTTGTCCTCTTCCCAGCTGATAGTCGCACATTATGATACCACGGAATTGCAAACCAATTAGATCCAAAGTGTGCTTCTTTAGAATCTATAACCAGGTTAAACTCTTCTTCTAAGCGTGCACACGTTAAATGGGCGTGTGAGCTGTGTGTCGCTAATTTACGGCAAAGCCGCAATATCTGCAGACGAACCAGTCTTCGGCATGTGCACATTTGCTTAAGTTTTGCTCCTGGGAGCGACCACTTGTGGCCGACTTTTATTGCCACGGATAGGGGGGGGACATAACCGCTGCGACCTGCCACCGCAACAACAGGGTCGGCGTACCACCAGCTGACCAAGGCCTAGCAGTTTTACCTCCTCGTGGTCTCCCCTGTAACATTCTGCATCAAATCATGCTGGCTAACAGAAGCACCGTGTTCCATGATGTGGTGGCTGTTTCTGATATAGAAGACCTAGTAATGCAGAACCTCTGGGCTGGACCAGTAATCTCCCAGCATAACCTGGGACAGACGAACTCCAACTTCTCCAGTAATAGCCGGAAATGTCAAGAAAGCCATGACAACCCGCTACATCAATGTGTAAAAGGGCACCCCGCGCGCATCAACTCGTGACAATACATCAACAACAACAGCTGCCCAGGGTTATTTAACTACCAATGAATCTTTAACGTGCGCGAAATAACACGGGGCCTCCTGTTCTTTGCCGATACGAAAGAAATCGAGACCAGGATAAAAGCCACGAAGGTAACAACGGTTTTGAAATGATAAATTAGCACCGCTTGTAGTGGTATGTGAATCTAGAAGGTCTACATCTAACCTACCTACCACCCATATCTCAGTGTTCAGTTCAAACAGAGAAACGATTGGTAGCTAGGTTCATCCAACCTTCAACGGGTGAAAGATGTTCGAGAGTAGGAAAGAAAGGCAGCATTATCTAATGCTACGCACAATATATGAGTTACAAGAAATGTTGGACCTTAGAGTGAAAGAAAGCAAAAATAAAGGACTCAGCCTTAATAGTAGAAAGACAAAAGTAATGGTGACAACAAAGAAAAATACATCATCTCAGTGCAAAATAAAGACAAGTGGAACAATATTAAAACAGATAAATGAATTTAAATATTTGTGAACTTTGTTAATCTCAGACGAAAGATGTATAATAGAGGTGAGATGCAGAATGGCTCAGGCAAAAGCAGCTTTCCAAAAAATGAGGAAGATACTGTGCAATCTATTTTTGAAAATGGAAACAAAAAAAGAATTCCTAAATGTTATGTAGAGCCAGTCTTAACATATGGATGTGAATCATGGACAATACGACAACAGACAAAAAAAACTCACTGGAGGCTGTAGAAACGTTGTTTTACTAAAGAATGTTGAGCATACCATAGGCAGCTAAGAAGAGTAATGAAAACGTTGTGGAAGAGACCAAAGCAAGAAGGGAGCTAATTTCCAATATTAGGAAAAAACGATCATCAATTTTTTGGTCACGAAATGAGAAGGGAACATCTAGAATATATTGTGACAAGTGGGAAAATTGAGGGACAAAAAGGTAGAAGGAAGCAAAGAGAAAAGA
The DNA here is from genome assembly GCA_032433765.1 of Megaustenia siamemsis. Classification (NCBI taxonomy): domain Eukaryota; kingdom Metazoa; phylum Mollusca; class Gastropoda; order Stylommatophora; family Ariophantidae; genus Megaustenia; species Megaustenia siamemsis. The sequence goes on along the minus strand of JAVIAB010000139.1, from coordinate 3,766,407 downwards.
TACCAGACATCTTAAGGGAATGGCTTGGCAGAAGGTCAACAACAGAAATGATAAATAGCTGTCGAGATCAAAAGTTGTAGAGAGACATGATCACCTACGCCAGCAAAATAACTGCTGAACTTCTGCTGAATCTGACTGTGACATCGGCAAAATAACTGCTTAATGTGACTGTGACATCAGCAAAATAACTGCTGAATGTGACTGTGACATAAAAAAAAATAACTGCTGAAATCATACCCAACAAATGAAGAACGGAGAAGGCTCTTGTGGCTATCAACGGTAGCATATCGAAACAAGCTGTATAGTGACGTCACCAGCCTTGAGCTGAAAAACATGAACTTGCTATAATATTGACGTGTGCTTGCAGCAACAGCAGCAGAAGAAAATACGATAAAAATATACCCCATATCTCCCCATACAACACTGTCGTATACAGTAACGTCTACCTATAATTGTATATGGGAGAATCAGCATCTCGGTAGTGAGATTGCTGGAAGGCTACAACTTTAACGTCTCTTCAGCCTCATGCCCGCCACTGGACCGAAATGAAAAATAAAACACTTTCTAAGTTGGGAAAGGCAACGTCTTACGATTATCTATCATAAATGAGATGAACAAAACTTACCTTTTACATTTCATCAACAGATTCAACTATTGTCGTCCAGTTTTTTTCTTTGTCCTTCGCTACTATAATTGAATTTCTGATGTCGAGACCGTTACTTTCCATTATGTCGTCATTCTGTCTGCCTTTGCTTTCATCTCCTCTCAATATGATGGTATTTGTCAGACCTGATGAGCGTGTTGCAACTATTTTGGATGCTTGCTTGCGGGCGCCCGATGACTAAAGGAGTACACTCCTCGTCTTTCGCCCTTAAATGTGGGCGTGTCTGCATTGTGTTGTGGTTTGCTGTATAACTGTGATATTTGCGACTTTCGGCCCAATACATCCGACTTCAGCACGACATTTCTGAGTACCGGGTTGTCTTCCCTATTCGATCCCTACTCGCTTGGCCAGACTAGACAGGTTAGACTGGAGGCACCACGGAATGGTGGAGCAGGGACAGGATGGTTCTGGTTCACCGACCCTAGGCGCAAACAATTCGATGTAGGTCGCTGGCAGCTTTCAATTCTGCTGTTGTAAGGTGCGCTTTAGCCTCCACTATCTTCAATATATCAACTTACCTTGGAGGAATAGGGATAGGGCACAGGAAAGAAATGAAGAGGAGACCAGTGATTAAAGAAAAGAGTGAACATAATTTAATCCGCTCGGTTGCAGAGTACCAAAGTGGGCTATGAGTTGGTTCTCCAACGCGAAACGGCTACGGGTATCAGAGGAACATGATGATGATGCCAGTAACACTGAGGTCATCAGAGGAACAAGAGATGATGCCAGTAACACGGAGGTTATCAGAGTTGTTTACATGAGCGTTAAGGAAAGAATGTACTGTGTGCCCCCATTATACTGCAGTAACCCACTTCTTTATTGATGAGCAACCTTTACCTTCCATCAAATTGTCAGTGACTCCTTGGTTTGCAATGAACGGATTCGTTCATCAATAATTCTCTCAGTGACCTGGTTATCGTGGTTGTGGGAGATCAAGGAAGCAGAATATCATGGTTGTTTTTATGAGGCGATGAAGTCAGTAGCGTGGGAGGGGGGTGGGGGTGGAGACATCGTTGGTTAGTCTTGAGGAAATGAGTTTCCTGGGGAGCAATGATGGTTGAGGTGCGCGTGGCTGTTCAGCTAAAACCACTGTTTGGCTAGCTCAAAAGAAGGCGTACAGAAAACCACTGTTTGGCTAGCTCAAAAGAAGGCGTACAGAAAACCACTGTTTGGCTAGCTCAAAAGAAGGCGTACAGAAAACCACTGTTTGGCTAGCTCAAAAGAAGGCGTACAGTTTTCGAAACCCGCGGTAGACAGTGAGAATTATCTCTATCGGGGGTGAAATAAAAATCCCGAGTCTCACACATCGCGATGACTACTTTGGCCAAGTGTCCTTCTAGTTCTATCGTGAGCCCCCCGACATACACCAGCAACGATACTATGTGTCGTCAAGATAGTGGTAGAGGTATGTTTACAACACTCGGGAAAACAAATCACAAATTGTCAACATCGTGGCTTGTCGCTGTGTCGAGGATCGGGCTGTCTATTGTTCTGTTGTTTTTGTTTCTGTTCTTGACAATTTATGATTTTTGTTGTTTTGTTTTGAGTGCTGTAAACATAGCTCTTCCACTGAAATGATTCGCTGATCTATCGCCTCGGGAGTTTCCCTCCATATTAATATTCATTGATTATTAGTTGTCTTCTTACTCTTATTGAACGGGGATGATTATACTGGAGAACGATGATTTCATTGCAGCAAATAAGTGGTCATTTCTGGTTAGAGCAGTTGTTTCATACTAGGGACGAATAATAATAAATGAATATTATTATAGCAGGAAACTTCCGGGGTGATACTCAGCAAATCAATTCAGATGATGAAGAGGTATGTTTACAGCACTCGGAAAAGTGACAAATAATCAACAACAGAAAAAAAAGAACAATATATGGGCCGAAGCAGGATCGAACCCGTACTCAGTGGCACAGCGCCCTGCCACGAAAAGCCCAACGCTAGGGAACACTATCGTAGAAATGTGTATGGTCTGTGTGGACAAAATAGTTTTTTTTGTGTGTGTTGAAATATTAGGTGGTTATTCTTGTGGAAATATTAGGTTATTTTTGTGGAAATATTAGGTGGTTATTTTTGTGGAAATGTTAGGTGCTTATTTTTGTGTAAATATTAGGTGGTTATTTTTGTGTAAATATTAGGTGGTTATTTGTGTGGAAATATTAGGTGGTTATTTTTGTGGAAATGTTAGGTGGTTATTTTTGTGGAAATAGTAGGTAGTCATTAATGTGGAAATATTAGGTGGTTATTATTGTGGAAATATTAGGTTGTTATTTTTGTGAAAATATTAGGTGGCCATTTTTGTGGAAATATTAGGTGGTTATTTTTGTGGAAATATTAGGTGGTTATTTTTGTGTAAATATTAGGTGGTTATTTGTGTGGAAATATTAGGTGGTTATTTTTGTGGAAATGTTAGGTGGTTATTTTTGTGAAAATATTAGGTGGTCATTTTTGTGGAAATATTAGGTGGTTATTATTGTGGAAATATTAGGTTGTTATTTTTGTGAAAATATTAGGTGGCCATTTTTGTGGAAATATTAGGTGGTTATTTTTGTGGAAATATTAGGTGGTTATTTTTGTGAAAATAACCACCTAATATTGGGAGAAAGAGATGGTTATATTCCTAGAAATGAAACGGAGATGACAATTAAGCATGTTATGATAAGAAAATAGGAAGAAAGCCAAAGAAACTGTCAGATAGTCAGTGTGGCGTGTAGGGAATGTATTATTCAAATCAATTCACATTTTTTATTTTCAAATCGTTTTTTTTTACTATCTGATCGACACTACACCAGGCCTCTAACAAGAAATCCGAAATAAATTTGAAGCTGGGTGAACCTAGAAGCCAATCGGTCAGAGGAATAAACGCGATCTCTCGTCCACAGTAGATAAGTTAACAAAACTCACTGGCCGGTTTTAGCTCCTTGGTATAAGGAGCAAGAATTCCACCGACATAAAGGGAATAGGGTGTTACTGTCCATATGTCCATGTCTTTTGACACGTTCCTTTTTTGTGTAATATGGTCAGTATTACGCCAGTGCCACCTCTTTCCTTGAAAAAATTGGTACTCATTTAAGGCTGGGTGAACCTGGAAGCTCCTTTTATCAGGATCAAACCCAACCTCTTGATCCGAGTATCAATCGAGCTATCGCTGCTCCTTGGGGATATTTTTGTCTTCTTAGCGTACACCCGTTAAGTGGGCTTACGTGCGTTGTGTTGGTAGTTTACGACTAGTCACGACATCCGCAACTTTCAGTCTGGCACATCCGTTTCAGCTTTGACACATCCGTATCAGCTTTGGCACATCCGTTTCAGCTTTGGGACATCCGTCTCAGCTTTGGTACGTCCGTTTCAGCTTTGGTACGTCCGTTTCAGCTTTGGCACATCCGTTTCAGCTTTGGCACATCCGTTTCAGCTTTGGTACATCCGTTTCAGCTTTGGCACATCCGTATCAGCTTTGGCACATTTTCTTAACACCTTTGTCACGGCAGTAGCTAATTTGATCTTTGTTTTTCAACATTTAACTGTCAAGTGTTCTTGAAGCAGAATGTACACATGGCCTCTTGTTTTTCTTCGTTATCTGAGAGGTCTCGATCCCGCAACTCAGAGGCCCAAGGGAGGGTACAAGAGAGAAGAAACCACGGGCTCGAAATGAAAAATCTCCACGTCTCTGATGGGATTCTACCACGTAATCTTCTTGCCCAGGGACCCCCGTCACGCCACGTGACGTAACGGTGTTAGTGATCATCGTTTTTACAGACCTTCAGCACATCATTTTTGGGGTAATGTGGTCGGTATACCCGCGCCGCTTTACATTCACTGAAAAAAATCAGGTACTCATTTAAGGCTGGGTGAACCCGGAAGCCATTGATCAGGATCGAACCCCTTTTGTCCTTTTAGTGCAGTTCGCTAACCTCTGACTTCTCGCGGGTCTCGGGAGTGAGTGTAGGAACTTACAATGGACCGTTACATGAGTCTCAATGAACGATCAAACTGATTCTTATTTAACAAACAAGAAACTGATACCCTAACAATAGAACTATGTAAAGTAATTGGATAATGTACACGAACTATTGTAGCTTTCCGCCATTTTTCAGATAAGTGTTTGGTTATTTCTGCTGATATTTCAATGAACCAATAAAAAAAACAACTGGTTTGCCCATCTAGAAAGAATGTCGTCTGATTCCTTACCATACAAAGTGTATATTGAAAGAAGGGAGGGGAGGACCAGAATTTTATATCTCCCTCGACACCCGAACGGTTACTATTAGAAGTGAAGAAAGAAATAAAAAATGAAAAAAAAGAAGGAAAGAAAGAAAGAAAGAAAGAAAGAAGAATTGATATTTCTTCGTTTATTTGAAAATAGTATTTGCCTATCATGTTGATGTTTATATATTTGTTGTTTTGATCATGATGAAGGCTTTTTTGCCGAAACGTCGCTGTTTGTCTCCTCTCTTTACTAGTTTAACTGCAAGTTACATTTATATGTTTATTCTAACAATACACGCATGTTATTAACAATCTAAACAAGAGTAGAAACTTGTGAGTCTCTCAAATTCTGTCTTGCTAACTTTGATAAAATAACTGATAGCCACAGAAAAAAAAGGTGCATGCATTGCAGACAAAAAAGTAAAACTGCTAACAGACAATAAAGATGTAATAGATAGATGGCAAGAATATATAACAGAACTATTTCATGTTCAAAGGGACAAGAAACCAGTTATAAAATGTACATCAGGCTATACAATCTTAACATCGGAGGTGGAAAAAGCTATAAAAACAATGAAGAAAGGAAAAGCAGCAGGACCTGACAGAATACAGATAGAGATGATACAGGCACTAGAAGATTTTGGCATTGAAGTGATTACAGACATATGCATTGACATATACCACACAGGATACATACCAAATGAACTAAAACATAAACTTTCATTGCATTGCCTAAAAAGAATGGTGCAGTTGAATGCAATGACTTTAGAACAATAAGCCTAATGAGCCATGTTACAAAAATCTTGCTAAAAGTTATACAAGGAAGGATTCAGAATAAAATCAATACTGAATTAGATGAGCAACAATTTGGATATAGGAAAAATTGCCGTACAAAAGAAGCCATATTCTGCATGAGAACATTAATCGAAAAGTACACAGAAGTAAACAAACCAATATATGCCTGCTTCATAGACTACACCAAAGCTTATGATTGAGTACACCACAAACAACTTATAGAATGCCTAAAAGAGATACATCTAGATGACATGGACATACGATTAATATGTAATCTATACTGGGAGCAAACAGCAATAATAAAATATAACAAAGAGAACTCTACACCCATTGATATAAAAAGCTTATGATTGAGTACACCACAAACAACTTATAGAATGCCTAAAAGAGATACATCTAGATGACATGGACATACGATTAATATGTAATCTATACTGGGAGCAAACAGCAATAATAAAATATAACAAAGAGAACTCTACACCCATTGATATAAAAAGAGGAGTAAGACAAGGATGCATCCTATTACCAAGCTTGTTCAATCTATACACTGAGCAAATCTTTAAAAACATCATAGAGATGCAAAACCTACAAATTAATGGAAATATAATCAATAACCTAAGATATGCTGATGATACTGTACTACTAGCAGAAAATCCTAAAGATCTACAACAATTACGTAATGAAATAAACATGATAAGCAAAAAATATGGACTAGATATGAATATCAAAAAAGACTAAAACTATGATCATAAACAAAGAAAATACTTAAAACCCACAAGTAAAAAAAAAAAGTTAAAATAAGGGGAGCCGCGATAAGGAATAGACCTTGAGACAGTTCAGAACTACAACTACCTTGGACATACTATAACCAGTGATGGAAAATGTACAACTGAAATAAACAAAAGATTAGGAATGGCAAAAAGTAATTTTAATGTCATGAAGAACATACTAACATCAAAACAAATAACACCACGGCTAAAACTAGAATATCAAATTGTTACATCTTCTCAATATTCCTATATGGTGCTGAAACATGGACATTAGACAAGAAAACAGAACAGAGAATTGAAGCCTTTGAAATGTGGATATATAGAAGAATAGGTAGAATTGGATGGAACGAAAAGAAAACAAACGATGAAGTCTTAAAACAACTAAAAATGAAAAGAGAACTACCAAGCTCAATTCAAACAAGGCAAATGCTATTTTTGGGCCATGTTAAAAGACACAACAGCCTACTAAAAGTAATCCTGGAGGGGAAAATACAAGGTAAAAGAAGCAGAGGTAGACCAAGACTAACATGGACGAGTAACATCAAAATAGGGACAAATCGGTATATGACAACCTGCACCATCAAAGCAAGAGACAGAGCAGAATGGCGCTCCATGGTAGCCAACCTTCGTTGCGGAGACGGCACTCGATGTTGATGATGAACTGGTAGTTAAATAATGGTGGGAAAAGAATATATGCAAATATAGGCATTCACATGTTAACTATACTTTACTGTCAATGAGTTAGCTGGACGCGTGTCCTGTGATTGAAGATGAAGAGGCTATAAGATGGGAGATTTAAATAACGCCTTTATAATATCAGATATGTGCAAGGGAGAGAATAATGAAAGAAATTTAAATATTTTTTCATACAGATTACTTTCCCCTATTCGAAATAAATATCAATTGAAATACTTATTTTATTTTGACAAAATTGTTTTAAAATTACAGTTCACGAATACTTTTGCACCAAATAAAAGCCCATCGCCCACTGTGGTTGATTTACAAATGTAAATGTGTCCTGTTTAGTGTTAACCGCTCATTAATTTAGTATGGCAGCGTTGAATCAAATCACAGTGTTATAGTTACGATCTAATATAGCCTTGATGACACAGTATTGTCTCGTCAAGGAAAGACACATAGAGGACATTGTCCTGTAAGGTTAAACTGATCATATCACGTCAAGGGCAGACAAGAATAAGACATTGTCCTGTAAGGTTAAACTGTTCATATCACATCAATGGCAGACAAGAATAAGACATTGTCCTGTAAGGTTAAACTGATCATATCACGTCAAGGGCAGACAAGAATAAGACATTGTCCTATAAGGTTAAACTGTTCATATCACATCAATGGCAGACAAGAATAAGACATTGTACTGTAAGGTTAAACTGTTCATATCACATCAATGGCAGACAAGAATAAGACATTGTACTGTAAGGTTAAACTGTTCATATCACATCAATGGCAGACAAGAATAAGACATTGTACTGTAAGGTTAAACTGTTCATATCACATCAATGGCAGACAAGAATAAGACATTGTACTGTAAGGTTAAACTGTTCATATCACATCAATGGCAGACAAGAATAAGACATTGTACTGTAAGGTTAAACTGTTCATATCACATCAATGGCAGACAAGAATAAGACATTGTACTGTAAGGTTAAACTGTTCATATCACATCAATGGCAGACAAGAATAAGACATTGTACTGTAAGGTTAAACTGTTCATATCACATCAATGGCAGACAAGAATAAGACATTGTACTGTAAGGTTAAACTGTTCATATCACATCAATGGCAGACACGAATAAGACATTGTACTGTAAGGTTAAACTGATCATATCACGTCAATGACAGACAAGAATAAGACATTGTACTGTAAGGTTAAACCGATCATATCACGTCAATGACAGACAAGAATAAGACATTGTACTGTAAGGTTAAACCGATCATATCACGCCAAAGACAGACAAGAATAAGACATTGTACTGTAAGGTTAAACTGTTCATATCACGTCAATGACAGACAAGAATAAGACATTGTACTGTAAGGTTAAACTGATCATATCACGTCAATGACAGACAAGAATAAGACATTGTACTGTAAGGTTAAACTGATCATATCACGTCAATGACAGACAAGAATAAGACATTGTACTGTAAGGTTAAACTGATCATATCACGTCAATGACAGACAAGAATAAGACATTGTACTGTAAGGTTAAACTGATCATATCACGTCAATGACAGACAAGAATAAGAAATTGTACTGTAAGGTTAAACTGATCATATCACGTCAATGACAGACAATAAATAAGAGATTGTACTGTAAGGTTGAACTGATCATATCACGCCAAAGACAGACAAAATTCCCAAGGCGAACCAACCAGCCTGTCCTTGATTGAATGTAATTAAGATTACCTGCAGTAATGTACTCTGTGTTCGATAATTTTCTATGCAATCGTTCTGGCTATATTCCCACAGAAAACTGCTCATTAATGTCAGTTACTGAAAATAGCCTTGCTGTTATAAACACAAATCTCAAGCAAATGTAGAAACAACAAATCAAGTCTATTTATTTTATGTTGCAGTCCTGGGTCATGTCACGTCAGTGTCAGGTCAAAGGTTCCCTTCTGGCAGTTCACGTGACACCGATGACGACAGTGATCTACTAGATAATACGTAAGTTTTTAGTTAAAGCTTTTTGCTTCGCAATTCTCTCATTTCGCTCTATTTGTTATTGTTCATCTTTCAGTTTAGCTCTCTGTCTCGCTTTCCTTCTCTTTTTTTTTTCACTCTTTTTGTTTCTGTTTGTTTGTCTTACTCTCTCTCTCACTGATTTCCCCCTCTCTCTATTCTCTCTCTCTCTTTCACTAATTCCCCCTCTCTCTCTCTCTTTCTCTCTCTCTCTCTCTCTCTCTCTCTCTCTGTCTCTCCATTATTTTTTTTTCTTTTGTACTTCTTTCTTTCCCCCTTAATTCTATCACGCTTACGAAAAATACACTAACCATGGGACATAACCTCGACCGAATCATTTAGATGTGAAAATTTATCACGGTTACGTACCCTTACATTTAATTTTGCGGCATCAAAATTGATTGTCCTTTATCAGAATATCAGGAATTAGCAGTTGTGGATTTATTTCAACAAATTATTCTTAAATACTATTTGATTTTAGATGACCAGTCAACTTGCTCGCAGTTGTTACCTCGTTCATGTCATTGCAAGTCGGGTACTAATTAGCAGTGACGACTCAACAACTTTCCAATATTTGGATCGGCATAATTCTCTCTTCTTCTCTTCTCTTCTCTGGTCACCAATCAATCAAGCTGGTATAGATTTAAACTCCTTCTGAGGAACTGGTTGGTCTCGTTGCAAGACGTCGGTCTCGAGACAGATAGTTGTGAGTTCAAATCCCGGCTGCCCCAGTTATGATTGTTATCTATGATTTCTCTCTGCGACAACCACCCCTGGTCTCAGCAGCGAGGCCCAGCTTGAAACGTCAATTACTCATCAACGGGAAAAATATATAGATGTTTCCGAAGACAGAGTTATCTGCCTGTGCGGTGAAGGACCCATGTGCACACGGCTACCAGGGAAAAACTGATCAACACGCAAAATTCAATTCCTAGACTCTGTGGACTTCGCCTGAGGTAAAAAATGGCGAGCGGAAAAAAGAAAGAAAGAAGAAAAGATCATTTTGACCTGATGAAGGCCACCAATTAAGTTTTTCCATTTTGCCCAAACAATGGATATTGATAACAGCGTGGCACGAGTCATCACACAGTTCATCAAAGAATAAACCTTCTGTACCTTTTTCATCATATAACATTTAATTTTGTTATGTGTGTGAGTACACTTATGTGTGTAGGCATATGATATCACATGCCATGTCTTGTGATGATAACGATTAACTCATCCATACTCATCTACCTTCTCAATCCTTCACTTGACCTTTCTTTTCTTTTTTTTTCTCAGAAATATCTCTTTCTGCTCTCAAGTACCTTCCTTTTCCTGCCCTTTTGTGCCTAACTTCCTATTGATCGGTCCTGGCGGCAATCAATTTTCTAATGCTTTCCTCTTCGTAAGGGTAAAATAACCCATAGAAATACTGCCTTTACTGAGAGTATTACACAACATACCCTTTTTTGGAAACCCCAGGGGAAGAGACAAAGAAGAAAACCAACAAATTCTTGGAGAAGACAGGTGAAAGCAAAGATAAAGATGATGAGGAAGACATGGAAGGAATGATCTTATACATAATTTAACATAAAGTCTTAACAAATGGATGTGAATCATGAACAATAGGACAACAGACAAGAAAACCGCTGGAGTCTGTAGAAATGTTGTTATACAGAAGAATGTTGAGAATACCATGGACAGCTAAGAAGAGTAATGAAAATGTTTTGAAAGAGGCCAAAGCAAAAAGAGAGCTAATTTCCAATATTAGGAAGAAACAATCAATTTTTTAGCCATGTAATGAGAACAGCTGGAATATATTGTAACAACTGGGAAAATTGAGGGACGAAGAGATAGAGGGAAGCAAAGAGAAAAAATACCAGACAGCTTAAGAGAATGGCTTGGCAGAAGGTCAACAACAGAAATGATAAATAACTATCGAGATCGAAAGTTGACATGATCACCTACGCCAGCAGGCCTGGTATTTGATGATGATCTTGTTGGACCAGACGCCAGGAATCCATTGCTTGCAGATCTGTTCTCAAGAGGTCACAGTTTGAACCCTGTTATCCTCGCTAAAAGTAAGCATCCTACAACTACGCTAATCCAATCTCCCTGTATTAGTCTTTTATCATTGATCATCATCATCAAGTTCCGTGCATGCTGGCGCAGGGGATCATGGCTCTCCACAACTTTCGATATCGACAGTTATTTATCATTTCCGTTGTTGACCTTCTGCCAAGCCATTCTCTTAAGCTGTCTGGTATCTTTTCTCATTGCTTCCCTCTATCTCTTCAATATTTTCCAGCTGTTCCCTTCTCATTACATGGCCAAAAAATGATGATTGCCTCTTCCTAATATTAGAAATTACCTCTCTGTTTTCTTTGGCCTGTTTCAGAAATGTTTCATGGCTCTGCTTAGCTGTCCATGGTTTTATCATTTATGCATTACTTGATTTGCTCATTTCCATCTTTCCAGGGAGATCAAATAAATCCAATTTTTTTCTTTTATATAATCACAATGATCATAAGAAGCTGTATTTTAAATATTTTTGTGGTTAAATATGAAATGTTTTCTTATCTTTTATTTCGTGCTACAACTACTACATTCATATACAAACGTTTACTTTACGCTGAAAAATTGACGCTTTGTGTCTGGTGTCACAAAATGAAACCACTCACATAAAATATCAATTTTAAGAATGAGGGAATGTTCCAGGCTCATGTCACTTTCATCTATAAATACTGCACGGTTTCAAAATTAGAACTAAAATGACACTTTTGTGATAAATAAATTCAATGTCATTCTGTCAATTACTGTCTCTAACAAAACTGTAATGTCAATGTCCTAAGGTGTTTCTGAATTGTATTTCTGACATCTACATATTTTTTTAAAATGTTATGTTCCCTTCAACTGAACTTAAATGTATGTTATCGCAATAACATCTTTTACATGTCCGATATATGGAACTTCACATACAGAAACATATACTCGTTTAGTCAAGTTGCCTTCTTGTTCTTTAGAGGACTGTGTTGCATTATGTTTCCCACCATGCGGCCCAAAAGATGCTTATGCGACCCAAAAGATGCTTTTCAAGCACTCATTCCTTCGAGATTGTTTCTTTAGCAGCTCATGTAATCCGACCTGAAGTTATGTGAGACTAACAAGAAGCCGTTATTTAGTTTGAGGTTGTCTCTAGTTTTCTTCCTCTTGAGTTGTGCGCCGGCCAGAACTAACATGCTGCTCTTAACGGCATTTTAAAAATAAAGGGTTTCTCTGCCCCTCACTCTTCTTTTTCTCTATCAGATTCTGCTTCCTGGGCATGCATTTGGTTTTAATTATTGCATGTATACTGACATTTCTGATCCTTATATTTGTGCATGAGGCAGATGCCAAGTGGTAAGGAAAAAAGAAGGAAGGAAGAAGGGAGGAGGGAGGGAGGGAAGGATGAATAGAAAGAAGAGATGGAGGGAAGGAAGGAAGGAAGGAGGGAATGAAGGATGGAAATTTAAGGAATATGTGTTTATTTATTTTATTAAGTAAATTCACTTTTATGGTACATAATATATGCATACTAGAATGCAGTCTCGTATCTGGTATATTCTAGAAGACAATGAGTCAAAAAAGTCAACAAATCGACAGTCACCAAATGAGGTTAACTAGTTAGTATAGGGGCAACATGGCTAGACAAAGAGAGGTAATCAGATCGACATAATAGTGAAACAGTGAACAAACATATACATTTAAATTCAGTTCTTGAGTGGACAGACTGAATGACGAAGGTGATGATGGTAGTTTGTAGCTAATTATGAGGTAACATTTATTGTTAACAATCAAATGCCAATTAAATACCAAGGAAGTCTAATAACAAAAGACAATTCATAAGCAGCAGAAATTAACAAAGATATATTAAAGTTGGTCAAATCATGGGACAACTATCGCCACTATTGTACAACAAGGAAATAAATAACACTAGAGGCAAAATGGTTGCTCTACAATACAGTCTATATTCCAACAACTAATGCCGGTTATGGACCCTAGATACAAGAAGAACAAGAACAATAACCACTTCCGAGATGAAATGTGTTAGACGAATGGCAGGAAACTGCCTGAGATATAAGATAATGAATGAAGAAATGAGAAAACAGCTAGGAATAATTACCCCTACAGAATACACAAAGGGACTACAGATAAACTGGTATGGCCGCGTGATAAGACATAAATATTATATATATATATTATAAATAAGACCACAACACGAGTCTTCAGTAAACGTTGTGAGAATACCAGACTCAAGATCCGACCACGAAAATGATGGATTGACGGGATATTAGAAACACTGGGGAAACATAACAGAAGCAGAGGCAATAGACGAGCAAAAGACCGCAAATTGTATCTACCCTCGACGCTGAAAGGCAAATGAGGAAGGAAAGAACGTTTCCCTCTCTCACACCCATTTCTCTCTCCCTTTCCTCCTTCATTCTCTCTCTCTCTCTCCCTCCTCCTTCACCCTCTTTCACATCCATTTCTCTCTCTCCCCCTCCTCCTTCACCCTCCATCTCTCACACCCATTTCTCTCTCTCCCCCTCCTCCTTCACCCTCTTTCACACCCATTTCTCTCTCTCTCTCTCCCTACTCCTTCACCCTCTCTCACACCCATTTCTCTCTCTCTCCCCCTCCTCCTTCACCCTCTCTCACACCCATTTCTCTCTCTCCCCCTCCTCCTTCACCCTCTCTCACACCGATTTCTTTCTCTATCCTCCTCCTTCACCCTCTCTCACACCGATTTCTTTCTCTCTCCTCCTCCTTCACCTTCTCTCACACCCATTTCTCTCTCTCCCCCTCCTCCTTCACCCTCTCTCACACCGATTTCTTTCTCTATCCTCCTCCTTCACCCTCTCTCACACCCATTTCTCTCTCTCTCCCCCTCCTCCTTCACCCTCTCTCACACCCATTTCTCTCTCTCCCCCTCCTCCTTCACCCTCTCTCACACCGATTTCTTTCTCTCTCCTCCTCCTTCACCCTCTCTCACACCGATTTCTTTCTCTCTCCTCCTCCTTCACCTTCTCTCACACCCATTTCTCTCTCCCCCTCCTCCTTCACCTTCTCTCACACACACTTCTCTCTCCCCCTCCTCCTTCTCCCTCTCTCACACCGATTTCTTTCTCTCTCCTCCTCCTTCACCTTCTCTCACACCCATTTCTCTCTCTCCCCCTCCTCCTTCACCCTCTCTCACACACACTTCTCTCTCTCCCCCTCCTCCTTCTCCCTCTCTCACACCGATTTCTTTCTCTCTCCTCCTCCTTCACCTTCTCTCACACCCATTTCTCTCTCTCCCCCTCCTCCTTCTCCCTCTCTCACACCAATTTCTCTCTCCCTTTCCTCCTTCATTCTCTCTCTCCTCCTCCTTCACCCTCTCTCACACCCATTTCTCTCTCTCCCCCTCCTCCTTCTCCCTCTCTCACACCAATTTCTCTCTCTCTTTCCTCCTTCATTCTCTCTCTCTCCCCCTCCTCCTTCACCTTCTCTCACACCCCTTTCTCTCCCTCTCTCACACCCATTTCTTTCTCTCTCCTCCTCCTTCACCTTCTCTCACACCCATTTCTCTCCCTCTCTCACACCTAATTCTCTCCCTCTCTCACACCCATTTCTTTCTCTCTCCTCCTCCTTCACCTTCTCTCACACCCATTTCTCTCCCTCTCTCACACCTAATTCTCTCCCTCTCTCACACCTAATTCTCTCCCTCTCTCACACCCATTTCTCTCTCCTCCTCCTTCACCTTCTCTCACACCCATTTCTCTCCCTCTCTCACACCTAATTCCCTCCCTCTCTCACACCCATTTCTCTCCCTCTCTCACACCCATTTCTCTCCCTCTCTCACACCTAATTCTCTCCCTCTCTCACACCCATTTCTTTCTCTCTCCTCCTCCTTCACCTTCTCTCACACCCATTTCTCTCCCTCTCTCACACCTAATTCTCTCCCTCTCTCACACCCATTTCTCTCTCTCCCTCCTTCACCTTCTCTCACACCTAATTCTCTCCCTCTCACACACCCATTTCTTTCTCTCCCCCTCCTCCTTCTCCCTCTCTCACACATCCATTTCTCTCTCTCCCTCCTTCTTCGCCCATCCTCTCACACATCCATTTCTCTCTCTCCCTCCTTCTTCACCCATCCTCTCACACACCCATTTCTCTCTCTCCCTCCTTCTTCACCCATCCTCTCACACACCCATTTCTCTCTCTCCCTCCTTCTTCACCCATCCTCTCACACATCCATTTCTCTCTCTCCCTCCTTCTTCACCCATCCTCTCTCACACCCATTTCTCTCTCACCCTCCTTCTCCCTCTCTCACACATCCATTTCTCTCTCTCTCCCCCTCCTCCTTCACCCTCTCTCACACCAATTTCTCTCTCCAGTTTCCTCCTTCACCCTCTCTCTCCTCCTCCTTCACCCTCTCTCACACCCATTTCTCTCTCTCCCCCTCCTCCTTCTCCCTCTCTCACACCAATTTCTCTCTCTCTTTCCTCCTTCATTCTCTCTCTCTCCCCCTCCTTCTTCACCCATCCTCTCACACATCCATTTCTCTCTCTCCCTCCTTCTTCACCCATCCTCTCTCACACCCATTTCTCTCTCACCCTCCTTCTCCCTCTCTCACACATCCATTTCTCTCTCTCTCCCCCTCCTCCTTCACCCTCTCTCACACCAATTTCTCTCTCCAGTTTCCTCCTTCACCCTCTCTCTCCACACCCTTTCTCCCAAACTTCATGTGTGGAATCACTAGACTCAACTTGACCCGCTTGGCGTCACTGAATGTGTCAATGACCCCAGCGAACCGAGCTCTTCAAAATGGAGGTCCTAAAACGAACAACAACCACTTCAGCCCCTATCTTGAATGCCTGCACTACATACCCGAACTGTGCACTTGAAGTCATACAACCACAAATTACATTCACTTATTCTCCATGTTTACGACTCACCCCTGAGACAGACATATCCCTATTGGATGCTTCTCCCACAATTCATTGCGTGAACGTCTACGATAATTGAAAGTGTCCTTTCTTCAGCGCCGTGCTAAGTTCCTCCGTCACGGATCGTCTACACGACCATTATGATAAGAATAATAGTGAACATTAGGTACACAACCTGTGTCCTGGTCTCACGTAATTGTCCTGGTAATTGGGTGTTAAGTAAATAAACAGGTGAACAGGGATTGCTTTGTGGGTGCTTTTATTGTTCTCGGACTTATGTTTTCACCGATTCGTGTTGCTGCTGGACGTGGAACAGATTTCCTTATTTTATGTTTCCAGTTGTGTATAGTTCGTGCAAGAGAAAATGATTCACTGTATGTTGTTTAGTCGTTGTATACGATTTTTGACGATTGTGTGTTCCGCTCTGGTTCTCTTTCCCGCAGCCGACGACTAATAAAGTAGTGCATTGTCCTCTTTGTCATCTGCTCTTGAAAGGATTAAAATAAGCATAGAAAGTGAGATATGATGTCTAGCCCCCTGCGGAAAAGAAAGCAATAAACAGGAGGTCCCGTGTGCACTCGCGCACGTTAAAGAAAATTGACAGTTAAAATCGAAATAAGTAGGATACAGATACGGCAGCTGCATATACACACATACATATAATACATTCATGGGAGAAATAAAACCTCTGTCTCGAAAACTAGGACTGCAGTTGACAAGCGGTCGGCATTCTCCAGTCCTATAGTACCCAACCACCAACATTTCCGACAGTCCCCAGAAATGAGATAAATGACATACAGATAGTTTATTTTCCTTGTTTTTCTTACTTTATTCGTGTGGACTTACATTTGTTTTAAACGTACATTCATAAACCAAAAGGAAGAGTGAGCGATAGAGAGAACGTGAAATGGGCGGCAATGAAAAAGAGAGAGAGATAGTGTGTCACTTGTCTCTCTTTCTGATCGTACCCGTGTACTTAAATCTTGCAGCTATCATGAATCCCTCCAGTACAAAGAACGTTTGCACTAATGTTGCTCGACATAACTGACAATTCCTAAGAGCGAGATTTAAGAATACACTCGACATATCTCCATCAACGTGTGTTGTACAGAAACAAACAAAATTCGAGAGCTCCGACACGTGGCGCATGATGTTAGTGCCCATGAATTTTAAATACCTTCAACACATTATTTTTGAAGTAATGTGGTCAGTATTACATCCGTGCCGATTTTCTTTCCTAGAAAAAAAATCCAGAACCCATTTATGTTGGATGGACCCAGAAGCCATCGATCAGGATCGAACTTTTGTCCTTAGTAGTCGAATTCACAACACAAACTTTTGCTACCAAACAACGTATTAGAATCATCAAACAAAACCATTGACGTTATCCTATTGAATTAGCTATGGGGGTGTTCAGCATGTCAAAGTAGTCCATTGCCCTTTCACGTTAAAAATCAGCCAAACTGGCAAGTCTGTCGGTACGTTCATTACCTCTTACATCAGTGTGCACTGGCACAAAATTGAAGCAGACACTTGTTAGAATAGACCTACCCAGAGTCTGTAACCACTGTTGTCGAGTAAAGCCAGTTGAAATGTTTCTGAGTATACTCCTTCTGTCACTGAGGAAACACACATGTTTATAAGACTGTGTCTTAAGCCATGCTAATGCTTTGTAACAGCCATCATTTCATCAGTTAAACTACTTGTGGTCAGTGCGAAAGCACAACTGTCTTCCTTCACAGTTCTGCCTCCAACAAGAGCCGTGAAATAGCCCACGAGCTCCATGCAGTAAGTAAAGGTAACGTAAGGGAAAATTAAAGGTAAAGGTAAAGTAAAGGTAAATTAATGTTAAAGTAAATGTAATTTAAAGGTAAAGTAAAGGTAAAGTAAAAATAAAGTACGGGACTTCAATCGGTGTCATAGCATGCGAGTTTTCACCCATATGTGCTCGGCCGAATATCCAGAAGTTTTCGGAGACTTCTGGATAGTGTCGCTTCAAGCATCGAAACTCACGATGCGAGGCGGCATTCCTCACCTTCCCAGACTACTACCCTGGTACCCATTTCTGTCAGCGGCGGGGTCGACCGCGGCGGTATTTTTGTCCCAACCAGGAGTATAATTCACACTGCTGCCAGCGGGAATCGAACACGAGTTGTCGTCGGTAGCCCAGTCGGGTGGGTTTCCCAACTAGGCTACACAGACCTCCCATACATACATTAAGTGTTGAATAACAGACCTATTTGAGTAAATGCGTCGCAATCAAAAGAGATCTCCAAAATCAAGTCCTCCACATCATCCGCGGCGACCACGGAGTTTTGTTGTCTATATTCTCTGCCTAGTGTGATGACGACGAGAAAGGACGAGCTGCACTTTAACGTTCTCGAGCCCATTCTTCCCCGGCTCCTATGTACTCGATTGAACACACCTGCTGAGCGATATCCATAAACATCTCTATCCACAATTTTCTTCTTTTTTAAACCTGCTGCCTTTTGTACCCATAAATTCACGATATAGCGGATAATGCTGGGCTGCACTGATTTGAAGGTAGGCACGTACTCAGTAAGGGAGCCGCGATAACTCAGTGGTTAGTGAGTGAACTGGACTACAAAGGACAAGGGGTAGGGTTAGATCCTAACCCCACGGCTTCCGGATTCACCCAGCCTTAAATGGGTACCGGATTTTTTTTCTGGGAAAGTAAAGCGGCGTGGGCGTAATACCGACAACACCACCCCAAAAATCATGTGCTGAAGGTCTGTAAAATGTATGGTCACTAACACCATATTCCCTATACGTCACTTGGCGTGACGGGGCTCTTTACTTTTTTTTTTTTTTTTTTACATACTCGGTAAAGTCTTATTCTGTTTATCATGATGGAGCAATTGAGGAGATAACGCACCGCCTTCAACTCGGCATCTTTTGTGTACTCAATGATGATGTGCGTCACCTTCAACTCGGCATCTTTTGTGTACTCAATGATGATGTGCGTCACCTTCAACTCGGCATCTTTTGTGTACTCAATGATGATGTGCATTACCTTACACTCGGCATCTTTTGTGTACTCAATGATGATGTGCGTCACCTTCAACTCGGCATCTTTTGTGTACTCAATGGTGGTACGTATTGCATCGTATGAAGAAGGAAGACTCAACAAATGACCCGGAATCCGTAGTCATGAATAGACTTCGCGAATGTCATGTCAATGTTGGAGATTCCAAAAGAGTATTTTTAAAAAAAATTACGTATAAACCCAAAGAAGACTTATCAAGCAAGACTACACCGATCGTCATTAGTCACTTACACGTTGGAGGGATAAACTTCGGGAATGATCTGAGCACTTATGGATTTGTTCTATGTGCGATGAGGATAACCTATCGTCTAAACTAAACTAAACTAAACTAAACTAAACTAAACTAAACTAAACTAAACTAAACTAAACAACTAAACTAAACTAAACTAGCAAATCATTTCAGAGGAAGAGGTATGTTTGCAGCACTCGGAAAAAAATTACAAATAATCAACAACAGAAAAATAAAAATGGTCCGAAGCAAGATCGAAGCCGTACTACTTGGCACTGCGCCTTGCCACGAGGAATCAAACACAACAACCAACTCAGCTAACTAAATCTTTAGATGTCATTGGCAATGTATTTCACGCTGGTGGTCTCATGACTATAGCATAGGGTTACGAGCACAACTGGAGAATAAGTTGTGTAGCTATATTTTCCTATTAAGCCAAATATCTCCTTGATAGGGTAGGGCTGAATACTTACGTTGCAGACAAACATTTAGGACGAAACAGCACGAAATAGTAGTTTCCTGTGGTTTATACTGAAGGTAATTAATAAACTAAACTAAACTAAACTAAACTAAACTAAACTAAACTAAACTAAACTAAACTAAACTAAACTAAACTATTGAATTATCTCCTCCTTCTATTTTGTGATTGATGAAAACAATTTTAACAATCTCTATTTTTATCAAATAAATTAATTTATGAAATTTTCAACGAAAAATCCAAAGCTTAACTCTGACTAGTTTCACATCGTCTGCTTTTTGTTAGCAAAAAAATAGTTGTAGAAATGTTTAGATATCATTCCCTTTAATTCGGGATATTTGCCATAACACTCAGACAGTTGTTATCTTTTGCCCACTTCTGAAAACATTTTTAGCACAAACTGAACTTCTGGTAAACAATTTGTCATCCCGTTTTATCTGAGACTAAACTGGCCCAGGTGTCAGCTAGAAATCTCATTTGAATATATACGTTTAGTTATGGGAAGATAATAAATGCATTCTCACTTCATACGTTTCACGGCTGGAGATAGGCAGGCTCTTCTAACTGAAAGTTGGACCACTTCATCCGGGAATCTCAGGGGATCTCAAACTGTCGGTGTGGGGGCTCATTGGAGTCCACATGGAGTGTTTGTGTGACTGACTGTTTGACCGTCAATTTGGATGTGTCGAAATTATTTTGTAAGTTATTTTCAAGCAGGAATATAACAGAGGAGCTGAATTATAATCTGTGGGCTTGATGTTACAATCTGTGCGCTTGATGTTACCATCTGTGCACTTGATGTTACAATCTGTGCACTTGATGTTACAATCTGTGCACTTGATGTTACAATCTGTGCACTTGATGTTACAATCTGTGCACTTGATGTTACAATATGTGCACTTGATGTTACAATCGGTATACTTGATGTTAATATGTGTGCTTGATGATACAATATGTGCGCTTAATGATACAATATATGTGCGCTTTATGTTACTATCTGTGCGCTTGATGTTACAATCTGTATACTTGATGTTGATATGTGCGCTTGATGTTACAACATGTACACTTGTTGTTACAATACGTGCAATATCAAAGGCAGTTGAAGAAAAAGATCACAAAAGGTGAAGTGCCATAACTTGTGTGATGTCTTTTGGGAGTGAAAATAATACTTCATCATGCAAGGTCAAGGTCTAGAATAGGAAACGACAGCTCCCGTCACCGATGGTTGACATTTTTGGATGAGATGAGATGAGATGAGATAGATAAGGTGAGATAAGATGAGATAAGGTGAGATAAGATGAGATAAGGTGAGATAAGATGAGATGAGATATGATGAGATGAGATACGATGAAATAAGGTGAGATGAGATGAGATAAGGCGAGATCAGATAAGATGAGATAAGGCGAGATCAGATAAGATGAGATAAGATGAGATGAAATGAGATGAGATGAGATGAGATAAGATAAGATGAGATAAGGTGAGATAAGATGAGATAAGTAGAAATAAGGTGAGATACGATGAGATAAGATAAGATGAGATGAGGTGAGATGAGATGAGATGAGATGAGATGAGATGAGATGAGATGAGATGAGATAAGATACGATAAGGTGAGATGAGATGAGATACGATAAGGTGAGATGAGATGAGATGAGATAAGATTAGATGAGATAAGATGAGATGAGATAAGATAAGATGAGATAAGATGAGATGAGATGAGATAAGGTGAAATAAGGTGAGATAAGATGAGATGAGATAAGATGAGATAAGGTGAGATAATATGAGATAAGAATAGATAAGACAAAACAGAGAACGACATGGCATTGAAGTAGTCACAGAACGTATAAGTAACAGACCTTGATGTCGTTGTAACTATAACATAGAAATCCCAGATGCGTGTCGATTAAGGTTTCTATATCAGCGATAATCGGTGAGCTGACGTAGTCCAGACTGTCAATTCTCTGATGTTTTTAATTTTCTGCCTTCTGCTTTGGTTTGTTTTTGTGTCACACTTCAAGAAGATCGTATCACGTCACGTTTAGTTCCCTCACGCCGATAACATTCGATATCCGTTTTAAACATTAGCTTGTTCTCCTTTGTTCCGCTCAATTAATTCAGCAATTAATTATTTTCGTGTATGAATTTACGCAATGAAAGAATTTCATCGAAATTTTCTATTTTCATCAAATGAAAAACATGGCAGTAACAAATCGTTGGCAATTAATGTTATAAAACATGGCAGTAACAAATCGTTGGCAATTAATGTTATAAAACATGGCAGTAACAAATCGTTGGCAATTAATGTTATAAAACATGGCAGTAACAAATCGTTGGCAATTAATGTTATAAAACATGGCAGTAACAAATCGTTGGCAATTAATGTTATAAAACATGGCAGTAACAAATCGTTGGCAATTAATATTATAAAACATGGCAGTAACAAATCGGTAGCAATTAATATTATAAAACATGGCAGTAACAAATCGTTGGCAATTAATATTATAAAACATGGCAGTAACAAATCGTTGGCAATTAATATTATAAAGCATGGCAGTAACAAATCGGTAGCAATTAATATTATAAAACATGGCAGTAACAAATCGTTGGCAATTAATATTATAATACATGTCCTAAAGTGCAACATCGAACTTGTTATACTATATGGAAACGAGCCAATGACGATATGCTGATCAACACAAATGACATTATAATCAAAATGAGTTGTGGTTTATCAGAAGAATGCTACATATTCCATGGATAGCGAAAATTACAAATGAAGAATGTTTAAAATGTGCTGAAGAAACAAGAAAAATGATAAAAATCATAAGGAAGAGACAATCTACATCTATAGGACAAGTTATGAGAAAAGAATGCATTGAGAATACTATAACAACGGGCAGAATGAATGGAAAGAGGAGCAAAGGAAAACCGAGAGAAAAATATAATGAACACCTTATCCAAATGGCATAAGAAAAGATCTCCGACTGAAATGATGACATGTATGAAAGTGATGTGGAGAGAGATGTTTGGCTACGCAAACCGGGATGGCACCTGATGATGATATGAATTTACTTGTAGAAAAATGTTTGTGCTCCCCCAATTAACTGATGCTAGTCTAGAACGTTCTATAAGGCTCTAGAAGACTGAAGACCCCTGCCCTTAACGATTCTGGTGAATAGAGGTCACATTATCAAAGGTTGTAACCTGTACAGGCCTCGCCGGATCCTCGAGCAGGACTAAACACACTTGACCGTCAAAGGTATTAATCTCTCCATCAATCTGACTACAGCGAGGCCTTGTGGTAATGTTGTGACCGCCAGTTCCCATTGCTGGCATGCCCCTTTCCCCCGGGATTAGTGGAGTAGTGATACATCCTACTGGAGCCGCTGACATCGTCAGTCATAGCGGGAAATGACAGGTGGCAACCAAACAAATCGCCCTCATTTCTAAGTCACGACTGTGTATCCCCAGCATGCAGAGTAACCAGCAGGAAAATATTAAAATATTCATGTTTGGTTCTTCTAACGAATCAACATATCTTTTTACGCTGGCCAGGTTTTATGTCAAAACTTGATTTGTGTTTAAATCAAACTATTTTGGCTAAAGACCAAATCAGTGTTCATTAATTGTAAAAAAAATTATATCATGGAGTGCCGTCTCCGCATGGAAGGTTTGCTACCATGGAGGGCCATTCCGCTCCGTCACTTGCTTTGATAGTGCAGGTTGTCATAGGCTGACTTGCCAATCTTTTGATGTTACTCGTCTATGTTAGTCTTGGCCTCCCTCTATCTCGTTTACCTTGTATTTTCCCCTCCGAGATTACTTTTAGTAGGTTGCTGTCTATCTTAACATGTCCCAAAAATCTCATTTGTCTTCTTTGAATTGTCTTTAGTAGTTCTGAAACAGTCTCACTGAGATACCAGGCCTGAACATGTTAAGATAATCAATAACCTTAGAAGTGTTGATGATACTGTATCACTAGTAGAACAAAATAAAGATCTACAATTACTTAATGAAATAAACATGATAAGCAAAATGTATGGATTGTATGTAAATATCAAAAAGACTAAAACTGTAATCATAAACAAAGATAATACTCAAAACCTACAAGTGGATATCAAAGTTGAAGGAATAATACACGTGGGGACAGTTCAGAGCTACAACTACCTTGGACATACTATAACCAGTGATGGAAAATGTACAACTGAAATAAACAAAAGAACAGGAATGGCAAAAAGTAATTTTAATGGCATGAAAAATATACTAACGTCCAAAACAAATAACACCAGGGCTAAAACTAAAAATATCAAAATGTTACATCTTCACAACAATCCTATATGATTCAGAAACATGGATATTAGACAAGAAAACAGAACAGAAAATTGAAGCCTTTGAAATTTGGATTTGTTGAAGAATAGGAAGAATTGGATGGAAAGAAAAGAAAACAAAAAATGCAGTCTTACAATAATTACAAATTAAAATGGAACTACTAAATACAATTCAAACAAGACAAATGCGGTTTTTGGGGCATGTTAAAAGACACAATAGCCAATTAAAAGTATTCTTGGAAAGGAAAATACAAGGTAAAAGAGGCAGACCAAGACTAACATGGACGAGTGACATCAACAGATGGACAAGTCAGCATATGACAATCTGCATTATCAAAGCAAGAGACAGAGTGGAATGGCGCTCCATGGCAGCCAACCTTCGATGTAGAAACGACACTGAACAATGATAATGATGAGTTATAAAAGAAATATACCCACATTAAATTTGGTGTGCATCCATATAGCTTTTCAACGCTTGAGCATGTACAGGGATTTATTCCTTCAACTAACATTATAGTAACATTGTTTAGCCACGGACGTGTTCTGAATTTCTTATAAACTAAAGTTATATATAGGCAGCGAGTGACTTGTGTTTTCCTCATCATCAGCATGTGCCACTCCGATTGACGTCGACGATCATGCCCTTCCAGAATTTTCTACCCACAGTGCATCTCATCATTTCTGTTGTTGACCGTTTTCCATGCCATGACACCAAGCTGTCTAGCATCTTCTCACCTTGTCGTCCGCTATCTCTCGTTCCCTGTATTTTACCAGTTGAAATAAAGTTTTCAAACTTTCCTCTTCTCATGATACGCCCAAAAAATATTTATTATTTCTTTCTGATGTTTTTTTTAAAGTGCTGCCTTTTTGTGTTGGCCTCTTTGAAAATGTCTTCGTTGGTCTTTTTAACTGTCCAGGGAACTCTCAACATTCTCCTTTTTCTTACAATGAGACAATACAACTTTGGTTTGCAAACTTGTCAATATATGAAAACAAACAAGTCAACGGTGATTGTTGGAAGCTCAACTTGTTCTCTTTTTGTTTCAAACGATCATCTCGTCAACAGTTATCTGTTCTTACAGTGAGGTACGGTGAACAAAGTGAGGTGAAGTGAGCGAGATGAGGTGAGGTGAGGTGGGGTGAGGTGAAGTGTGACGGGGTGAGGTGAAGTGAGCGAGATGAAGTGAGGTGGGGTGAGGTGAAGTGAACGAGGTGAGGTGAGTTGCGTGAGGTGAAGTGAACGAGGTGAGGTGGGGTGAAGTGCGTGAGGTGGGGTGAAGTGAACGAGATGAAGTGAGGTGGGGTGAGGTGAAGTGAACAAGATTAGGTGGGGTGAGGTGAAGTGAACGAGGTGAGGTGAGTTGCTTGAGGTGGTGTGATGAGAGTTGCTTGAGGTGGTGTGAGGTGAAGTGAAGTGAGGTGGGGCGAGGTGAAGTGAACGAGATGAGGTGAGGTGGTGTGAGGTGAAGTGAACGAGATGAGGTGAGGTGGGGTGAGGTGAAGTGAACGAGATGAGGTGAGGTGGGGTGAGGTGAAGTGAACGAGATGAGGTGCGTGAGGTGGTGTGAGGTGAAGTGAACGAGATAAGGTGAGGTGGTGTGAGGTTGGGTGAGGTGTAGTGAACGAGATGAGGTGAGGTGGTGTGAGGTGGTGTGAGGTGAAGTGAACGAGATGAGGTGAGGTGGTGTGAGGTGAAGTGAACGAGATGAGGTGAGGTGCGTGAGGTGGGGTGATGTGCAGTGAACGAGATGGGGTGAGTTGCTTGAGGTGGTGTGAGGTGAAGTGAATGAGGTGAGGTGAGTGAGGTGGGGCGAGGTGAAGTGAACGATTTGAGGTGAGTTGCGTGAGGTGGTGTGAGGTGAAGTGAACGGGATGAGGTGAGGTGGTGTGAGGTGAGGTGAGGTGAAAAGAACGAGATGAGGTGAGGTACGTGAGGTGAAGTGAACGAGATGAGGTGAGGTGCGTGAGGTAGGGTGAGGTGAAGTGAACGAGATGAGGTGAGTTGCGTGAGGTGAGGTGAGGTGAAGTGAGGTGGGGTGAGGTGAAGTGAACGAGGTGAGGTGCTTGAGGTGGGGTGAGGTGAAGTGAACAAGATGAAGTGAGGTGGGGTGAGGTGAAGTGAACGAGATGAGGTGAGGTGAAGTGAGGTGGGGTGAGGTGAAGTGAACGAGGTGAGGTGCGTGAGGTGGGGTGAGGTGAAGTGAGCGAGATGATGTGAGGTGCGTGAGGTGGGGTGAGGTGCGTGAGGTGGGGTAAGGTGAAGTGAGTGAGGTGAAGTTAGTGAGGTGAGGTCCAGTTGAGTGTGGTGATGTAAGGTGAGCGAGGTGAGGTAAGGTGAATGAAATAACGTGAGGTAAAATACATGAGGTGATGTGCGAGAGGTGGAGTGAGAGAGGTGAGGTGAGCACGGTGAGGTAAGGTGGGTGAGGTGACATGAAGTAAAATGAGCGAGATGATGGATGGATGGGAAGATGGAT
Source organism: Megaustenia siamemsis (assembly GCA_032433765.1). Taxonomy (NCBI): domain Eukaryota; kingdom Metazoa; phylum Mollusca; class Gastropoda; order Stylommatophora; family Ariophantidae; genus Megaustenia; species Megaustenia siamemsis. The sequence goes on along the minus strand of JAVIAB010000139.1, from coordinate 3,739,740 downwards.
GGGTCGGAGGGTGGGTGGGTGAAGTGAAGAATGAATTGGTAGATCGGTGGATTGATGGATGGATGGATTGATGGATGAATGGATGGAATGATGGATGGATGTATGGATTGATTGATGGATGTATAGGTGGGTGGATGGATTATTGGATGGATTGATGGATAAGTGGGTGGATGGATGGATAGGAGGGTGGGTGGGTGAAGTGAAGAATGAATTGGTAGATGGATGGATGGATGGATGGATGGATTGATGGATGGATAGGTGGGTGGATGGATGGATAGATGGATTCATGAATGGATGGATGGATAGATGGTGGATGGATAGATTGATGGATGGATGGAAATGTGGGTGGATGGAAGATAGGTAGATAGATAGACAGATATACAGATATACAGACAGACAGACAGGCAGGCAGATAAATGGATGGAGGGATGGATGGTTGGAGATAGGGGAATAGATTGATGGAGATGGATAGATAGAAGGTTAGATGAATACATGATGAATGGATAGAATGAGGGATAGGTAAATAGATGGATGTATCGAGAAATGGAAGGATTGATGGATGGTTTGCAGTTTACATAGATAAACAGACAGGCAAGCAGACAAACATACAGGCAGACGGATAAATAGACATACCTATCTATAGGTTGATAGACAGATGACAGATAGACAGACAATCAAACAGACAAATAGTGTGTGTGTGTGAGGGAGAGAGAGAAAAAGAGAGAAAAGAGAGAAAGTTCTCAGGTTTAATGCGTTGCCACTCAATAACACATGTACACAATGGAGATATTATTCCACATTTCTCCCATAGTTAATTAACTGCTCCTTTCTCTTTCAAATACATTGTTAGCAACACGCACAATTTCCAATGTTAAAACTAACAGACTTCTATTCACACCCCATGAGTTAACATAGCCCCATTGTTAGAGATCATATTCTCTTACAGAATGTGAACAACTTGATCAGTATTCAACCTACAATGACAGTTTATTATATTTTGTGGTTGATATAATGGACTCGGATGTCACATCTTGTCATTGTAAGCGGATTCAAAACAAATAAATGAGTCTGTTTAATGAGTTGGGCGAAAATAAAAAAAATATCGGAATTATGTTATTAAATTGTGGAACATTTGTTAATTAACGTTAAATGTGGCCTTCATACTACTCTTTCAACAAAACTAGAACACGCTGTGATCAATTCTATAACAGTTAAAAAATAAACGGGAAAGAGCCCCCTCACGCCAGGTGGTGTATAGGAAATATGGTGTCAGTGACCATAATTTTTTTATAGACATTCGGCACATGATTTTTTGGGGGTAATGTGGTCGATTTTACGCCAGCGCCGCTTTACTTTCCCAGAAAAAATTCCAGTACCCATTTAACAAGGTAAAACAGGCAGAGGCAGATCAAGACTAACATGGACGAGTAACATCAAAAGATGGACAAGTCAATCTATGACAGCCTGCACCATCAAAGCAAGAAACAGAGTAGAATGGCGATCCATAGTAGCCAACCTTTGTTGCGGAGAAGGCACTCGATAATGATGATGATGACCCATTTAAGGCTGGGTGAACCCGGAAACGAGGAAATTAGAGAAATCGCCAATCAACCACTAATATCTTCAGTAATAAAGAAAAGACGAACGTCATATGTTGGACATGTGATAAGAAGGGATAATAACCGAATAGCAAAGCAAGCCCTCATGTGGGAAACAACAGGTAAGAGGAAAAAAGGAAGATCCAGAGAGACACTGAGAAGAACATTTAGGAGAGAGGCAAGAGCAGCAGGAATCGGTTCCCTCAATGAGATAGAGCTGCTTGTACAGAACAGAGACAAATAGCGAGATTTGATAAAATATCTTTAAAAGAAAACTGCTAGAACAAAAATTCAGATGAAGGAGTATCTTGGTCTACGCCCTATGGGCCGGCTACAGCTCGAAAGGCCAATAGATAGATAGACAGATAGATAGATAGATAGAACCCGGAAACCGTGGATTATGAAATTATATAACGGGCTAGTGGTAAATTATTCACCAGAACTGCCTGTGTTTCTTTTCTTTTGGAGGTGAAGTAGAGACTCAAACACGTTTCTCACGTTGCGACTCCACAACGTATGTGGCGTGAATCCTGTAAGAGACCCCAGCTGAAGAAGCGCATCGGGTGGAGACAATTCAATATTGTCACATTGCATTTGTTAGAGACACTGAAAAGAGAAAAATATTATCCTGGACCTGGATTTCTAGTTAGAAGAATAGCGAGTCGGCTTTGCTCCATAAGCAGTCATTTTTGCGTCTAGATCGTTCTCAGCGCCAACCCCGGTTCTCATACTGGCCTCCATATACAAAGTACTCATAATTTTCACTTGCATTTTCGGTGACAATTACAACCTAAAATAACATCTAAGTGGTTGAATGGGTCGTGTCTCACTAAACAGTGATCCATGAAACCAATATAAGACACATTCTAAAGATAGGAAAGGACTTACGGGCAGATAATTATTTCCAGGTTCTTTATTTCTCAAATTGACAAACGTGTAAATCCTCACTCGAACAGACCTCCCGAACACACTGCTCAAACAACGTGGGTTACGCCGTTTTAGCCGCTTACACTGTATGTAAGATGGCCGCATATAAAAAATTAGATTAAGGACAACATATGGCAAAAGAATTAGCGACACTTCCAATTACATGCGTAAAGGTAAAGTACGAGACTTGAACCGGCGTCTTAGCACGCGAGTTTACACCCATATGTGCTCGGCCGCCTATCCAGAAATGTTCGGATATTTCTGTATAGTGTCGCCTCAAGCATCGAAACTCAGATGCGAGGTAACATTCCTCACCTTCCCAGGGTAATACCCTGGTACCCATTTCTGCCAACGGCTGGGTCGACCGTGGGGTATTTTTTTTTTCCAACCACGAGTACAATTCACACTACTCCAAGCGGGAATCGAACACGGGTTGTCCGAACGTCGGTAGTCCAGTTGAGTGGTTTTCCCAACTAGGCTACCGAGGCCCCCGAACATGCGTATGTAAAGGTGGCATGTTAAAAGACATAACAGTTTACTAAAAGTAATCTTGGAAGGGAAAATACAAGGTAAAAGTGGCAGAGGCAGACCAAGACTAACGTGGGCGAGTAACATCAACAGATGGACAAGTCAGCCTATGACAACCTGCACCATCAAATCAAGAAACAGATCGGAATGGCGCTCCGTGCTAGCCAACCTTCGTTGCTGAGACGACACTCAACGAATGAATGTAGACGTGACATGTAGACTCAACGTTAACCCTGCAGCCTAGGAAAAAGATATCTGTAGATCGTAATCTCTGGAAACATACTCTAAAGCTCCAGCTAAAAATATCAAACTGACTTTCTTTATTCTTTGATACCAGACCAGGGAGTCAATAATAGGTGCTTACGTCATGAACGAATGCATTTTAGAGGCTTTAAACCTTCAAGAGATTGTGTCGATCTGCCGATCTGGTCAGTCAGGATTTTATTGCACCTTGCAATGTCACGCTATTTCATTGCATTGATAACTTGCTTTGGGGACACCATTAGTGTTAACGCTGGATTGTCGAGAAGGAAACGTTGAAGTTGCTCTGTAATCATGGGTCTATATTTGTTATGTCTGAAATCACTCGCCACTTTGAAGTTAGATCAGTAGTAAGACGGCGGTGCTTACTATACCCTCCCTCCCCTTATGTTGTTCATTACATACATGGACTATACATGCAACTTAGCCAACCCATCGGAGACAGTTGAGATCAACGAGCTTCTATTTGCAGACGATTAAGTACTAATACATGGAAAGAAAAGAAGATCTACAAAAACACTAAAATAGATTCGACAGCACAGGCACAAAATACAACATGAAAATCAATATCAACAAAACAGAAGTCATGAATATCGCAAAAGAGAAACATAACACCAACATAACTATAGACGGCAGACAACTAAAACAGGTAAAGAAGTTTAAATACCTAGGAAGTCTAATGACAAACGACAATTCACAAACAACAGAAATGACTCAAGATGTAACAAAGCTTGTCTAATCATTGGACAGCTATCACAACTATTGTCCAACAGCGAAATACTCTATAGGCAAAACTGGCATTCTACAATACAATCTTTATTCCAATGTTGTGCTTCAAGACCTGGACCCTAGATGCAAAAACAATTTAAAAAAACACTTCCGTGATGAAATGTGTAGACGAATGACAGTAAACAGCCTGAGAGATTAGATCGGAAATAAAGAACAGAAAAACAGCTAAGAATAATCCCCGTTATATAATATATAAAGAAATAACAGATACAATAGTTTGGCCACGTGATAAGGCAGAAATACCAAAACACAACACAACGAGTCTTCAGTAAACGCTGCGAGAACACCAGACCCAAGGGCCGACCACGAAAAAAGATGATGTGACGGAATATTAGAAACACTAGAAAACAAAGCAGCATTAGACGCTAACAGATGAGCAAAAGACCGCAAATTGTATGTCCCCTCGACGCAGAAAGGCAAATCATGAAAGAAAGAAGATATCTGAAGTCAAGTTAGGTATGATTCGGTTGTTGGAAGAACGGAATAGATGTGTGTATAATCAGCGAGATACATGAAATATAAACACAAATGCTTATCGTCATGGTCTTGGGTGCACTGAACACGTATGGACCTTCCCTGAGTGAGGTGAGGTCAATTTCACAATATCAGTAATAATGACCAGTGAAACAACATATAACAACCAAGCCTTGTGACATTGTGTAGGGTCGACACAAACCACTTCTATCGGTCGCTTGCAATCTTTCCTGTTCCCAACGACCGGGTTAATCTCTTTTTAAATCTCCTTCCAATTTTGTTTCGTTAAATATCAGTCTCTAGTCATCCATGTTTTCCACTGACAAATCAATAGTATGGAAGCTCTAGTTATGTTATCTGCACAATCTTCAATGGTGAAAATCCCAGCAAATTTCAATTGTTGCGGTGACGTACATCCGTCACAGGATCCATTCTGGGTAAAAAAATACGCGGTGGAGCAGTTGTTAGCGAACTTGTTTACTGTAAACAAGATGTCGAATTAAGTTTTTCTGAGTTGACCAACCCTTCAATGGCTACAGCTATATTTTCTTGGGAAATGAGGAGGTGGAGATCAGTCTGACATAGTGCTGACCATATGACTAAATATGTTCATGGTTTTTTTTGTTCTAAATATGATAATTAAGATCGTACAGACCACGATGGAGGCGTGACTGGGTTGAAAGTCAGCACTGACTGTTGCTGTTCTTTAATTTAATGACCTTCTACATGTCACTGGCTGTCTATGTATCAAATGTCTCTCCACCGTTTTCTGTCTCCAACACACTTGATATATTAAAACTAGATGCTATTAGACATCTCTTGATATTAGTTGTCAATAAGGTCTTTTTGTCTTCGATGGTTCTCTCCATGTCCCCATAGTACAGTGGTTCCCCAAGAACGTGCCGCGTCTTGCAGATCGCCAGCAAACTTTAACAAGGATACCGCGCCGAGGATATTGTCCTGTCTCTAATCAGTGACTATAAATCATACAATGACAACATCCATTAAAAACGTTAAATAAATAAACGAGTTTCTGCAAGAGAGTGTTAGTTCTCTCATTGCTACCACCCTATATATGGAAGTCAAGTAAATTAATGTTCATGAATTTACCCATACGATCGTAACTCCTACGAGAACTCCGTCAATATATTTATCAGCATGGAAAAGTGAACCCCGGGTGTCAAATATTTGAGAATCACTGTTGTAGTATGACCTTCAGGGCGGTGTAATGTCTCTTCTTTTTTTTTTGCACTCAAGATGTTAACCTCACCTAATCAACATTTCATATTTCATTTCTTATTTTCCAGAAACTTTCTTGATCATTGTGTTGTTTCGTCCTGAGTCAGTCTTATCACTGTGGCTATTTTTTTATTTAATTGATATCATTTATAATGTAACAAACAAAAGCAAGCAAAGCCTAGTGCTGATACATTCATCATTATTGAGTGCCGTCTCCGCATCGAAGGTTCGCTACCATAGAGCACCATTTTGCTCTGACCCTTGCTTTGATAACGCAGGGTGTCATATGCTAACTTGTACATCTTTTGATGTTACTCGCCCATGTTAGTCTTGGTCTGCCTCTGCCTCTTTACCTTGTATTTTCCCTTCCAGGATTACTTTTAGTAGGCTGCTGTGTCTTTTAACATTCCCGAAAAATCTCATTTGTTTTGTTTTAATTGTGGTTAATAGTTCTCTTTGAATTTTTAGTTGTTGTTAGACTTCATTGTTTGTTTTCTTGTCTTTCCATCCAATTCTACCTATTCTTCTATATATCTACAATTCCATGGCTTCAAATTTCTGTTCTGTTTTTTTGTGTGTGTAATGTCAATGTTTCTGCACCATACAGGTAATATAATGCAATCCTTTATATTCATTATTATTTGTTTATATTTGAGGATTATATTTACAATAAAGAATATATTTTAACCATTTTAGTTCTTTTTTTGTTAAATGTCTTTTAACAATAATCATTTTGTGTTCAAGAAAAAAAAAACTATGTTCTCGACTCCTCGTCGATTCTCCTACTCATCGTTGTTAAATAAATCTAATTTTGTTGCGTCAGGATTTATAATCATTTTTCTATATTTACGCCTTTGGTCCCAGCATGTCCGACTTCAATGTCACATTTTATTACTACCAAATTGCCTTCCTCTTCACTCTCTGCTTACTTGACCCGACTGCTTAGACTGTTATCGAAATGAATTATAATCTCTATCATTTAGGGTTCTTTAATCATGACAGCAACAGTCAACTATGAGGAGCTAATCTTTTTCAGTACAAACTCTGGCCGGCCATTTCATCCCTTTCCTAATGAATAATTAAAAAAAAAAAAACAACCACACAATATTTCAACAATGTATGTTTGGTTAGTAAATCTACAATTAATTCCTCATTGCACAATGCAACTCCCTTCCAAAACAAAATACATTGTTAGAGAACGAAAATAAGAGAAATTAGAGGAAAAGTGGAGCCCGTTTGTGGACTATTTCTGTCACAAGTATCCAGTGGACACAGCTGGGGAGCTGGCGTGAGAGTGGAGAAAGTTCATTTGGAAAGTCTAGGCAGCACGAGACGTGGGTCATGGTCAATTTGTTGACTTGTATTGGGTTGTGTGAGTGTCATGTGATCGATCATGATTAGTGGGATTAGGGGGAGGATTGGATTGTAGTAACTTTCTCGCAATATTGAGACATTGGTAGACAGACAGACAGGCAATAGGCTGGCAGGCAGATAGACAGGTAGGCATGCAGGCAGATAGGCATGCAGGCAGGCAGGTAGACAGACAGACAGGCAGACAGACAGGCAGGTAGACAGACAGACAGGCAGACAGACAGGCAATAGGCTGGCAGGCAGATAGACATACATAAAGGCAGACAGACAGGTAGGCATGCAGGCAGGTAGGCATGCAGGCAGGCAGGCAGACAGACAGGTAGACAGACAGGCAGACAGACAGACAAACAGACAAACAGGCAGGCAGGCAGACAGACAGGCAAACAGACAGACAGAAAGACTGACATACAGGCAGGCAGGCAGGCAGGCATGCATGCATGCAGGCAGGCAGGCAGATAAAAACTAGATTAGATTACATTTGAATGGATGGTTGGACGAATAGATAGATGGATGACTGAGAATGGATGGATAAACAGACCGCAAATATACAGGTAGGTAATTAGGTAGGCAAGAAGGTGACGGTGGTCAGACGGGTAGATTGGTCGGCATAGGATTGGATTTAGTTGTGATGAAAGGTTGAGTGTGTGGATTGACTGATAGGAGGATTCATTTATGGAAGAACGGATAGACGAACGGATGAGTGGATTTGCAGTCAGAGAGCCAAGAAGATAAAAAAGAGAGAACGAAAGAGAGAGAGAGAGAGAGAGAGAAAGGGAGAGAATGAGGTTGGTTCGCCGGTAATCAAAATGAAGTCTATTAATGATAATTGAAAGGTTAAAAAAAAAAATAGAATCTGACGCGACAAGAAGTTAGACTACTGTCGGATCGAGTGTTTCACCGAAGTGGAGGCGTCACTTCATTTCTTGGGGAACACTCACTGATCATGAATACGAATTTGGCGCTAGTACATGGAGGTCGTGCTGCCCGCGACGCCCGTTACAGCGACCCGAGCGTATACATCATGAGTTGCGCGCCTTTTTAAAAAAAAAAAGCAACACGTTCACTAGAACAGTCGGAACGATGAAGATGAACACTTTTTTGGTTACTAGGAAGGTGCCTGAGCTGATATGGGAATGCCCCGCCCGCAGTGATGTCGTTCCGTTCTAAAGAAGTCAAACTGGATCTTTGCTAAGGTTGCATCGCAATTTATATATTATTTATAGTAGAAACAACCAATAGCCTATACAACAAAGAAAGAAAGAAAAAAAATAGACGATATAATGATTTGAGTTATGTTTCAGATTAATATTAAATAAATAGGCGAATATATATCTTCTTCTTCTACCTTTTAGCTCCCAGTGGAGCATAGGCCTTCGACAAACTCTTTCCAAGTCGTTCTGTTTCTTGCCATTCTTTAAAGATCATTCCATGTCTTCCCCATCATCTTCATCTCTGCTTCTATCTGTCTTCTCCAAGAATTCCCTGGTCTTCCTCTTTGTCTTTTTCCCTGGGGATTCCGAAAAAGGGCCTGTTGTGTAATACTCTCAGTTGGCTTCCGTAGTGTGTGTCCTATCCAGCGCCATCATCTTCGCTATATCTCTGTATCCACTGGTACATTTCCATAATTCTATGTTAGTGATTTTGTCCTGCCATTTCCATCCTTTTATTCTGCTTAAGCTTCCATTAATGAAAGTCTGTATCTTCATTTTAGTTGTTCTCCATGTTTCACAGCCATATAATAAGACTGACTTAACATTGAAAATAAATATTTTTATTTCAGTATTTAACCTAATTTCTTTGGACTTCCATATGTTTCCCAGTGAAACAAATGCTCCTCTTGCTTTTGATGTCCTTATTTTGGTATTAGTTTCTGTTCCTCCAACTTTATCTATATTACTACCCAGATATATGTAAGATTGTACGTCTAGTAGATATATTTCTCCTATTTTTATTTGGTTATTGTTAACTGCATTAATTCTCATAAATTTGGTCTTATCTCTATTTATTTTCAGTCCCATATGTTGTGATTTCTCATCAAGTGTGCTCATTTTATCTTGCATATTATGTGAGTTTTAAATGAAGACACAGGACCACCAATAATGCAGAGTAAAGTGGAGGACGCAATTCAACACATGAAAAGAGGCAAAGCTCTAGGTCACGACAATATAACAATCGAAGAGATAAATGCATTAGGAGACCTGGGGGTACTAGTCATAACAAAACCACTCAATGACATATATAACACTGGACACATACCTGAATTTCTACTAAAATCTATCTTTGTAGCCATACCGAAGAAATCAGGCACCACTGATTGTGAAGACCATCGCACAATTAGTCTCATGAGCCATATGGCTAAAATATTACTTAGAATCATCATGAGGCGTGTAAGGAACAAAATAAAACCAGAAATAAGTGAGGAACAATGTGGATTTGTGGAAGGAAAGGGCACCAATAATGCAATATACATCTTAAGAACATTGATAGAAAGATCTATAGAGGTAAAGAAAGATCTATATATGTGCTTTATCGACTACACGGAAGCATTTGACAAAGTAAGCATGTGGAAATAATCAATATGCTGGAGAAATTAAATATTGATGGCAAGGATCTGCGAATCCTAAAAAAACATGTACTGGCAACAAACAGCAGCAATACGAATTAACAACCAAACAGGGCAATTCCAATATATAAAACAAGGAGTCAGACAAGGCTGTGTTCTGTCGCCTGATTTGTTTTCACTTTACAGCGAACATATTATGAGATCAATAGTAGACAAAAAAGGAATTGAAGTCAACGGTCACAACATAAATAATTTAGGATATGTGGATGACACAGTATTAATAGCAGAGACAGAGAATGAGCTACAAGAAATGATAGATATAATAGTAAAAGAAAGCAACAAGAAAGGTCTCAGTCTGAATAGTAAGAAAACAGAAGTAATGGTTATATCGAAGAAACAATCATCACCATAATGCTGCATAAAAATAAACAAGACAAATCTTAAACAAGTGCAACGTTTGAAATACTTGGACACAGTGATAACATCAGATGGAAGATGTACCACAGAAATAAAAAACAGAATAGCTCAGGCCAAAATAGCATTTCAGAAAATGAAAAATATCTTATGCAACAAATCTATGTCAATAGAAATGAGAAAGAGAGTTCATCAATGCTATATAGAACAAATTCTGACCTATGGAAGCGAATCATGGACAATAGCCAAACAAATGAAAAGACGATTAGAGGCCACAGAGATGGGATTTCTCAGAAGAATGTTGAAAGTTCCCTGGACAGCTAAAAAACCCAATGAGAAAGTTCTCAAAGAGGCCAACACAAAAAAGTGAGCTCTTAAAAAACATCAGAAAGAAGCAATCAACATTTTTTGGGCACATCATGAGAAGAGCAAAGTTGTAATACGTGGTTACAACTGGCAAAATAAAAGGAAAGAGTGATCATGGGCGACAAAGCGCGAAAATACTGGATAGCTTGATGTCATGGCATGGAAAACAGTCAGCAACAGAACTCATACGATGCACTGTGGATAGAAGATTGTGGAAGGACATGATCGCCAACGCAAACCGGTATGGCACATGATGATGATTATGTGAGTTATATACGAATATATGTAACCAAGTACATATTATGATCATAATTTGGTTATGATAAAACTGAGAATTGTAACCACGAAGAGAAGTAAATTGTTAACAATACCATCATGTGCACCAGCATGGCCTTGACTGATATGGAGGAAACACCTGTCAAGTGGCAGGTAAATAAAATATATCTGACATAAAAACTTAACCATAAATTAAATATCTTGAACCTATAAAGGTACATAATTTAACTATAAACGATATCTGTTGTACCCATAAGGGGACATATCTTAACTATAAATGAAATATTTTGAACCCATAAAGGGACATAACCTAACTATAAACGAACTATTTTTAACCCATAAAATTGCATGAAGACTTTACTAGAGACATAATATAAATATAGTATCTTCGAAGGGAAACTACTCTAGCAAAAGAAGCAGTGCCGCAGTGGCAGGCAAAGATTAAAGTGGTTGAATGCAGAATGTACAATCACAAAGTGTGTTATCACAGAGTGTACCATTCCAGAGTTTATCATCACAGATTGTACCAGTACAGAGTTTATCATCACAGATTGTACCAGTACAGAGTGTATCATCACAGAGTAAATCATGACGACTGAGATAACGTAACATAGCGATCAGCGTAAAATCACCGACATCAGAGCGGCCCTACTTCCTCAAAGACCTGATAAATGAAAAACATTGTACGAAACAACAAGGAACTCTTAAATACCTACAGACGTCGTTACATGGCATTGGGCCGAAGGGCGTCGGCTCACAGACTTATGGATCCATAACAACAACAACATAGTCATGCAACGCTCGATACGGCACACACGAGACTATAAACTTCACGACACATATTGAGCACATACAATATGCTGTTAATGGAGCCCAAGCTTCGCTGTCCCTGCAAGACATCGAGCAGACAGTCTCGATACTTCAACATAAAACAGTCGAATCTAAGATAACTGCTCAGATTTATTGATCCACTTTCAAAGTTATCGTTCTTGCATGTTCAGCTTTATTTCTGCAGGAAAGTTGACAATGTGTGAGGTTCACTTTGGGGCGTATTTGAATATAATGTTGACACTTTTAAACAGGGAAACCATGAGACAGAAAAAGTGCCTTTTTTTCCATACTTTTGTAAATCCATGTATGTGAATATTTATTATTAACAGAGATGCTTTCAAGACAGCTCAAATACATGTCCAATTTTGTAATAAAGGGGCGGATTGTCAGCCCCTAATTACGTCCAGTGTTTGTGTTTGTATTTAGAACCCAAATCATTAGACTCAAATAATGTCCTTTGGCATTCAAATTTCTTTCCTGATTACATAGAAATATCACAGGACAATGAACAAACTGCGAGGCGTTGTCGAGGGCTCTGTGGGTAATTTCTCAAAATTGGTTAATGATTGTACAAGATTGTCAGGATTTTACTTTTTCTGTTTTTGAAATTTAGCTCCGGCAGCCGGAAACTCGCTGCTCTTTTCGATTTTTAAATGCCAATATTTATTTCACATGCGCTACTTGAACACGACACTTACGTTTTTTTTATCGTCGATGTTCGATAGCGAACGTGCTAAATTTCGCATACCTTGGGATTATAGGTCCCTAGAATGGGAAAAAAAAGAAGGGATCACTCAAGAATGTGGTTTGAACCGGGTACCTTGTCATTGTAACTTTTCTCAGCGTTACAACAACCCGTAGTGCCCAGTCACAGCATATCATGTATGAGGGTGATGGTGACACAATGACGAAGGGGAAGTCAAAACAAGAGAGTATTTAAATAATGTAAGGCTGACAGTGTCTCTTTCTGTCTCTCTATTACTCCCTGCGTCACTGCCTCTCTGTCTCTCTGTTACCCTCTGCGTCACTATGCCTCTCTATGTCTCTCTGTTGCTCACTGCGTCACTATGCCTCTCTATGTCTCTCTGTTGCTCTCTGCGTCACTATGTGTCACTCTCTGTGTCTATCTCTTTTGTCTGTTTCTCTCCTCTGTTATAGCCTTCGTTTTGGTTATGGAAGGCCCCTATATCACTGCAATCGAATTAAAGTCTATAATATGCTCAACCGCTCGTGACAGTGGAATCACCCGAATTAATATCTCATCTCCCAAACAAAAAAAAGGTAGCTGCAGTCCCCATCATTGCAGTGTCGGCACACGCCAAAAGACATAAGGCGAAACCGCACAGAAAGTGAACACAGCCATCTGTTCCCCGTCAAACGATATCATCATTCATGGAGAGCAATCGGAATATCGAAACACGATCAAAATGGATGAAACGCACAGCTCACGGTGTGCACAGAGCAATTAACTCAGTGGCTCCGATAGCAAGTCCTCTGTTACATTATGTCTCTTCCCTTTCTGTCTCATCTGTGTCTCTCCGTGTTTTCTGATGTCACAAGATGGAGTTGTTATCCCTTAGACCTTCGGTATTAGTTAGGTACCCTCTATTCGACCCAACAGAAAACAGAACCATTGTTTAGTTCTAGTTTGATAGCCTCTTGACGACCCGACAGAAAACAGAACCATTATTTAGTTCTAGTTTGATAGCCTCTTGACGACCCAACAGAAAACAGAACCATTGTTTAGTTCTAGTTTGATAGCCTCTTGACGACCCAACAGAAAACAGAACCAACCTTTAGTTCTAGTTTGATAGCCTCTTGACGACCCGACAGAAAACAGAATGATCACCCGAATCACTGAGTTGCGAACGGTTTTGTTAGGAAAAGGACTACTTTCCTCCCCCACCCACATACCTCTACAGGACGTGACGTTATTAGTTCAACAAATTCTCTACTTTCCGACTTTCTGTGTTACAGGACACTCAGACTTGTAAAAAAATAATGTGCGTTTTTGTATCGCAGTCTGCAGCAAGCCTGTGACGATTGCAGCTTTCAGCTTGATACGTTCGACTTCATAGCGACACACTTCTGGAATCACATATCTCTTTTCTCTTCGATCTACAATCACGTCACAATGCGGCCTAGTCTGTTTCCTTGACCAACAGATGAAAGTTAACCAAGTCTTGGTCAGTTTTGATTCGCTGTTCCTGAAACTAGAAGTGAGCATGAGTCCCTAACTGCTTTCAGCTTATCCTTTTTCCTGAATTGGTTGTTAATTAGAGCTGAAAGTGTTTGGTGCATATTTTTGGTGTCATCATATACTTTACAAGTGAGGTACACGTTTTCAACAGCATGGACTGAAATGACCAGAAACAAGCAAATGAAAAACTGCAGCAACAAACATTACACGTTTAAGCTCAACGCCAACTCATTGACTATTGCACTACAACAGCGTACCACAAACACGCAATCAATCAGGACAACAACCGTCAGCATGTACAAAATTAACAGCAAACATTACAATCGCTCCGCCCTGTCTCATACAAGACACAATCCTCAAAATTCAGTCATGTTGAAGAAAATTCATTCTCGCTGTCTATTCCCACATTTGCTCCATTCATGCTGAGATCGGGAATACGACAAACATCAGTTTATCTATCATGTCAGCTCATTACGTTACCTTTTCATCGCGATGTCCTGCTTTTTCCCTCGATCCGTCCTCGGCCTATCAAAATGAGCGGCAAAACGGGGACAGCACTCAAAACGCATGTTGACAGAACTCTCCTTGCTCGAAGATCGACTTGTTTGTGGAACTCTTCAGTCGAGTGGCCATCTTGCTGAAGACACTTTCTAACGACATATTTGTCGCGAATGTCTGACAGAAGTACACACTGCTCGAGATCTGTCTCGCCGGCCCCAAAATATATATTTGCATGTGTGTTCTGAGCAGACATGCGCGCAAATCTACGAGGCAAATACTAGCTACACGTTGCATCTTGTGCATTGTTCCACATACTTCCTTCTGTACTAATCGGTTAACACGTGCTTTGCTACACTTGAGAGAGGGTCACAATTTACAACCTAGTTTAGAAAACAAATTGTAATGGCTGTTGCGGTATATAACGAAGGAGACATATTTGAACGGATCGCGCACCGACAAGAGGAAGACAATAAGAGCAAATCAGTCCTTATTTGGCTTTTTTTGGTGCTCTATCCTTATTATGTACTTTGTATTATTGATACATTATTGACTGCCTCATCAAGCATGATGTTTGTCTCTAAGTGCTGCTGATGTGTATTTAACCAGTGCTTTATATAATTCCCTATTTGTATTATTTGTATCCTTTTTCATCTTTAGTATTTGTATAATTCTATATCTTTATCATTTTTATAATTCTATATTTGCTATTATAATGACACAGTTCCGGCAGTGTCCATTCTATATCTTCATTATATCCTTTATTTATGTTTTCCATATTTACACAAGATGATTTATTTCCTGTATTTTAATTCGACTCTTTCTAAAGTTTTATGTCTTCATGAGGTCTTTTTCATGTTGCTATTTCTATATCTGTCTCTTTATGTGCTGATGTCAGTTCTTATTTGTGGTTATGTTCTTTTTTTCTTATCGCTTCATTAAATAGTCCTGTATTTTCAACGGGTACTTTCAGTGTTGCTTTCATCCTTATCTCATTTATTAAAATGGTTTGGCCACGTGACATGGCAGAAAGATCAAAACACAACACAACGAGCCCTCAATAAACGTTGCGAGAATCTATCTATCTTTCGTTCGCTCTTACGTTGAGTGCGTGGCATCCTGATTGTAGAGCGCCTTTTGGCTGGTTGCCTCCGACTTCAGCACTTGAACTTGCTAGAGCAGACTGTGGTCTTGCTCGGGTGCAGGAAGGCCTGGCCAGTCTTAGTTTTCAGTCCCTGGTGACTGTTAAGCCCCATCCCCACGACAAGGAGCTGGCCTTGATGAGGGTTGCGAGAATAAAAGACCCAAGGGTGGACCACGAAAAAGATGGATCGACGGAATATTAGAAACACTAGGAAACATAACAGCAGCAGAGGCGAACAGAAGAGCAAAATACCGCAAATTATATCTTCGCTCGACGCTGAAAGGCAGATGATGAAGGAAAGTAGAAGAAGATCGTTATCTCATCTTAATTTCTCTTATTTCTTCTATTTCTGCTGCTATTCGACATCGAGCATTCTAACCAACGTTATCTTGTGTGTTTCACAATTATAACTTGTTGTGATTCTCACGTTTTATTGAGAGTCCTGATCTGCGTTCTAGGTACGCCTTTTCTTATTTTTGTTTCCCATTTCTGGCTTTTGAATGTTCATGTTTTCTAGTGGAAGCTTGCGATATTGTTACATATTGTGTTGTTACATATTGTATTGTTACATATTGTGTTGTTACTTAATGTGTTGTTACATATTGTGTTGTTACATATTGTATTGTTACATATTGCGTTGTTACAGATTGTATTGTTACATATTGTGTTGTTACTTATTGTGTTGTTACATATTGTATTGTTACTTATTGTATTGTTACTTATTGTGTTGTTACATATTGTATTGTTACTTATTGTGTTGTTACTTATTGTGTTGTTACATATTGCGTTGTTATCGCGTGTTGACCGGTTATCTTACAAGTATGTTGACTGGTTAACTTGCATGGAATGCTCTTTAAAGAATAGCAAAAAACAGAGCGGCCTGGAAAGTGATTCTTGAAGACCTATGCTCTACAGGGAATTGAAAGTGTTTCTTGAAGACCTATGCTCTACAAGGAATTGAAAGTGATTCTTGAAGACCTATGCTCTACAGGGAATTGAAAGTGTTTCTTGAAGACCTACGCTCTACAGGGAATTAAAAGTGTTTCTTGAAGACCTATGCTCTACAGGGAATTGAAAGTGTTTCTTGAAGACCTATGCTCTACAGGGAATTGAAAGTGTTTCTTGAAGACCTATGCTCTACAGGGAATTAAAAGTGTTTCTTGAAGACCTATGCTCTACAAGGAATTGAAAGTGTTTCTTGAAGACCTATGCTCTACAGGGAATTGAAAGTGTTTCTTGAAGACCTATGCTCTACAGGGAATTGAAAGTGTTTCTTGAAGACCTATGCTCTACAGGGAATTGAAAGTGTTTCTTGAAGACCTATGCTCTACAGGGAATTGAAAGTGTTTCTTGAAGACCTATGCTCTACAGGGAATTGAAAGGTAGAAGAAGAATAATAAACTAAATACATTCAACATAATGTTTAAATAAACTCAATACTTTCAACAGGTTTAAATAAACTCAATACTTTCAACATAATGTTTAAATAAACTCAATACTTTCAACATAATGTTTAAATAAACTCAATACTTTCAACATAATGTTTAAATAAACTCAATACTTTCAACATAATGTTCAAATAAACTCAATACTTTCCACATAAAGCGTAAACAAATGCTTTTTCTGACGTTGTCTAAACTTTGACAGACGTTAGTTTGTGTATGCTTGTCATGTGCTTCTTTTTTATTTGTTTCCTGGTGTGATTTTCATTCTTCCCTCTAGGGGTGTTCTCTCTCTTGTTGTATCCACTAACTGGTGAAAGGTGTGTAGGCTCAAGTTGCCTTTTCACGGCGTCTGGTCCAACCACGGAGGTCAGAGAAATCCACAATAATTTATTACCCGTGGCAAGTAGGGATTTATTTTCGCGGAATTTTTACGGTGATATCCACCTGTAGTGACATCAACACCACCAGGAGTGAGGGAACGCATGTCATAGCTCGTGTCCTACACAGTTAGGCCTGCCTCCCTTGGGATGACTCTTCATTTATCTTCCGATGAAATGCCACTCTGACGGAGTTTGTCGTCTAAGGTGGTCTTTTTGACGGACTGAGAATCCTTAGAGTCTCGGACATTAATCCTATTTTTAAATTGTCTTTATTCTCGATTTTCCCGGGATAAAATATTAAAAACGGAACAGCACAAGTGAAGAAAAAAACACGTTTCTTCCCCGACCTGTCTTATCTGCTTCATTTGTTTTACCGACGAGAGAGTTACATATGGTGTAAGTAAAGGCATCAAGGTACACCAAGGTGCATAGAGATGCTGTAAAGATGATGATTTACATATAATGTAAGTAAAGGCATCAAGGTACACCAAGATGCATAGAGATGCTGTAAAGATGATGATTTACATATGGTGTAAGTAAAGGCATCAAGGTACACCAAGATGCATAGAGATGCTGTAAAGATGATGATTTACATATAATGTAAGTAAAGGCATCAAGGTACACCAAGATGCTGTAAAGATGATGATTTACATATAATGTAAGTAAAGGCATCAAGGTACACCAAGATGCATAGAGATGCTGTAAAGATGATGATTTACATATAATGTAAGTAAAGGCATCAAGGTACACCAAGATGCTGTAAAGATGATGATTTACATATGGTGTAAGTAAAGGCATCAAGGTACACCAAGATGCTGTAAAGATGATGATTTACATATAATGTAAGTAAAGGCATCAAGGTACACCAAGATGCTGTAAAGATGATGATTTACATATAATGTAAGTAAAGGCATTAATGTACACCAAGATGCTGTAAAGATGATGATTTACATATAATGTAAGTAAAGGCATCAAGGTACACCAAGGTGCATAGAGATGCTGTAAAGATGATGATTTACATATAATGTAAGTAAAGGCATCAAGGTACACCAAGATGCATAGAGATGCTGTAAAGATGATGATTTACATATAATGTAAGTAAAGGCATCAAGGTACACCAAGATGCATAGAGATGCTGTAAAGATGATGATTTACATATAATGTAAGTAAAGGCATCAATGTACACCAAGATGCTGTAAAGATGATGATTTACATATAATGTAAGTAAAGGCATCAAGGTACACCAAGATGCTGTAAAGATGATGATTTACATATAATGTAAGTAAAGGCATCAAGGTACACCAAGATGCATAGAGATGCTGTAAAGATGATGATTTACATATAATGTAAGTAAAGGCATCAAGGTACACCAAGATGCATAGAGATGCTGTAAAGATGATGATTTACATATAATGTAAGTAAAGGCATCAAGGTACACCAAGATGCATAGAGATGCTGTAAAGATGATGATTTACATATAATGTAAGTAAAGGCATCAAGGTACACCAAGATGCATGGAGATGCTGTAAAGATGATGATTTACATATAATGTAAGTAAAGGCATCAAGGTACACCAAGATGCATAGAGATGCTGTAAAGATGATGATTTACATATAATGTAAGTAAAGGCATCAAGGTACACCAAGATGCATGGAGATGCTGTAAAGATGATGATTTACATATAATGTAAGTAAAGGCATCAAGGTACACCAAGATGCATGGAGATGCTGTAAAGATGATGATTTACATATAATGTAAGTAAAGGCATCAAGGTACACCAAGATGCATGGAGATGCTGTAAAGATGATGATTTACATATAATGTAAGTAAAGGCATCAAGGTACACCAAGATGCATAGAGATGCTGTAAAGATGATGATTTACATATAATGTAAGTAAAGGCATCAAGGTACACCAAGGTGCATAGAGATGCTGTAAAGATGATGATTTACATATAATGTAAGTAAAGGCATCAAGGTACACCAAGGTGCATAGAGATGCTGTAAAGATGATGATTTACATATAATGTAAGTAAAGGCATCAAGGTACACCAAGGTGCATAGAGATGCTGTAAAGATGATGATTTACATATAATGTAAGTAAAGGCATCAAGGTACACCAAGATGCTGTAAAGATGATGATTTACATATAATGTAAGTAAAGGCATCAAGGTACACCAAGATGCTGTAAAGATGATGATTTACATATAATGTAAGTAAAGGCATCAAGGTACACCAAGATGCTGTAAAGATGATGATTTACATATAACCTGTTGACGCTTGGACCAACCTCTCCTGCAGCCATTCTTAGAGTTTCCCCAGCACTCAATTGATCGATTGTTCACTAAAGGTGAAAGTTCGTTAGGATGGTTACACTGTGTTTCTGGATAACTGTATGGTTAGTTGCTTCTGTCTTGTCACGTGACCAATACATTTTGGTATTATTTTATGTGATATACTGCACGGATGATCCCTGGCTACTAAGTTATAAAACATCCAACTTGTGACCCCCACGCATGAATTACATTTCAGATATATTTTCTGATCAAATAAATGTGAGCGATCATCGAAGAATCATATACATATAACATTTATAAAATGAGTAAATAAACAAGAAAATGAAAGTGTCGATGACAAAGGAGTGAGCCTAGTGGACCATCAACTAATCAGCCTGTTATGTTACAAAATCAAGAGACTATTCCCACGCTGCAGTCAAACTTTTCTGGAAAAAATGACGTGCACTCAAACATTGAGAAATATAATAAGCGTTCGAAGATGACAATTACACTCGATGCTAAATGTGAAGTATTTCAAAGTTTGATTTCTGAATGATATGAAATATTATTGTGTGGAGAAAGTCTTAGGTTCGTATATACCTTTGTTAGCAAGTGAACGCGGTATCTGCGTGTGGATTTAACTTGTCTCCATCGCTATTGGAAAGTAAAGTTCTTGAAATTGAAATGTTAACAGAACAATGGTAGACTGAGAACTTGGATAACTGATGATAATTCACAGATTATCTTTAATTCAGAAATAATAATATACAACTGCAGTTCAAGTGTGAAAGAATTCGGTATATTTTAAAAAGATAATAATGAAGCATTCATAGACGGTGAGAAATGAAGCATTTAAAATGAATTAGTCATGAGATGAAATATTGTGTGAAGAGAAAAGAATTAATTATAAATTTGTTGAGCTCTTCTGTCACAGAATAGGGTTTTGACGTCCAGACAGTTTAAGTGCTGCTAGCGGTCAGTGAATCGTGATAACACAGTTCGCGCCTAGTTAAGCGGCTTAAAACTGACCAAACAGTAACTCCTTGTCCTGATTCTGGAGACATTGATTAGCTTGGCTAAGCAAGTGAGGATCACATAGGAAGGCAACTCAGTAACTAAAAAACTGTGTATTTAAGTCGGAAGTGTTGGGCCCAAAGTAAAAAAAAATCTACTATGTCCGTTTTAACTGTTTATGGGAGGATGAGGCTCAATCTTTTGATTAACGTATAACAAATAACAAAATGTTATATCTTCTCAACATTCATGTATGGTGCAGACACATGGACATTAACGTATAACAAATAACAAAATGTTATATCTTCTCAACATTCATGTATGGTGCAGACACATGGACATTAACGTATAACAAATAGCAAAATGTTATATCTTCTCAACATTCCTGTATGGCGCAGACACAAGGGCATTAACGTATAACAAATAACAAAATGTTATATCTTCTCAACATTCCTGTGTGGCGCAGACACATGGACATTAACGTATAACAAATAACAAAATGTTATATCTTCTCAACATTCATGTATGGTGC
This sequence comes from Megaustenia siamemsis, assembly GCA_032433765.1. NCBI lineage: Eukaryota > Metazoa > Mollusca > Gastropoda > Stylommatophora > Ariophantidae > Megaustenia > Megaustenia siamemsis. The sequence continues at coordinate 3,718,616 of JAVIAB010000139.1, read as the reverse complement.
AGACACATGGACATTAACGTATAACAAATAGCAAAATGTTATATCTTCTCAACATTCCTGTATGGCGCAGACACAAGGGCATTAACGTATAACAAATAGCAAAATGTTATATCTTCTCAACATTCCTGTATGGCGCAGACACATGGACATTAACGTATAACAAATAACAAAATGTTATATCTTCTCAACATTCATGTATGGTGCAGACACATGGACATTAACGTATAACAAATAACAAAATGTTATATCTTCTCAACATTCCTGTATGGCGCAGACACATGGACATTAACGTATAACAAATAACCAAATGTTATATCTTCTCAACATTCCTGTATGGCGCAGACACATGGACACTAGACAAGAAAACAGAACCGCAAATTGAAGCCTTTGACATGTGGATATAGAAGATTAGGTAGAATTGGATAGAAAGAAAAGAAAACAAACGATGAAGTCTTAAAACAACTAAAAAATGAAACGAGGACTACTAAATACAATTCAAAAAAGAGAAATGAGATTTTTTGGGCATGTTAAAATACACAACAGCCTACTAAAAGTAATCTTGGAGAGGAAAATAAAAGGTAAAAGAGACAGAGGCAGGCCAAGACTAACTTGGACGAGTAACATCAAAAGATGGGCAGGTCAGCCTATGACAACCTGCACCATCAAAGCAAGAGATAGAGCGGAATGGCGCTCCATGGTAGCCAACATTTGATGCGGAGACGGCACTCAATGATGATGATACAAATAACTCGTCACAGAGAAGATCAATAACGAATACAAATAAGGTGTCTGATTCTTTTTAAGGCTCGGTTAGAAAGTCTTTCATGTCAGCCAACCTTTGTCGCGAAATTACTAGTGGCATAGGGAACTAAGGGATGGGATGCGACTTTTGTAAAGATATTTGTAGCCTCTATACATTTTTGCGCAACATGGCCAGCACTCAGTCAGTGCGGTATTATTCTCTTACCAAACAATCCTGTTAAGGCTCGTGAAGTGTTGCAATATGATTGAGAATGCTATGACAAAAACTACAATAGGAAAGCAGTCAAAACTGGAAATAAAACAGAGAGGAAAGAAACCGACGTGAGTCGAAGATGAGAAGGATCTTCTAAACATCATCATCATCATCGAGTGCCGTCTCCGCATACAGAAATGTGAAACTCGTACTAGCCTTGCAATTTGTGGATTCCTCTAGAGCTCTATTTACATTTTTTTTTGGTAAAGCGGGCGTGTCAGGCTAGAACCGTTCTTCTTTATTATTTTATCTGGTCAACAATGATTTCATGAATCGGTCGAGCAATAAGCAGATACAACTAGTTGTCACTGTCTGGCGATCACGACCCTGCGTCCTCTTCCTCCACATTGGGCATGGAGGCTAATATGACCTGAAGCAGGGAAACAGTAAATTGTGCTTGCTATTCTATGATCGGTTGATTATCTAAAGAGTTTTGTTTCTAGCCAATGGAATCAAGAATTGATCTCTGGCGATTGGACGGAACAGTTCGATGTTTGCTGGGATTGATTGAGAACAGATATGCCAGCTTGCGAGATAGAGGGAGAGATGGGGACAGCGTGTGAGATAGAGGGAGAGATGGGGACAGCGTGTGAGATAGAGGGAGAGATGGGGACAGCGTGTGAGATAGAGGGAGAGATGGGGACAGCGTGTGAGATAGAGGGAGAGATGGGGACAGCGTGTGAGAGAAATTAAAAGAGATCGTTTTGGATGGTAATTGCAGTTTAATATAACCTACACAACTTAGGTTGCATGGATTATGCCCCGCCAAGAAGTAGACAAAACCTCAAAATTAACAAATTAAATAGACAACAAAGAGAGAGATATAGAGAGAGACAAGGAGAAGCATAACAAAAGAGAAAGCAAATAAGAAAGTAAGAGAGACACAGAGATATGTGATAATTTATCATGTGAAATGAAGTTAATAATTATAAAAATTATAATTTAATATCATCATTGTCAATGAGTCTGCTGATTAGACAGTGATGATATTAAATTATAATTTTTATAATTATTAACTTCATTTCACATGATAAATTATCACATATCTCTGTGTCTCTCTTACTTTCTTATTTGCTTTCTCTTTTGTTATGCTTCTCCTTGTCTCTCTCTATATCTCTCTCTTTGTTGTCTATTTAATTTGTTAATTTTGAGGTTTTGTCTACTTCTTGGCGGGGCATAATCCATGCAACCTAAGTTGTGTAGGTTATATTAAACTGCAATTACCATCCAAAACGATCTCTTTAATATACAGCTAAGTTACGTCACCTTGAACGTTGCCAAGGTCGTTGAAGAAAATAAAGGTTGGGAGGGGGGGCACTATCAATGTGTTCCCCATGCGTCAGAGAATTGCCTTCTTTTATTCATGTCCATCTTGTGGTTGAACAGGAAGTATGAGGCATTTCTCTTGCTGCAAGCACTTTCTCTGATCATGTTTAACTTTTCTCGTAACACACACAAAGGTTCTATTTCATGTACACAACATTGTTAGACTTCTCGTAACACACACAAAGGTTCTATTTCATGTACAAAACATTGTTAGACTTCTCGTAACACACACAAAGGTTCTATTTCATGTACACATCATTGTTTGACTTCTCGTAACACACACAAAGGTTCTATTTCATATACACAGCGTTGTTTGACTTCTCGTAACACACACAAAGGTTCTATTTCATATACACAGCGTTGTTTGACTTCTCGTAATATACACATAAGGAAATTGTTATTTCATATATAATGAATTGTCAGACTTCTAGTAACACGCATATAAAGAAGTGTTCTTTCATTTAATGAACTGTGCGAATCTTTTTGGGACTGTTTATTGAACTCAATCAATGCCTCTTTTATTTGTATTAATTCCGTTCTAATGAACGTTCTTTAGACTCAGTGATCGTGTTGCTTATTTCTGCACGACACCCCCAAGCTTTTGATGTAAATCGTAAATCGTCTACGCTCACGGTTGCCTTGTATACTAAAGCATTTTTTTTTAAATTATAGAAACATATTATTTGTGCAAACTTTTACTATTATATTAAAAAAAAATTAAAATGTGAGCTTTTGTAATTGATTTTTGTATTTCTTGAAAACAGTTATAGTTAGTCAAAGGCCCCGGTATCACTGCAAACGAATTAAAAGCCATAATTGCTCAATCCGCCCGTACCAGTGGAATCATCCAAATGAAAACGCATCTCATGGAAGGATCCAAATAAAGAAAGGCAGTTCCTATCAGCTACAGCACACGCCAAAAGACGTAAGTCTAAGCAGCACCGAAAGTGAACGCAGCTAAACTGTCTTTCGTCATACGGTATATAATCATTGATCATTAATAAGAGTAAAGTCTGTTATTGAACTGCAGCTTCAAGTGTCACATTTCTAAAAGCGAAGAATCAATTCTATTCTATTTCTTTGATAAGTGACCAACTTACTGAATTGTTAATGGGGAGGCTGCCGTGCAGTCGGAGCTACGGATTTCGTGCTCTGTGCTGTGATTTTGTCCAATAAATATGATTATTTTGCTTTCTTGTAAACATTTTTAAACAGAGTTCTGGAGGTTGGATTGTCGATGGAACGTCCTGATACGCAGATTACACGTCATTTATACGTCCGTTTCTTTTTCCTTTTCTTTCTTAAATTATGTTTTGTGTGCTAATCAATAACTGTGTTGAATGCACGATTATCAAACCAGCTTATTGAATGTGATTATCTTGTAGATTATGATGATGTTATTCATATTTTTGTTTCTTTATCGTAAGCGTCTTTCATCTCACTTCTTGAGTTCAGGTTAAAAAAAAATAAAAAAATAAAAACTTACCGTTTCAGTCTTATTATCTGTACTTGTTTACTTCTATATTCGAAACATTTTATCAGAAAAGATGTTTCCTAACTGGAATCGTCACTAAAAAGAAAGTAATTTCCTGCCATTAAGTAATTTAGAGGAAGTTCTCATTGACTCTGCACTCGGACAAAATCTGCCCTCGTTTCGTTCTCACATTAGGCACCCATCGCGAGACCTCATCCATCTTTACAAAATTATTACGCCAGGTTGTGTCTTATGCGCAGAGTTACCTTCTCCTACCTCCATCTGTGCCAGTTGCTCTCCTTAACGTAAACCATAATCTCCGTCCTTATCTTCCACTTATCCAGAATGGCGGCGCTGCCAAGTCAATTCAGAACATCACCAAGAGTTAGAGGTCAACTAAGGTTTGTTACCGACTCCATCATGACTCTTGACTGGAAGTAAACTTATATGGGTTTCCATCACGGCAATAAATGATGACATATACGATACGAGCGGTACTTACTCGCTGAGATAAAGATAACAAAATGCCAAATATACGGCAAAGTTAGCGGAAACTTATTATCTTTATAATCCACGCAAGTTTTATGTAATTGACTTTATATTCAAGGTTATTTTGACTAGATGCGGGTTATCTGTCCTACTTCAAGAGGACGTGTCCTGTCCTTCATGGGGGATAACTCATCTCATAGTTAAAGCAACACGCAGGACGGAGCCACGCATTATCAACTTTGCTACTCTTCTTTATTTCTTGACGGTAACTTCACAATTTTCGTCCACTTTAAAAATGACGTTAAATGAGCGTGAATTGCGTTCGTTTGTGTTTTTAAAACCAGCTAAAAAATTTGCACGTTGCACCCCATCATATCCGACTTCACCACATTAGTTTATGGTACAGAGTTTTCCTTCCCTATTCAATCCCCATTTGAGTTGCGAGACTAGTTAGGTTCTTTAATGTCATCGCAGGAAGGCAGAGTAGTAACCTGAGCAGCTCTCATTCCAGTGTAATGGAACTGTCAGCCCTCTGTGAGTCGTAGACTGCCTACAGATTATAGAAATAGGAACTAACTTGCAAAATCGGAGCATTTTCATGTGTACAGTCTTCCCTAAGAGCCCTAGGTGTGGATCAAAATGTGCACACTTATCTCTCTTGTCTTGCGATAACAATGTACAGACTAACTTGAAGCACTGATAACTCATCTCTTCCTGTTACTACTTTGATTAAAGAGTGATATTTTCTTTCGCTTCTTTTAATGGGGGACTGGGTGGTCAAGAGGTAAGACGTCGGCCTCTGGACAGGAAGTTCTTGGGTTCGATTCCCACCACAGGCGTTAAACAATTTTTCAAAAATCAAACCCGTGGTTTTTTCGTGGCTTTACCCTCCTCTGGTCCCTGGGTAGTTCCATCAGATGTCTAGTCCTCTCCAAAAAAACGACCAATAACACGAGGTCCCGTGTACATTCGCGCACGTTAAAGAACCCATGGCAGTTTAAAGTCGACCGCTGCCCGAGCAACAATTGTGAAGCAAATCTATCCATCCATGCCAAAGGCGCATTTGTAGAACCGAAAGTCACAGACATTGCAGGTGTGCTGTCAACTAGCGGCTTAACGCTTCCATGTCCACCTAATCTCTTCTTCTTCTTTCCTTCCTCGAGGGCTCGTTGTGTTGTGTTTTAATTACTCTGCCTTGTCACGTGGCCAAACCATTGTATCTGTTATTTCTTTATATATTAAAAAGGGGAAAAAGGGGGGGGGGGGGGCTATTCCTAACTTTTTTCTCAGTTCTTTATTTCTGATCTTATATCTCATACCGTTTCTTATCATTCATCTAACATAATTCATCTCGGTAGTGGTTTTTTATCTTACTGTTTTTGCGTCTAGGGTACAGGTCTGGCATTGGTAACATAACTTTGTGATGAAAATGGTATTGTAGAGTGCCCGCTTTGCCACTAGAGTTATTTCCCTGTTGGACAATAGTGATGATAGCTATCCGATAACTTGACAAGCTTTGATGCATCTTGAGTCTATCTCTGCTGTTTGTGAATAGTCGTTTGTCACTAGACTTCCTTGATATTTAAACTCCTCTATTTGTTTTAGTTGTCTATGTTGCCCACTTAACTCGTGAACATTAAGAAGAAGTTTCTCGGGCCTGATTGAGAGGACAGCTGCTTGTCTGCGTTCACGCGATGACTACAGGAACAGACATTCTTTGTCATCCACGCTTAGAGGTCATGTACGGGACTTGGACCGGCGTCTTAGCACGCGAGTGTTCACCCTTATGTGCTCGGTCACCTATCCAGAAATGTTCGGAGACTTTTGGATTGTGTCGCTTCAAGCATCGAAACTCACGATGCGAGGTGGCATTCCTCACCTTCCCAGAGTAATACCTTGGTACCCAATTCTGCCAGCGGCTGGGTCGACCACGAGGTTCTTTTTTTCCGACCAAGAGTACAACTCACACTGCTTCCAGCGGGAATCGAACACGGGTTGTCTGAACATCGGCAGCCAACACGGGTTGTCCGAACGTCGCTAGCCCAGTCAGGTGGTTTCCACACATCGGAAATTAAAAAGACTTTGAGACAGGCGGGAATGTGATGTGGTTTGCAGTAGAGCTGTGATATTTTGCGTCTCTCAGCCCAACACATCCGACTTCATCACGATATATTTTAGTACCGAGTTGCCTTCCCTCTTTGTCCCTATTCACTTGGCCAGACTAGTCAGTCTCAATCACATCAATGAATACAAAGAAACTAAACTCAAGCATGTCCACTCTGTGAACACCCACATGAAACAGTAGAACAGCACCTTTTTCACTGTCCAAAGCTCAATGACATCAAAGTAACTCTACTTCCTTAAAGACCTGATAAATGAAACACCTTGTACGGAACTACAAGGGAACTTAGAAATACTTTGCTGATATAATTACATGGCATTGGGCCGAAGTGCCTCAACTCATAGCCTTCTGGATCCATAACAACAACAACTGTCTATTTAGTCTACTACACGAGTGGACTGCTGATTCTCATTGTTGATTTCATTCAGCAAATCATATTATTTTTTTTTCCTTTGCTGTGGAAAATGGTTTTCAGAATTAGCCACCATTGCAGACTGAGGTGGAATACAAAACTGGTGAGTTTTGTATTTTTCTGACTCTAAAAATATTTCAATCACGCACCAAAGTTGAGTAATAAAACTCAGTTACAAAAAAAAAAAAACTATCTTTACAACATTTAGTACCACTGCTGGTGTATGTCGAAAAGGGGGGGGGGGGGGGGGTGCCTCACGATAGAACCAGAGGGATAAAGGCCGCTTGGTCAAAGCAGTCGCCACGACGTGTGAGACTCAGGATTTTATTTCACCCGCGATAGAAAAAATTTTTCTCTCTACCGTAGGTTTCGAACACCGTACGTCGGCTTCTCAGCCAGAGGAACAATGGTCCTCAAGGAGCACGGTCACGCGCACCTTGAAACTCAGTAATTCCATGAAATACATGTTTAAGATTATATTGACAAAGGTAACAACAGTATGGCACGTTTTTGGACTAAGGTTGAAAACGCGGCGATCACCGAGACCACAGTTCTGGAAGGTATTTCAGTCATAATGACGTAATCTCAATCTCACAGTTTGGCGTTATTTTTTAATTATTAATTCACGTTTGTTATCCAAATGTGAGTGACAGCCCTCGCTGATGTATCAAATCGAATTTTCTGAATGGATAAATTTAAAGGAAGTTTCAGAAATTCGAATTATTTGTTTGCCTTCCAACCAATAGTCTAACTGATCCAGATGATGTCATGTCACAAGCAGAGGAAAATACTATAAATATTGTGTAAGAGAAGGCATTACATGCGGTGAAAACATGATAAAATGGTTGGCCCACCTGGAGATAGTGTTTTGTAATCCCAAAGCATGCGGGACATAAATCTAATTTCTAGAGAAATGCAGATTTAGAGACTAAATCACGGAACTGACAGCCTCAAACTCTTCAGTAGCATCAGATAGAGGCAGGGGTCGCTGTAATCATTTCGACAAACAAAGAGGTATGCTTGCTTGTGTTCACTCGATGACTGCAGGAATACACCTTTTCGTTTTCCGGCCTTAAAAGGACGTTAAGTTGGCGTGTATGCGTTGTGTTGTGATTTCCAGAATAATTCTGATTTTTAGGCTTTTCGATCCAGCACATCCGACTTCAGCATGATGTTTTTTATTACCGGATTGCCTTCCCTCTCGATCTCTACTCACTTGGCAAGACTAGACTGGTTAGTCTGTTACTAGAGGCACCACGAAGAGTTGGAGCAGGGTCTGCATGGTTGAGGTTCGCCGGTCCTGACGCAGTTCGTGTGCTGTGAGTCTCTGCCAACTTCAACTCTAGTGCTGGACGGCGTCGTGGTCTCCACAAACAGGTATAGGAGGAAGTGAAGAAATTACGTTTTAATGATTGAAATAGATAACTGGAGACAAGGCGTCTGGCAGAATCAGAGCTGCAAGCTACTAGCGACACAAAGCTGCTAGTTTGCGCCAAAATCGGTGAACCAGAACCATCCACGCTCTACTCCATCTCTTCGCGGTGCCTCTAGTAACAGACTAACCACACTAAACGAGTTGGGAACGAGGAGGGAAGGCAACAAGGACTCAAAAATGCCGTACTGAAGTCGGATGGGTTGGATCGAAAGGCGCAAATAAATCACAACACAGCGCATCGACACCCACTTAACGACCTTTTAGGGACGGATGGCGACGAATAGGATTGTCCATTCCTTTGATAGTCACCGGATAAACGTCAGACAGAAATAAAGAAAGAAAGATAAGTAAGAAAGAAAGAAGGATAGAAATAATAGAAAGGAAGAAAGAAAGAAAGAAAGAAAGAAAGAAAGAAAGAAAGAAAGAAAGAAAGAAATGGAACTAGTCCACATAAAGAGATGACCGTTCATTTTTCTCATTTCTTTCGATAATTCATCCTCAATTCTATTTGTAACTATGCAACTAATGATACAAATCTATTTGTAACTATGCAACTAATGATACAAATCTATTTGTAACTATGCAACTAATGATACAAATCTATTTGTAACTATGCAACTAATGATATAAATCTATTTGTAACTATGCAACTAATGACACAAATCTATTTGTAACTAGACAACTAATGATACAAATCTATTTGTAACTAGACAACTAATGATACAAATCTATTTGTAACTATGCAACTAATGATACAAATCTATTTGACATATACGTAAGAACGATAACTTTGTATTTCCCTCTCGAGACTACAAGGGGTAGTAGCTTCAATTCACAAATTGTCTTGTTGGTGGGGTGTGAAATATTTTATAAATAGAGTAGCCCTTAACAGGTTAGTTATAAATATAGATCTTGTGACGTAACGATGTAGCGTGTCAGTGACCTTCTGAGGTTAGAATGTAGCAGTCAAGGACGATTAAACTGAAATTTTCCACTTTATAGAAAGAATGTGAAGATAGATGTATGTATACAAGGAGAAGGACGTAGGGTATCTATAGCTACCTTTCTGACGAAACACAAAAGCTGGGAAGCACAAAATAAAGTGGATACTTAATCAAGGACAGTTAACTTTTGATGTAGCGAGCATAAACGGTCTATTGACTCTTTTAAGGTGTAGAACTTTCTAAAGGGCTGTGATTTCTGAAGATTATAGGGTAATAGTGTAGGTACATAATGGGAGCCGCGATAGCTCAGTGGTTACTGAACTCGATTACAAAGGACAAGGAGTAGGGTTCGATCCCAACCGACGCCCTCCGGGTTCACCCAGCCTTTAATGGGTACAGGATTTTTTTCTGGGAAAGTGAAGCGGCACGGGCGTAATACCGACCACATTACCCCAAAAATTATGTGCCGAAGGTCTGTAAAATGTATGGTCACTAACACCATATTCCCTATACCCCACTTGGCGTGACGGGGGTACTTGACTTTTCTTTAGTGTAGGTACATGGTAATATAGTATATTACTATGTACAGGATATAGGTATAGGATAATCGGGTATAGGTAGGTACATGGTAATATAGTATATTACTATGTACAGTATATAGGTATAGGGTAATCGGGTATAGGTAGGTACATGGTAATATAGTATATTACTATGTACAGGATATAGGTATAGGGTAATCGGGTATAGGTAGGTACATGGTAATATAGTATATTACTAAGTACAGGATATAGGTATAGGGTAATCGGGTATAGGTACGTACAGTACGAGACTTCAATCTGGGTCTTTGCACGCGAGTTTTCACTCATGTGCGCTGGGACGCTTACCCAGACGTGTTCGGAGACTTCTTGACAATGTCGCTTCATCGAGAGTCACAAACACGGTTGTCTGAACGTTGGTAACCCAGTCGTAGCTCAGTCATATGGTTTTCCTAACTAGGCTACCGGGGCCCTCATATTATAGAGTTCAGACGGATATAAATATGAGACGGAGTCCCCGATATTTCTTGTCCATGTTTGAAGCTTAGCTGGATAGGTCGGATAGTGTTTGTTACAGCTACTGTAGGCTGGTTAGGTCGGATAGTGGTTGTTACAGCTACAGTGGGTTGGTTAGGTCGGATAGTGGTTGTTACAGCTACAGTGGGCTGGTTAGGTTGGATAGTGGTTGTTACAGCTACAGTGGGTTGGTTAGGCCGGATAGTGGTTGTTACAGCTAATGTGGGCTGGTTAGGTTGGATAGTGGTTGTTACAGCTACAGTGGGCTGATTAGGTTGGATAGTGGTTGTTACAGCTACAGTGGGTTGGTTAGGTCGGATAGTGGTTGTTACAGCTACAGTGGGCTGGTTAGGTTGGATAGTGGTTGTTACAGCTACAGTGGGCTGGTTAGGTCGGATAGTATATCGTATCTCCTGTCACTGTCGCCAGCTCCTATATCGTATCTCATATCTCCCTCACATGCTCCTATATCGTATCTCATATCTCCCTCACATGCTCCAATATCGTATCTCCTATCTCTGTCACCAGCTCCTACATCGTATCTTCTATCTTTGTCGCCAACTCCTACATCACATCTTCTATCTCTGTCGCCAACTCCTACACACATCTTCTATCTATGTCGCCAACTCCTACACACATCTTCTATCTCTGTCGCCAACTCCTACATCGTATCTTCTATCTCTGTCGCCAACTCCTACATCACATTTGCTATTTCTGTCGCCAACTCCTACATCGTATCTTCTATCTCGGTCGCCAACCCCTACACCGTATCTTCCATCACTGTCGCCAACTCCTACACCGTATCTTCTATCTCTGTCGCCAACTCCTACATCACATGTGCTATCTCTGTCGCCAACTCCTGCATCACATCTTCTATCTCTGTCGCCAACTTCTACATCACAACTTCTATCTTTGTCGCCAACTCCTACATCGTATCTTCTATCTCTGTCGCCAACTCCTACATCACATCTTCTATCTCTGTCGCCAACTCCTACATCGTATCTTCTATCTCTGTCGCCAACTCCTACATCACATTTGCTATCTCTGTCGCCAACTCCTACACCGTATCTTCTATCTCTGTCGCCAACTCCTACACCGTATCTTCTATCTCTGTCGCCAACTCCTACATCGTATCTTCTATCTCTGTCGCCAATTCCTACATCGTATCTTCCATCTCTGTCGCCAACTCCTGCACCGTATCTTCTATCTCTGTCGCCAACTCCTACATCGTATCTTCTATCTCTGTCGCCAACTCCTACATCGTACCTTCTATCTCTGTCGCCAACTCCTACATCGTATCTTCTATCTCTGTCGCCAACTCCAACATCGTATCTTCTATCTCTGTCGCCAACTCCTACATTGTATCTTCTATCTCTGTCGCCAACTCCTACACGAAATCTTCTATCTCTGTCGCCAACTCCTACATCGTATCTTCTATCTCTGTCGCCAACTCCTACATCGTATTTTCTATCTCTGTCGCCAACTCCTACATCGTATCTTCTATCTCTGTCGCCAACTCCTACACCGTATCTTCTATCTCTGTCGCCAACTCCAACATCGTATCTTCCATCTCTGTCGCCAACTCCTACATCGCATCTTCTATCTCTGTCGCCAACTCCAACATCGTATCTTCTATCTCTGTCGCCAACTCCAACATCGTATCTTCTATCTCTGTCGCCAACTCCTACATCGTATTTTCTATCTCTGTCGCCAACTCCAACATCGTATCTTCTATCTCTGTCGCCAACTCCTACACGAAATCTTCTATCTCTGTCGCCAACTCCTTCACCGTATCTTCTATCTCTGTCGCCAACTCCTACATCGTATTTTCTATCTCTGTCGCCAACTCCTACATCGTATCTTCTATCTCTGTCGCCAACTCCTACACCGTATCTTCTATCTCTGTCGCCAACTCCGACATCGTATCTTCTATCTCTGTCGCCAACTCCAACATCGTATCTTCTATCTCTGTCGCCAACTCCAACATCGTATCTTCTATCTCTGTCGCCAACTCCAACATCGCATCTTCTATCTCTGTCGCCAACTCCTACATCGTATCTTCTATCTCTGTCGCCAACTCCTACACGAAATCTTCTATCTCTGTCCCCAACTCCTACATCGTATTTTCTATATCTGTCGCCAACTCCTACACGAAATCTTCTATCTCTGTCGCCAACTCCAACATCGTATCTTCTATCTCTGTCGCCAACTCCTACATCGTATTTTCTATCTCTGTCGCCAACTCCTACATCGTATCTTCTATCTCTGTCGCCAACTCCTACACCGTATCTTCTATCTCTGTCGCCAACTCCTACATCGTATCTTCTATCTCTGTCGCCAACTCCAACATCGTATCTTCTATCTCTGTCGCCAACTCCAACATCGTATCTTCTATCTCTGTCGCCAACTCCTACATCGTATCTTCCATCTCTGTCGCCAACTCCTACATCGCATCTTCTATCTCTGTCGCCAATTCCTACATCGTATCTTCCATCTCTGTCGCCAACTCCTGCACCGTATCTTCTATCTCTGTCGCCAACTCCTACATCGTATTTTCTATCTCTGTCGCCAACTCCAACATCGTATCTTCTATCTCTGTCGCCAACTCCAACATCGTATCTTCTATCTCTGTCGCCAACTCCTACACCGTATCTTCTATCTCTGTCGCCAACTCCTACATCGTATCTTCTATCTCTGTCGCCAACTCCTACATCGTATCTTCTATCTCTGTCGCCAACTCCAACATCGTATCTTCCATCTCTGTCTCCAATTCCTACTCAACGCAAATTTCATTATACATTGTAAGCCTCCACATTCAAGTTTCATAGATTTTATGTTTCGTGTCTGTAACTCAATAAATCTTTTATAAGTTGTCCATGTTGTGTATTGAGTTCATCCCTTAATGCCTCATTCTAACAGCACTCTGTAAGCTCTGTATTGAAGCAGCAGATCCAAGACAAATTGAATGCTTTAGAGATAAGAGACTATTCAGTCGCCATATTTGAACATGGAATGGCCACAGCTTTGTCCTTCTTGTCGACTTCTAGGTAGCTCGACGAGAATAGTACCCAACTACAATAGAATATAATATTGATCCCACTTAGACGTGCTCCAAAACTGTAACATTGGATATAATAAAAGCTAGCTATTACCCTATTCTTGTTATACTTTGTTCCTTAACCCAGAGGATTGTTGGGGCACAACTGATAAACTTAATCAACCTCCACTTTTCTTTTCTTCAGTTTTTCTTTGGAACTCTGTGAATCCAGGTCTGTCCATTCTTTGATGCTATCTTCCCATCTCTTTCCCTGTCTACCTCTCCTTCTCGCTCCTATCACCAACTCCTTGCAGAATGGTCTATGTCAGACGATGGAGGTACGTGGCCAAGCCATTTCATTTAGCATTTCTTCTCAATAGTCAAAAGATCAACATGTACTCCTATTGCTTGTTTATCCTTTTGCGAACTTTTTCATTGGTGGCACGATCAAGTAAGATATGCCCAAAACCTTACGATAACTTTTCGTCATATAATTACCTAATTCATTACTTGTAAACTTAATTTATCCCTAATATTAACCAAACTGTGCTTTTTATATGTTTTTACTTATACAATATCTGCTATTGCTTATTTATTTTCTTCTTGCCGTCTATATCACATTTTGCGCATATTTCTCCTTTCCTAAAATTGTCATTAAAAAAAGTAAAGAGCCCCGTCACGCCAAGTGGCGTATAGGGAATATGGTGTTAGTGACCATAAATTTTACAGACCTTCGGCACATGATTTTTGGGGTAATGTGGTCGGTATTACGCCCGTGCCGCTTTACTTTATCAGAAAATATCCGGTACCCATTAAAGACTGGGTAAACCCGGAAGCCGTCTTTTGGTATCGAACCCTACCTCTTGTCCTTTGTGGTCCAGTTCACTAACCACTGAATTATCGCGACTCCCAAAATTGTCATGTATTTACCATATTAAGCGGTAAAAGCTGGAACATGTGTACATGGACAATTGCAATAGCTGTTATAAGATGAGGCGGTGAATATCGTGTACATTTTGTGAACAAGACATCAACAACTGTAAAATAGACTCTGCAAGGCTGTGCACTCTACGGTGCCATGCAAATTCTGATGTTGACTTTACGGTGATAAAGAAATTGTATCTTCTAGACCTGAGTGAATGATCAGAACAAAATCGTGAGGATACCATATAGTCTATTCAGCCATTACCGACCAAAGTTATTTATAATATTATAAGGCCTGCGGCTTGAAAGGAAAATCCCAAAGTATATGACGTTTTCAGCTTTGTAAACGGGAGTTGTGCGTAAAATTACGTCAGTCGTCTATAGTTCGCATAGTTTAAGATGTCATAAACTTTGGGTGATCCCAGGGCTTCCCTCTCAGCCCGCAGTAAAATAAATCTATGCCTGGCTGTGTACTGACTGGCGACTGACATAACGTCTAAACTTGAGCACGCTGATGACGTAGTCTTCCTCTCTTGCACTGCCCCACATTTCCTCACCTAAGTCTGCGATTCTTTAACGCCATTTTTAATGTTCATCTGTTGCGCAACGCCCACATCCTCTCCCAGAATACCCAGCGTCTAGATTCTTGTGTCAGACACTGTACAATTGGTGATCCCTGCTGATGTTAAGACAAGCCTACCTGGTTGTGTATTCTCTGACCTGTCTCAGAAGGTATTTGGTAGACAGTCGTTGTCCTTCTAGACTGTCTCAGGTGGTATGGAACGTGACGTCAGTCAGTACAGTGGGTTGGTCACTTCGATTGCAATGAGTTCTATGTGTTGATACTGAATAATATGTTTTGTTGTCTTAATTACATATTTTGTTTTAACAGGGATTTATTGTGTTAAAAGAAAGTATTTATAATAAAACAAAATGTTTTTGCCTTAAAACAAAATGAGTCGCGTTAAAACAGAATGTTTTGCGTTAAAAAATGTGTTGCGTTAGAACAGAATGTTTTGTTTTAAAACAAAATGAGTTACGTTAAAACAGAATGTTTTGTTTTAAAACAAAATGAGTTGCGTTAAAACAGAATGTTTTGTTTTAAAACAAAATGAGTTGCGTTAAAACAGAATGTTTTGTTTTAAAACAAAATGAGTCGCGTTAAAACAGAATGTTTTGTTTTAAAACAAATGTGTTGCGTTAAAACAGAATGTTTTGTTTTAAAACAAAATGTGTTGCATTAAAACAAAATGTGTTGTGCTAAAACAAAATGTGTTGTGCTAAAACAAAATGTGTTGTGCTAAAACAAAATGTGTTGCATTAAAACAAAATGTGTTGTGCTAAAACAAAATGTGTTGCATTAAAACAAAATGTGTTGTGCTAAAACAAAATGTGTTGTGCTAAAACAAAATGTGTTGTGCTAAAACTAAATGTGTTGCGTTAAAACAAAATGTGTTGTGCTAAAACAAAATGTGTTGTGCTAAAACAAAATGTGTTGTGCTAAAACAAAATGTGTTGTGCTAAAACAAAATGTGTTGAGTTAAAACATAATGTGTTGCATTAAAACAAAATGTGTTGTGCTAAAACAAAATGTGTTGCATTAAAACAAAATGTGTTGTGCTAAAACAAAATGTGTTGTGCTAAAACAAAATGTGTTGTGCTAAAACAAAATGTGTTGCGTTAAAACAAAATGTGTTGTGCTAAAACAAAATGTGTTGTGCTAGAACAAAATGTGTTGCATTAAAACAAAATGTGTTGTGCTAAAACAAAATGTGTTGTGCTAAAACAAAACGTGTTGCGATAAAACAAAATGTGTTGTGCTAAAACAAAATGTGTTGCATTAAAACAAAATGTGTTGTGCTAAAACAAAATGTGTTGTGCTAAAACAAAATGTGTTGTGCTAAAACAAAATGTGTTGCGTTAAAACAAAATGTGTTGTGCTAAAACAAAATGTGTTGTGCTAAAACAAAATGAGTCGCGTTAAAACAAAATGTGTTGTGCTAAAACAAAATGTGTTGCATTAAAACAACATGTGTTGTGCTAAAACAAAATGTGTTGTGCTAAAACAAAATGTGTTGCATTAAAACAAAATGTGTTGCATTAAAACAAAATGTGTTGTGCTAAAACAAAACGTGTTGCGATAAAACAAAATGTGTTGGATTAAAACAAAATGTGTTGTGCTAAAATAAAATGTGTTGTGCTAAAACAAAATGTGTTGTGCTAAAACAAAATGTGTTGCATTAAAACAAAATGTGTTGTGCTAAAACAAAATGTGTTGTGCTAAAACAAAATGTGTTGTGCTAAAACAAAATGTGTTGTGCTAAAACAAAATGTGTTGCATTAAAACAAAATGTGTTGTGCTAAAACAAAATGTGTTGCGCTAAAACAAAATGTGTTGTGCTAAAACAAAATGTGTTGCATTAAAACAAAGTGTGTTGTGCTAAAACAAAATGTGTTGCATTAAAACAAAATGTGTTGCGTTAAAACATAATGTTTTGTTTTAAAATAAAATGTGTTGCGTTTCTTCCTTGCTGTTTGCGAGATTCTCCATGAACCACAACCGTATATTGATATGGAGAAGATGCATGCCCTTAGTAATTGTTATTTGACTGCCTAGCTGGTATTGTTCCATTGTTCTTCACGACGTTGATGTTTCTCAATTTCTTTTGCACCTACAGATTGTTTTATTATCTAATTGTGTTCACACAAAAATTATATCTTTATCTTTCCAATCGATCAAACAATTCACTTTGTAATTGTGAAAGAATACTAATATTTCACATGTGAATGAAAGGCTAGTACTCTCGCTACTGGCAAGAAGGGTATTGGTTTAATTCCCGGATGTGGCAACGTTGTTTTCTCCCTTGGACCGACGTGGCTTTTAGGTCCGAACCAGCCTCTGAAATTTGTGCCACAGATTTCTTCTGGGAACGTGATGCGGCCTGGCGTTATGCCGATAAAAACAGAGAATGTGTTTTTAGTCATTGAAAATTTAGTGATTTAACATCACATCTTAAAGCGTTGTAGAGATCTTTGATTATCAATAGCCACGGCCTTACAATTGTTTAGTTTATAATCTGTCTGTTTATCTGTCTGTTTATCTGTCTGGCTGTCCGTTCATCGTCTGTCTTTCTGTCTGTTTGTCCATCTGTTCGTCTATGCGTTTGTCCGTCCGTCCTTCCGTTTGTTCGCCCGTTTGTTGGTATGCCTCGCTCTATATACTTACAAGCAAACACAATATCAATTGAGTTAATAAAACGGACACAACTTCACAGCTTCCATCTTCTATCCTCCACCCTGGTCCCTCCACCCTGGTCCCTCAACCACACATATTCACTAAAGAAATGTATCACTTTCATGGATCCACACAACTAAAACTCCTCCAATTACCGCACCCATGTACACGTACATCCACAAGTGGCTGGAATTCCACTATATAAGAAACTTATGAGCGTTCTCATATTTACACTAATGACTCCATGTAGCTTTCAGGACCTATTATATCTGCCTGTGGCTTAATATCCCTACTCCCAGTCTAGTCGTAAAAGTCCTAGCTTTACTGCTTTTGAAATGACTGATGTCTGCGGTTAAGTTTCTCATCGCTGTCACTATTTATTTGTGTAGGCACTCATTTCGTGCTTCTCTTTGTGGCTAAAGCAGGGCTCTTCAAACATTGATCTCTGTCCTTTGACCACACTCTGTCACCACTGAACATAGTTACAGGTCTTGGACAATGCACATTAGTATTCCAGTCACTTTTCTCATAACACGGAAATATTCCAGCACAGAGTACAAACTCCATAGCACCAGAGAAGGACCAAAGGGTAACTATTTTGTTTTCTGGTTAATTAATTACATGGATTATTGTGCAAATTTTACTCATCATCATCATCATGTGCAATACCGGTTGGCGTAGGCGATCATGTCCTTCCACAATCTTCTATATACAGTACATCGTATCAGTTCTGTTATTGACTGTTTTCCATTCCATGACACCAAGTTATCCAGTATTTTCTCTATTTGTCGTCCGCGATCTCTCTTTCCTTGTATTTTGCCAGTTCTAACCAAATTTTTCAATTTTACTCTTCTCGTGATGTGTCCGAAAAATGTTGATTGTTTCTTTCTGATGTTTCTTAGGAGCTCCTTTTTTTGTGTTGGCCTCTTTGAGAACTTCCTCGCTGATCCTTTTAGCTGTCCATGGAACTTTGAACATTTTTCTGAGAAATCCCATCTCTGTGGCCTCTAATCGTCTTTTCATTTCTTTGTTTACTGTCAGTGATGAGATTTTACTGTTTCATTTTAATTTGGGTCGGGCAGCGGCATGGGTCGTACCCTTATAATTTCCCATCATTTGATCGTTTACGTGCTATACGTTTACACGGAACTTTCTTTTTGGCTGCAGTCTTCAATAAGAGTAGGCCCTCAATCTCTCCTACGGTGTGTCTCGTGGGGGGAAAAAAAAAACACAATTTCGATCAGTCTAAAGTCGAACCGCCTACATTCAGATAATGAGAGCCAACATCTCAACGTTTCATCATCCATGTCTTCAAACTAGTGCATGCGAGTCATAAACCACCGTTCCTTCTGTCGTTTTGTCCTTTTCGGTAAAACCAAAATAATTGCAGCTAGCACGGGGAGATTTTTTTAAAGTTTTCAATTAACTAACTAATTCAGTCTTCTTTTTTCTGTTTCTCGCTGAAACAGAAAGACTGAAACAAAAGAAAACAAATTCAAAGGTCGTTCGGCATACGTTAGAGCATTATACAAAGGAGTAGTCTTTAAATTTCCTTCACTTTGTTCAGTCGGTACTTTTTATTTGCTAATATTTTAATTATTATTCTTTCTTTCTGTTCACTTCCTCTTATACCCATTCTGGTTTTGAGAGAGAAAAGTTCAAGTTTTTGCCATTCTAGGAGTCTCAGACATTGTCTCTTCATGCTTTTCTAGTGTTTCTTGTATCTTGTCTGTCAATCTTACTCTTTGTCTTCCATACACTCTTTTTATATCTCACTTTTAATATACGTTTTGTATAGTATAGAATCTCTTGGCATTCTTTTTATATCTCCACTTTTAATATACGTTTTGTATAGTATAGAATCTCTTGACATTCTTTTTATATCTCACTTTTAATATACGTTTTGTATAGTATAGAATCTCTTGGCATTCTTTTTATATCTCCACTTTTAATATATGTTTCCTGTAGTATAGAATCTCTTGGCATTCTTTCCAGATGAACAGTCGCAATTCAAGTTGAACATAATTCAACTCTGCATTGACTCCACTTGTCTAATTTCTTTATTGATTATTTCTCTATCGTTTTCCATCTGACATTAAACTTTATAGTTGTTTTTTATTACTTATTCTTCTCCCTTCTTATGGCGACTATTCCTCTTGATTATCCACTACAATAAAACCATCAAAAGGCATAGTTATGCTGCATTGTGTACATTTTTTTTGTTTTCGAACTGTTTTATCTGCGATTTTTGACCAAGCAAATCGTTTAATCTGCTTCCACGCCACCCACGGGAAATTTGTGTAGGATCTCGAAAATTTTAGGTTCACAAATTATGTACCAAACTGTCAGCTATGACTTCTTGGCCACTTTCAGGTAAAACACTCGACCCGACCGCAGTTGAACATTGATCACACATGCCGTCCCAGGGCAAAGTCGGTACATGTACTACGCTCCAAGGCGAGTCCCCTGCGGCACTACCTCAGTGCGCTGGCGCCAAAACCATATTATCTTTTTGGTCAGGCGAATGTGACCGGACTACAAACGAAAATCCAAACCAGAAAGAATCACCTGAAAGCACACTGCAGCAAGACTGCCACAAGTCCTGAATCTGATTCGACTAAGCGGCCATATTAGCCTGCAGCACCAAACGAAACCAATCTTAAACCTAACAATTACATGACCATTAAACAATCAGTATAACATATAATCATTTTAAAATATGAATATCCAATTAATATCCAATATCATACTGAGATCCAACAATCATACTGGGATCCAACAATCATAATAAGATATTATTTCATTATTTCTGGCCTTTACTGGATGGTTACCAAAATAATAATAATATATTCCTCTACGCCATTCGACATTGGAGCCGCGATAGCTCAGTGGTTAGTGAACTGGACTACACAGGATAAGAGGTAGGGTTCGATCCCAACCGACGGCTTCCGGGTTCACCCTACCTTTAATGGGTACTGGATTTTTTTCTGGGAAAGTGAAGCGGTACGGGCGTAATACCGACCACATTACCCCAACAATCATGTGCCGAAGGTCTGTAAAATTTATGGTCACTAACACCATATTCCCTATACTCTACTTTGCGTGACGGGGGCACTTTCCTTTTTTTTTTTAACCATCCGCCATTACAAGGGCATTTAGTGGGTATATATACCTTGTCTTGTGATTTATTTGCACATTTCTACCAAACATATCCGATTTCAACACGGCATTGGTGAGTACCAGATTACCTTCCCCCACTCGATCCCTACTCACTTCTCCAGACTGGATAGTCTGTGTCCGGGATAACAGCTGGTAGGTGGAGCAGGGTCTCGAACAGCTGGGTCTCGAACAGCTGGGTCTCGAACAGCACTGTTGTTCGCCGATTCTGAACGTATGCAGTCAGCTGTGGGTACTGTAGCCCACACTTGTCTTAGTTGCTGGACGGACGTCTTGGCTCTCATAATTATATATAATATAATCATATTGTGATCCAAAAATCATAATAAGATGTAATATAATCATATTGAGATCCCAAAATCATAATAAGATGTAATATAATTATATTAAGATCCCAAAATCATACTGATATGCAACAAATTATAATAAGATATAATATAATTATATTAAGATCCAATAATAATATTAAGTTCCATCAATCTTATAACGACCCAAGTTATATTAATACCCATTTTATGATCTAGCAATCACATAAAGCTTCCACAACCATATAACAATCCCACAAACATATTTAAATCAAGTCATATTAATAGGATCCAGCAAGCATGAAGCGCAACAACTTTATAAAGTTTGTCATTGCACTCACTATCTCAAGATTGCTCTATGCTAATATAGACCTGAAGAGCGATATGAAAACGTCGAAAATAAATTAAAGAATAAAATAGGCATGATTCATGTTATTTCAGTTTTCTTTAGTGCGCTATAATAAATACATTTTATGTGAGTAGTGGCCGGCTAAAGTGTTTCGTGAGACAAAATAAAACTCCAGATTCATACTTTCAACATGGCTGTGCTATACTTGCTGACGTCCTGAACATTCTGATGATGAGAAACAAATGTTTGGTGACAAGGACACGAATTGTTTTGGCGCCGGGAGCTAGGAGCATACATCATTGAGACTGACATTGTTACTTTCGTGAGAACTCAAGCCAGGGACATTTCTGAGATGGTTGTTGCATGGTGTGAGTAATAAGGTTGGATGTATACAGAGTTAGAGAGGAGAGACTGGAAGGCATTCTGTAGAGGTGATAATGAGGTTCATGAGCATCAATATTATGTAGTAGAGATGTTTGTAAATTCTAGTCACTGCAAATTATACATTTAAAAGTATCACAATTTATCGCTGGTGCAATGTTCTTCTGCGTAATGTTAAAGTAGGGAGATATAACAAAGACAATTGAAAAAAAATAGAAAAAAACCCGGTATAGTTAAAGCTTTACGTAACAAGTGGACAACACAAACCAGAACGACGTTTCGGCACAGTAGGCCTTCAGCAGGAACAAACATACAACACACGTACAAATATGCATTGACAATAAAAAAAAAATATATAATAATTTTCAAGTAGGAGAAATGAAAGGAAAAGTAAGTAAAAAAATCGTCCATGTTTGATTGGATGTGGCATAAACGGAAGTGCGTTCGAGTACGTCTCCGTGCACACGAGAGAAAATGTGCACAGACAGCACGCAGTGACAGAAATTTCCCAAAACAGGTCCGTGTGCATACACAAAGCGCAAGAAACAAACTAGAAGAGTACAGGGTACAACGAGAGTAGGAAAGATATAGGTGTCGTAGAGTGGGGTAAGAGGTATAAGGTACAACGAGTGTAGGAAAGATATAGGTGTCGTAGAGTGGGGTAAGAGGTATAAGGTACAACGAGTGTAGGAAAGATAGAGGTGTCGTAGAGTGGGGTAAGAGGTATAAGGTATAACGAGAGTAGGAAAGATATAGGTGTCGTAGAGTGAGGTAAGAGGCATAAGGTACAACGAGAGTAGGAAAGATAGAGGTGTCGTAGAGTGAGGTAAGAGGTATAAGGTACAACAAGAGTAGGAAAGATAGAGGTGTCGTAGAGTGGGGTAAGAGGTATAAGGTACAACAAGAGTAGGAAAGATAGAGGTGTCGTAGAGTGAGGTAAGAGGTATAAGGTACAACAAGAGTAGGAAAGATAGAGGTGTCGTAGAGTGGGGTAAGAGGTATAAGGTACAACGAGAGTAGGAAAGATATAGGTGTCGTAGAGTGGGGTAAGAGGTATAAGGTACAACGAGAGTAGGAAAGATAGAGGTGTCGTAGAGTGGAGTAAGAGATACAGGGTACAACGAGAGTAGGAAAGATATAGGTGTCGTAGAGTGGGGTAAGAGGTATAAGGTACAACGAGAGTAGGAAAGATAGAGGTGTCGTACAGTGCGGTAAGAGGTACAGGGTACAACGAGAATAGGAAAGATAGAGGTGTCGTAGAGTGGGGTAAGAGGTGTAAGGTACAACGAGAGTAGGAACGATATAGGTGTCGTAGAGTGTGCTAAGAGATATAGGGTACAACGAGAGTAGGAAAGATAGAGGTATCGTAGAGTGGGGTAAGAGGTATAAGGTACAACGAGAGTAAGAATTATATAGGTGTCGTAGAGTGGGGTAAGAGGTATAAGGTACAATGAGAGTAAGAATTATATAGGTGTCGTAGAGTGAGGTAAGAGGTATAAGGTACAACGAGAGTAGGAAAGATAGAGGTGTCGTAGAGTGGGGTAAGAGGTATAAGGTACAACGAGAGTAGGAAAGATAGAGGTGTCGCAGAGTGTGGTAAGAGATATAGGGTACAACGAGAGTAGAAAAGATAGAGGTATCGTAGAGTGGGGTAAGAGGTATAAGGTACAACGAGAGTAGGAAAGATATAGGTGTCGTAGAGTGGGGTAAGAGATATAAGGTACAACGAGAGTAGGAAAGATAAAGGTGTCGTAGAATGGGGTAAGAGATATAAGGTACAACGAGAGTAGGAAAGATAGAGGTGTCGTAGAGTGGGGTAAGAGATGCAGGGTACAACGAGAGTAGGAAAGATAGAGGTGTCGTAGAGTGGGGTAAGAGGTATAAGGTACAACGAGAGTAGGAAAGATACAGGTGTCGTAGAGTGGGGTAAGAGGTATAAGGTACAACGAGTGTAGGAAAGATACAGGTGTCGTAGAGTGGGGTAAGAGGTATAAGGTACAACGAGTGTAGGAAAGATACAGGTGTCGTAGAGTGGGGTAAGAGGTATAAGGTACAACGAGAGTAGGAAAGATAGAGGTGTCGTAGAGTGGGGTAAGAGGTATAAGGTACAACGAGAGTAGGAAAGATACAGGTGTCGTAGAGTGGGGTAAGAGGTATAAGGTACAACGAGTGTAGGAAAGATACAGGTGTCGTAGAGTGGGGTAAGAGGTATAAGGTACAACGAGTGTAGGAAAGATACAGGTGTCGTAGAGTGGGGTAAGAGGTATAAGGTACAACGAGAGTAGGAAATATAGAGGTGTCGTAGAGTGAGGTAAGAGGTATAAGGTACAACAAGAGTAGGAAAGATAGAGGTGTCGTAGAGTTGGGTAAGAGGTACAGGGTACAACGAGAATAGCAAAGATAGAGGTGTCGTAGAGTGAGGTAAGAGGTATAAGGTACAACGAGAGTAGGAAAGATATAGGTGTTGTAGAGTGGGAACCCAGGAGACGTTAATTACTCTTGTCCTAGGTAGTCCAGTTCACTAACCTTTGAGCTGTCGCGGCTCCCTCTGCTCATGCTCTGTTAATTGTGTTGCAGTTGCCCCTGCTATGTTACCAGTTTATTGATATATCGTTATAGTTATATTTATGTCTCTATAACACCGTTTTGTTTCTATAACACCGTTTTGTTTCTATAACACCGTTTTTCGTTTCGCTTCCTACGTCGAAATCTAATGTGAGGTACGCTAGAATGAACCATAACCGTACGAAACGATTACTCTGTATCTTTGAGGTAACAGCAATTCTCTCTGGCTCAAAAAAAAACATCCGATCGAAGTTACCTGTGACGAAACGCATTAATAAATAAAAAAAAAATTAAAAAAAAAAACAAGAAACAAAAAATCCATCCCTGATTTCAAGACATTTAAGTTCGAGTACCTAATCAAATCGCACGCTGACGCAAATAAAGTTCCCACCTTCAAGTTGAGCACGTTAAAGAACTCTTGCAAAATTAAAGAGTGCATTGCACGACTTTAAATTATTACAATAAGATGCTATCGTCAGTAATTGTGACACACATTAGTGTCAATCACTTTTATGAAATTACCGATACATCTCTGCCGGTGTTGTGGAGTTTGTACACTGTACTGAAGTACTCCTGCGTAATCGAGAAAAAAAAAAAACCGTAATCATAAAGCTTATTGTTATTTTTGGTCATACTTTTGTGCGATTAGCACAGTGTAATCCGGAGGCTATAATGGGGTATGTGCGATTAGCACAGTGTAATCCGGAGGCTATAATGGGGTATGTGCGATTAGCGCAGTGTAATCCGGAGGCTATAATGGGGTATGTGCGATTAGCGCAGTGTAATCCGGAGGCTATAATGGGGTATGTGCGATTAGCACAGTGTAATACGGAGGCTATAATGGGGTATGTGCGATTAGCACAGTGTAATCCGAAGGCTATAATGGGGTATGTGCGATTAGCACAGTGTAATCCGGAGGCTATAATGGGGTATGTGCGATTAGCACAGTGTAATCCGGAGGCTATAATGGGGTATGTGCGATTAGCACAGTGTAATCCGGAGGCTATAACGGGGTATGTGCGATTATCACAGTGTAATCCGGAGGCTATAATGGGGTATGTGCGATTAGCACAGTGTAATCCGGAGGCTATAATGGGGTAGTCTGTTATAAGAGTTTATAATCTTAATCTAAAAAAAATAATCGTATAATTATAACCTTAATCGCTATACTGTTACGTCACTAGGTCTACATGTGTAACTAGTCTACTGGTCTATCTGTTTGATAGAGGTCTATAATCCTAAGCCTATAATCATCATCATCAGGTGCCATACTGGTTGTCGTAGGCGATCATCTCTCTCTCTCTCTCTCTCTCTCTCTCTCTCTCTCTCTCTCTCCACATCGCTCAGTCCTTCATACATGTCCTAATTTCAGTCGGTCTGCCTTTTGGACAAGCTATTCAATTTGTTCCCTCCCCTCCTCCCGCCATCGGCTTTTCTTTCCATTCATTCTGACTATTGTTATAGTATTCTCAATGCCTTCTTTTCGCATGACATGTCCAATAAACGTAGATTGTCTTTTCCCATTGATTTTGATTTTTCTTGTTTCCCAGCTCGTTTTAAACATTCTCCATTTGTTTGTTGCTGTCCATGAA
The DNA here is from genome assembly GCA_032433765.1 of Megaustenia siamemsis. Taxonomy (NCBI): domain Eukaryota; kingdom Metazoa; phylum Mollusca; class Gastropoda; order Stylommatophora; family Ariophantidae; genus Megaustenia; species Megaustenia siamemsis. The sequence continues at coordinate 3,692,782 of JAVIAB010000139.1, read as the reverse complement.
ATTCGTAGCATTCTTCTGATAAACCACATCTCTGCTGCCTCTAATTTTCGTAACTCTGTAATAGTCCGTACAATGAGAGGAGAAAAGCCTAGATAAATCCGACTTAAGCTAAACAATACTAGAATATCAACCCATTTGTTACCCATTGACCGAAAAGCATCTCTTTACTATATTTGTAATACTTGAATTATGTCAATAGAAGTGATAAAGAGAGTTCATAGGTCATTATTGGTTATGGATTGGTTATGGAAGGCCTCGGTATCACAGCAAACGAATTAAAATCCATAATTGCCCAACCGCCCGTGCCAGTGGAATCATCCGAATTACTAACTCATCTCCCAAACAAAAGGTAACTGTAGTCCCCATCGTAGCAGTCTCAGCACACGCCAAAAGACATAAAGAGAAACCGACATAAGTTCATAGGTGCTACAAGTAAACGAAGAACGATTAGAGGACACAGAGATGTAATTTCTCAGAATAATGTTGAAAGTTCCGTGGACAGCTAAAAAGACCAATGAGAAAATTCTCAAAGAGAGGCCAATAGAAAAAGGGAGCTCCTAAAAAACATCGTAAAGAAACAATCAACATTTTTCGGGCACATCATGATAAGAGGAAAGTTGGAATACTTGGTTACAACTGGCAAAATACAGGGGAAGAGAGATCGTGAACGACAAAGAAAGAAAATATTAGATAGCTTGGTGTCATGGCATGGAAAACAGTCAACAACAGAACTGATACGATGCACTGTAGATAGAAGATTGCGGAAGGACATGATCGCCTACGCCAACCGGTATCGCACATGATGATTATGATGAATACTTGAACGTTTTCTAGAAAAAATTTATTACCGAATAAATGTTCCGTTAAAAATGTCGTTTGATAAATCAAGAAGTGCCGAGATATGATAAACTTGTTTCTGACATGATGAATGGCTATAGACACAACTTATATCAACTCAAGACCATGTGTGACACAATACTATCATACCTGGTTAGGGGTAAGCTTACCTGGTTTTGCGTAAATCTGTTTCTATTATTGTTCGTGTCCTCACTCATGTCTGTTTTTACCTGTTAAATTATTACAGGCTGAGAATGTCAAATTATGGTCCATTTGTTAATGTAATTTTTTTTACTTCTTTTTTTTTCTTTGAATGTACTGCATGTAGCCAAGAGTGCATGGAAAAGGGAGGTCATGGAAACCTTGATGGACCTTGAACTTGACTGAAAAAAGTGGCGACAAATGTCCAGGAATAAGGATGGATGGAGGGACCTTCTCCGTGGCCCATGGTCCCTAAAGGAACTTAAAGGGCGTTGACTGATTGATTGACTGAGTAAAGGAGGGGGGGGTGGGGGTGGTGTTACAACTGTTTTCTTGTGACAGTCAACAAATGGATAGAACCCAAAAGGCAGTCGCTGAGAAAAAAAATAATTTGGGAAAAAGAGTTGGGAAGTGGGGGTAGTGGAACAAGTGCATGCAGGTCTCAATGAGGAGATGTTTTATTATTTTCCTCCTGCTTTATGATTGATTAAAAAATATTGTTATTTGTTAGCGAGGTGTTGTTATAATCGTGTGTCTCATAACATTAATGAGAGGGCTTGTCCTTACGATTTATCAAATCAACACACTTTTGTTGCTAACATTTATCAAAGCAAGACTATTTTTAAATATGACGTTTTCATTGTTCATTCATTCAAACAAATCATTCAATCATTCACACCTTAAACCGTTTGAAATATTTCTTTCTTTCTTTTTTTTTCTTCTTTCTTTCTTTCTCATCTATTTCATCTTCTTACTTTCTTTCTTTTTTTATTTCTTATTTTCTTTCATTCTTACTTTCTTTTTCATTTAGTTCTTCTTTCTTTCTTTTTTTCTTGTTTTCTTTCTTGTTTTTCTTTCTTTTTTTCTTCCCTTTTTCTTTCTTTTTTCTTTCTTTTTTTCTTCCTTTTTCTTTCTTTTTCTTTCTTTTTTTCTTTTTTCTTTCTTTCTTTTTTTTATTTCTTCCTTTCTTCTTTCTATCTTTTCTTTAATTTTATCTTTATTTCTTTCTTTTTTCTTTTTTTTCTTTCTACATTTCTTCTTTTCTTCTTTCTTTTCTTTCTTTCTTTCTTTCATTCTTTCTTTCTTTTTTCTTTAATTCTTTCTTCACTTTAATTCTATCTTTCTTTCTTTTTTCTTTCATTCCTTTTTTATGTCTTTATTTCTTTGTTCCTTTCTTAATTATGCTAACTCGAGAACTACACATCATCATAGTCGGCGCTAAAAAAAGACGTTAGGTGGACGTAGATGAGCGTAGCTTACAGCAGGCTGTGTATTTGCGCCGTCCGGCCTCACAATACAAGTTCAGCACGACATTTTTAAGTACGGGATTGCCTTCCCTTTTCTTTTCGAAGTTTTGACCAGATTGATCAATCTTTTCATAGAGGCACCGAGTGGAGATGGTGAAGTTGTTGTTACCGCTCCTCCTGAAGCAATTAGTCAGCTATGAGTCGTAAACCACATGCATGCCTGGTGCTGTAGAATTAAAAGATCTTCATAGAAAGACTTTTTGACTGAAATGTTCCGAAAATTACTAAGAACTCAAAATGCTGGACAGACGGAAGTGATGTCTATAACCATACGCAAGAAGAGTTGTAATAAAGTAGCCTATCATATGAAAGAAAAAAAGTCTCAGTCTGAATAGTAAGAAAAGAGAAGTAATGGTTATATCGAAGAAACAATCATCACCATCATGCAGCATAAAAATAAGCAATGACAAATCTGAAACAAGTGCAACGTTTCAAATACTTGGGCCCAATTATAACATCAGATGGAAGATGCACCACAGAAATAAAAAGCAGAATAGTTTAGGCCAATATAGCATTTCAGAAAATGAAAAATATCTTATGCAACAAATCTATGTCAATAAAAGTAAAAAGAGAGTTCATCAGTCCTATATAAAACCAATTGTGACCTATGGAAGCGAACCATGGACAGTAGACAAACAAATGAAAAGACGATTCGAGGCCACAGAGATGGGATTTCTCAGAAGAATGTTCAAAGCTCCCTGGACAGCTAAAAAGACCAATGAAGACATTCTCAAAGATGGCGAACACAAAAAGGGAACCCCTAAAAACGTGAGAAAGAAACAATCAACATCTTTTGGGCACATCATGAGAAGAGGAACGTTGGAAAACTTGGTTACAATTGGCAAAATACAGGAAAATAGAGATCGCGGACGACAAAGAGAGAAAATACTGGATAGCTTGGTGTCATGGCATGGAAAACAGTCAACAACAGAATTGATACGATGCACTGTAGATAGAAGATTGTTGAAGGACATGATCGCCTACGTCAACCGGTATGGCACATGATGATGATGAATATTTTCACAAAAATAACCACCTAACCTGATGATGATCATGAAAGACAGTGCATTGCTGTGTCTTGTTTTATACGCCAATATAAGCTGAATCATAGATGTTATTTTAAAGCATTTTTTTAAATATAAATTTGTGAAGCAGTTTTCGACTGCTGATCTTTGTTACATTCATTAATTGAGTGCCGTCTCCACATCGAAGGTTGGCTATCATGGAGCGCCATTTGACTCTGCTTCTTGTCTTGATTGTGCACATTGTCATAAATTCACCTGTCCACCTTTTTTAGTTATCAGTCCACGTCAACTTTAGTCTTGGTCTGCCTCTGCCTCGTCTACCTTCTACCTTAGCATCCAATATGACTTTTACATGGACATTATGTCCCTTCACTTGTCCAACAAAATTCAGCTGTATTTTTGGAATTGCGTTAATGAGTTCTTTGTTCATTGTCAACTAATTCAGATCTTCCTTGTTTGTCTTCTTTTCCATTCACTAAATTCTTGCCATTTTCCTATAGATCCACATTTCAAAAGTTTCAAGTTTCTACTCTTTTGTTATTTAATGTCCATGTTTGTGCACCATACACGAATGTGGAGTAAATATAACATTTTGCTTCGCAGTTTTATATCTGATATTATTTGCTTTGATGTGAGTATGTATTTCATTTGTTACAATTGCTTTTTGCCATTCCTATTCTTTTTAAAATTGTATTTCTGTCTTACATTTGCCATCATTTCTTATATGGTCATCGTAATGCTTCCCTAGACCGGCCATGCGCTAATCTTACGGTCTGCTGTTTGATGTGCGACGGGGATAATTTGACGACTGACTGTGTGTCTATATGTTCGGAATTGGAATCATCAACGATGGCCTAACATCATCTAGTGCTACGACGATCATCATTTTCAAGAGAATGTGACTTACCGGTATATGGGGATAGGCGGCGGGAACGGTTGGAGGCTATGCATGAAAAGCGTTCCTTGTTGCAGTTTCCTCACATTACAAGTCGCATGTCTGTGTTAGTCACCTCTAGTGACTCGGGCAGATGGTGCTCGTAAACCTGGGAGGGCCGACCGTCTAAGGGCAGAATCCCCCTACAGAAAAGATCATCTGCTGCCTTGCAGGAAGATTGGGGACAATCAAAGGCTAAGGAAAGCAAACCTGAATAAAATGCTGGCTGAAATCGGATGCACTGGGCCACTGGCGCAGAACACACTGCAACGTATTAACGGGTGTTCAGCCCGAGTGGATCTGACAGACTCTAAGTGTGATGTTCTGTCTGTGGGGGCGATCAACACACTTAACCTGACAGCTGACTTCATGTGAGAGTCTGGAATCCTACTCTGACTGAGTGCTGATCGCAGACAGACAGACATAAGTCCAAGATATCTATATTCTTGAACTCTTTCTAAATTTGTCTCCATCTACTTCATTATTTCCTTGTATATTTTGTGTCTTATATTTTTTGTTTGGCTCCAACTATTATATATTTTTATTATGCTCTTGGAAATTATGACGCTTCTGGAGTTAACATTCCTTATCTTTACTAAATTCATGCCCAGGTTAAAGTATTTAAATACACAACCTATAAATATATAACTATCTATACGTCATCTTTCCATTACTGGGGTTTGTCGGTGGAGGGGGGATTGTAGGATCGGGAAATAAAGGCCGCTTGTACAGTGCAGTTGGTGCGAGGTGTTCGTGTCTGATTTTTTATTCCACCCCTGATAGAAAAAAACTTTTACCCTACCGGGATTCGAACCCGCGTTCTCTTAGTTTAGAGCTCGTCGAGTTATCGGTTTGGCCACACGCAAATATATCCTTAGTTGATGTTTTCCTGGGAAGATCTGCAGAATCTGTTTATGCAGACATAAGCAATTATGTCTTCGATCTTATTTTTGTTCCAATGATATCAACGTTTCTACTGCTAGAGACAAGCACGCTAACATTGCATATGGACGTTCTGACCTTGGTATACATCCTGTTTTATTTTTACTGTAGCTGTGTTTATTGGCACAATTTTGATTCGGAAACACTCATCTGGGAAAAAGAAAGAAACACCGGGAGATCATTTATTTCGGTGTCTTCCAGGTGTGTCCATCTGTCGCCTGACGATAGATCGTGCGGCGGTTAAGAATCAAGCTTCCAGTACTCAAAGGCCGGAAATGGACGAAAGAGGGCAGAAAACGCCGGGTGATGAAGTTAATTGGAGAGGTCAATTACCGGCGCCTCCTAAATTAACTCTTTATCTTAGGTGGAACAATTTTTCCCTCATTTTCTGTTAGTTAAATGTTTCGAATCAATAGATGTGTTCCAGCATTGAATGATATAATAAGAAGATTTTATTTCAGGTCGTTTTATTTTCTTCTACTAATATTTCGTTTTGTTTGCAATTTTTCTTGATCTCTTTTATCCTGCTCTACCGACTGTTTTACGAAGGTATTCACAGCTTTTAAGTGATAGCAAGATCTGTAAACTATAATCATCTAGATCTTACTCTACCTCCTCGTGGTGCCCAGAGAAACAGATAACCGAGTCTAGTTTTACTAAGTGAGAAGGGATCGAGAGTAAAGGCAATCCGGAACTAAAAAATGCGATGCTGAAGTCGGATATGTTGGGCCGAAAGGTGCGAATGTCACAATTCTCATGCAAACCACACCACAGCGCATCCACACTCTTTTAACTTCCTTTTAAAGAGCTTCAACGAAGAAATATATTCCTTCTGTCATCTGTTAACAGAAACGACATTCATAGACTGGCACAGAAACGACATTCATAGACTGGCACAGAAACGACATTCATAGACTGGCACAGAAACGACTGTTATTCATAGACTGGCATCAAGTTTCAAGGATCACATTAACACCATTAATTTGAAACCTTTGCTATTGTTTTTATTCTGTTAAAAATGTCATGATTTGACATATTAGGTTAGTGATGAAAGTTTCCAATAAAAGAGAAAAAAATATATGTTGAAATAAAGGTCAAGGTCAAGCACGAGACTTGAACCGGCGTCTTAGCACGCGAGTCTCCACCCATATGTGCTCGGCCGACTATCCAGAAATGTTCGGAGACTTCTGAATAGTGTCGCTTCAAGCATCGAAACTCACGGTGAGAGGCGGCATTCATCACCTTTCCAGTACTACCCTGGTACTCAATTATGACAGCGGCTGGGTCGACCGCGGGGGTATTGTTTTTTTTTCCAACCACGAGTACAATTCACGCTGCTTCCAGCCGGAATCGAGCACGGGTTGTCCGAACGTCGGAAGCCTCGTCGAGTTGTTTTCCAAACTAGGCTAGCGAGGGCCCCATCTTTAAGTATTTACACTTTACTAACAAACTAAAGGGTACAATAAGCAATCAGAGTACATGTTGACCTTTTCACGACTATGAAGAAACTCAATATGAAATGTCGTGGCCTCATATCTTGATCATCTTGCCTGTCAAAGACTATTCATTAAGAAATTATAAAAGGGGAGAGGGGGGGGGTGGAGAGAAAAGACCAGGAGATGTAGGTAGAGAAGCAGATGAGAAGATAACATCAAAAGGACAGTTCTCAGAGTCCCAAACAATGACTGAAGATAAAGAACAATGAAGAATGCTGATGAGATCTGTCAGTAGCTCTCCAACAATCCACATAGTTGTGTGGAGAGGTTAACATTTCACAGAAATTTTAATTTAATTATTCAATTAATTTATTCAATTAAAAGAAAAAAATATTTATTGTAAATAAATTAACCACGCATATGGTTACCATATTGACTTTCCTATTTCGTCTTCTCCCAGCCAGCTTGCTGTCATCATCTTGCTGGTAGAATAGACAGGCAGCTTGCTGTCATCATCTTGCTGGTAGAATAGACAGGCAGCTTGCTGTCATCATCTTGCTGGTAGAATAGAGAGGCAGCTTGCTGTCATCATCTTGCTGGTAGAATAGACAGCCAGCTTGCTGTCATCATCTTGCTGGTAGAATAGACAGGCAGCTTGCTGTCATCATCTTGCTGGTAGAATAGACAGGCAGCTTGCTGTCATCATCTTGCTGGTAGAATAGACAGGCAGCTTGCTGTCATCATCTTGCTGGTGGAATAGACAGCCAGCTTGCTGTCATCATCTTGCTGGTAGAATAGATAGGCAGCTTGCTGTCATCATCTTGCTGGTAGAATAGACAGGCAGCTTGCTGTCATCATCTTGCTGGTAGAATAGACAGCCAGCTTGCTGTCATCATCTTGCTGGTAGAATAGACAGGCAGCTTGCTGTCATCATCTTGCTGGTAGAATAGACAGCAAGCTTGCTGTCATCATCTTGCTGGTAGAATAGACAGCCAGCTTGCTGTCATCATCTTGCTGGTAGAATAGACAGGCAGCTTGCTGTCATCATCTTGCTGGTAGAATAGACAGGCAGCTTGCTGTCATCATCTTGCTGGTAGAATAGACAGGCAGCTTGCTGTCATCATCTTGCTGGTAGAATAGACAGCTAGCTTGCTGTCATCATCTTGCTGGTAGAATAGACAGGCAGCTTGCTGTCATCATCTTGCTGGTAGAATAGACAGGCAGCTTGCTGTCATCATCTTGCTGGTAGAATAGACAGGCAGCTTGCTGTCATCATCTTGCTGGTAGAATAGACAGGCAGCTTGGTACATGTGGGGGGTCTAGAGGCACACACACATTGTATAGGACTGTAAAGTATTTCAACCTCCTAGCATTTGCAATTGAGGAGGCTAGTGCTCTTCCCTGTCGTTGGTCCTTACCGAACTCTCAAAGTCTAAAAATGTGCAAGTACTTGTATTTTGTAGAAGTGCATCTACTGGGTCGCATTATCCAGGGAGTGAACTTACAAAGTTTGGGGCAATAAGTCAGCCCATTATTCGATATTTCAAATACACCTGCCAATTTTTGACAAGTGTGTGATTTGACCGGGTCAAAAAAAAAAAAAGCAAAAAGAACACTGAATTTATTAGGTGTTTTGTGTTAAAAAAAAATCTTCTATTTATAAAAATAAATGATTTCACGCCAAACAAATGATGTGTAAAACTGATACTTTTTATAATGAAATGTATTAGCGAAAGAAGAGATGAGTTTTTTATATATGCGATTCAATGAGTGTAATCATATCTAAAACAGAACATTGAAAATGTGTGATCCGTTGTCCTAATTAATTTATTCACAAAATATGTTAATTCGCATAGGTTGTCAAATGAAGCAACTCAAACAAAGAGACACATTCAATGACGTTGTACTGACACAGGAGAAGCTCTCACGTTGTGAGGGAAATGTAACCTTCAGCAGGTGATACTTCACTCTTCTCGCCAGGCCAGCTGGTGTTTGCAAAAATAATGCCGTTTTTTGCTTAGAACGGATGCCTTCTTCAGTGTCCTCTTCTGTACTTGTTAGATTGACAAGAAAAGGATGCTTGTATAAAAATGTAAATAGATTGAAGAGAACGTTGTAAATATTAGGAGAAATCGTTGCTTCGAGACAGACTTGTTGAGTCGAAGTTTAGTTGAGCCCGTATTGGTATCTGACGGGTTTTTTTTTTTCAAAGCCAACGAGTTTTGAACTATTTAGTTAGTTATTCAAGCCTGCAGGAAGCATTATAGTTGTTGAAGCCTGCAGGAAACATTATAGTTGTTGAAGCTTGCAGGAAACATTATAGTTGTTGAAGCCTGCAGGAAACATTATAGTTGTTGAAGCCTGCAGGAAACATTATAGTTGTTGAAGCCTGCAGGAAACATTATAGTTGTTGAAGCCTGCAGGAAACATTATAGTTGTTGAAACCTGCAGGAAACATTATAGTTGTTGAAGCCTACAGGAAGCATTATAGTTGTTGAAGCCTGCAGGAAACATTATAGTTGTTGAAACCTGCAGGAAACATTATAGTTGTTGAAGCCTGCAGGAAACATTATAATTGTTGAAGCCTGCAGGAACCATTATAGTTGTTGAAGCCTGCAGGAAACATTATAGTTGTTGAAGCCTGCAGGAACCATTATAGTTGTTGAAGCCTGCAGGAAACATTATAGTTGTTGAAGCCTGCAGGAAACATTATAGTTGTTGAAGCCTGCAGGAAGCATTATAGCTGTTGAAGCCTGCAGGAAACATTATAGTTGTTGAAGCCTGCAGGAAACATTATAGTTGTTGAAGCCTGCAGGAAACATTATAGTTGTTGAAGCCTGCAGGAACCATTATAGTTGTTGAAGCCTGCAGGAACCATTATAGTTGTTGAAGCCTGCAGGAAACATTATAGTTGTTGAAGCCTGCAGGAAACATTATAATTGTTGAAGCCTGCAGGAAGCATTATAATTGTTGAAGCCTGCAGGAAACATTATAGTTGTTGAAGCCTGCAGGAAACATTATAGTTGTTGAAGCCTGCAGGAAGCATTATAGTTGTTGAAGCCTGCAGGAAACATTATAGTTGTTGAAGCCTGCAGGAAACTTTATAGTTGTTGAAGCCTGCAGGAAACATTATAGTTGTTGAAGCCTGCAGGAAACATTATAGTTGTTGAAGCCTGCAGGAAACATTATAGTTGTTGAAGCTTGCAGGAAGCATTATAGTTGTTGAAGCCTGCAGGAAACATTATAGTTGTTGAAGCCTGCAGGAAACATTATAGTTGTTGAAGCCTGCAGGAAACATTATAGTTGTTGAAGCCTGCAGGAAACATTATAGTTGTTGAAGCCTGCAGGAAACATTATAGTTGTTGAAGCCTGCAGGAAACATGATAGTTGTTGAAGCCTGCAGGAAACATTATAGTTGTTGAAGCCTGCAGGAAACATTATAGTTGTTGAAACGCAGCATTTTGTGTAACCGCAGTGGTAGCTCATTAAACAAGTTATCTCGTCAGACTCTTCTAAACACCAGAAATAGAGAGCAGAAAACACAATGAATCTCATCACGGACCGTACTGTTTCATATTGACAAATTGTGCTTGATGTTTGCTCTTCTTCTATGTTTTTATAATTAATTATCCTTTAGGGCCAAATACGACGCATAGGGTAGAAGTCATAGTTGTCAATGTCTCACGCTCATCAGGGACCTGTTTTAGTTCTTAGCTGTCTCTGAGATCCTTAGCTGTCTCTGAGATCCTTAACTGTCTCTGAGATCTTTAGCTGTCTCTGAGATCCTTAGCTGTCTCTGAGATCCTTAGCTGTCTCTGAGATCCTTAGCTATCTCTGAGATCCTTAGCTGTCTCTGAGATCCTTAGCTGTCTCTGAGATCCTTAGCTGTATCTGAGATCCTTAGCTGTCTCTGAGATCCTTAGCTGTCTCTGAGATCCTTAGCTGTCTCTGAGATCATTAGCTGTCTCTGAAATCATTAGCTGTCTCTGAGATCCTTAGCTGTCTCTGAGATCCTTAGCTGTCTCTGAGATCATTAGCTGTCTCTGAGATCATTAGCTGTCTCTGAGATCATTAGCTGTCTCTGAGATCCTTAGCTGTCTCTGAGATCCTTAGCTGCACTCTCTTTAATGATTCTAATGAGAGTTTCTTTCGGGTTTCCTATTTTTCTTTTACCTTCTGGTCTCCATTTAAGGGTCTGGGGAGGTAGCCTTCTCACGTCCATTCTGAGAACGTAGCAGAGCTATTTCCAGCGTCGTTTCCTAACGTATTTGGATACATAGTCCTGTTTAGTTTCATGTCTTATTTCTGTCATTGGTTTGAAGTCATTTAGTCTTTACTCTAGAGCTTTTCTTGATTTCCAGTTCTCGCATCCTTGTGTTAGTACTGGGATCATACAGGAATAAAAAGAGTTTTGTGTGAGTCTCGTGTGTTAGGTACCTACTAAATGAGATGCTTTTTTCGTTCACTAAGTCATTATCATTATGTTGTCAAAATGATGTGGTCGCCTGGCTAAACATTTCTCAGTTGATGGTTATGGTTTCTGCCTCAGCGCAGTTTAGTCTGTAGAAAGTCTTTAGCGTCTCCACCACGTTACAGGGTCATATTTTCTTCTATATCCGAGAACTATGTCCTTTGTTATTGTTATTTTAAGGCTATTGTGGTGATTGATAGAATCAAGATATGTGAGTTCAATTTTCTTAATTAAACTCATTAGTTAGTTTTAGTTTATTTTCAATTCCTCTATATTTTATTTCTGTTCTCTTTCATTATAATTTGAAAAAAACCTTTTGTCGCCTTCAGTTTCAAATGCTGCCATTTAAATTTTATCTACCAAAATGAGGCTTCAGTTTTCGCTTCCGTAAGTCACTTTTTTTTCTTTTCAAAGTTTGCGTTCGCCAGTTTTGACCTCTGACGAAATCCCTAGCGATTAGGAACTGAATTTTGCGTGTTAATCCGTTTTTCCCTGGCAGCCGTGTGCACAGGGGTCCCTCGCCGCACAAGCAGATAACTCCGTCTTCGGAGGTACTCATATTTTTTCCCGTCCATGAGTAATTGACGCTTCAAGCAGGACCTCGCTACTGAGACCAGGGGTGGTTGCCGCAGAGAGAAATCATAAATAAAAATCCCAACTGGTGCAGTCGGGATTTGAACCCACAACCTATTTTCTTTCGAGGCCAGCATCTTGTGTCAAGACCAACCAGTCCCCTCCTACGTCACATATTGACTCACATTGGCATTGACGTTTAAGTACCAAGGTCGTTTTTTTGTAACGGGAGAGCAGGCATAAAAAAAGCGACATATCAAGTCCAATATATAGCGATTTGCCGCTGATTTATTAAATATCTCGCCCAGCTAATTCTTTTTTCTCCTTCTTTTTTCATTTTCTTTTTTCCCTCACTTACTTTTCAGCGTCGAGGGGAAATATTGTGTGTGATATTTTGCATCTCTGTTAGCCTGTGTAGCTTTTTATGTTTCCTAGTGTTTCTAATATGCCATCAATCCATCTTTTCCGTGGTCGACCCTTAGATCTGGTGTTTTCGTAAAGTTTATTGAAGGCTAGTTGTGTTGTGTTTAGATCTTTCTGTGTCAGCACGTGGCCAAACCATTTTGTCTGTTGATCTTTTAATATGATCAATAGCGAGCTCATAGCTTTCTCCTCCGTTCTTCATTTCTTACGTTACTCCCAATTTATTTCCTGCTAATAATTTAAGTATCTTTTATAACATTCCATTTTTATAAAAAATATGTTGTGGCATAATTTCATTGATAGTTAGCTACATGGCATTTGTAGATTTCGCTGTCAGAAAGTTGTAACATTTTAGAAGATTGTTAAATATTTAATCTCGAGGCAAAATTCAAGGACAATGTTACACAGACGAACACTTTTGAAACTTGAAAATTAAACTTTTGGAAATGCACACATTGATAATAGGCAGAAGCTGGAAGTGGGTAGGTCACGTACTATGTAAGATCCAGAAATAATAAGAAATAGCATGGGGTAGGTATCGGAAAGAAGACGGAAGGAAAAAGACATAAAATTGTATGAGGGAGAAAAGTGGGGGCTGAGAGGCACAGTGTGGGCCTGATTTAAGGCACTCTAGGAAACTTGAACATGAACCAAGAAAATGGAGGTAAAGGCACCTCACAGCAGCAGAGCTGGAAATTGTCAGCGATCCACAGCTGATGGCTTGCGCCAGGATCGGTGAACTAGAACCATACAGACCCTACTCCACCTCTTCGCAGTGCTTCCAGTAACAGATTAACCTGTCTAGTCTGGTCAAACGAGTTGGGGTCGAAGAGGGAAGACAACTCGGTACTCAAAAGTAACATACTGAATTCGAACGTGTCGGGCCGAAAGGGGCAAATATCTCAGTTCTACTGCGAACTACAACACAGCGTATCTACGCCCACTGAACGTCCTTGTAATAAAGAATGACGAGGAAGACAATCAACCCCCTTAGTAGTCATCGGGTGAACGACAGGAAATAAGGAAGGAACTAAGAAAATAGAAGAATTTGTTATGTAATATGCATTAGGAAACAAATTATGTGGTTTAGAAGTGGACAACAATAAAGAACAACAACTACCAGAAAATATTATCACTCTGACTCAACGGGGTAAAGAACACCCAGAAAACGATGGATCAATGAAATAGTAGACACCCTGGTGCGTCACCAAGCATCGACTTTTTTTGTTAATCCCTGACAAAGTCCCTAGAGGCTAGGAACTGAATTTTTGCGGTGGAATTTTGCCGTTTTTCCCTGACAGCCGTGTGCTTATGGGTCCCCTCGCCGTACAGGCAGATAACTCCGTCTTCGGAGGTACTCAAATTTTTGCCGTCCATGAGTAATTGACGTTTCAAGCCGGGCCTCGCTGCTGAGACCAGGGGTGGTTGCCGCAGAGAGAAATCAGAAATAAAAATCCAACAGGTGCCGCCGGGATTTGAACTCACAACCTCTCTGTCTCGGGGCCGGCGTCTTGCCTCGAGGCCAACGAGTTACCCCACCCCCTCCTCCCCCTCCCCCTCCAAGCCTTCCCCAAAGCATCGACCTGAAGCGGGTGAAAGATAGAGGCATGATGCAACTACAGCAACAAGAGGTCTCAAGGAGTGTCCGCACCCAAAGACAAGGAGATGTAGATTCTAATTTCATTGTTGTGTTTCAATTTTGAACCCCTCCCATGAGATAAGGTTTAAAGCATGAGAAGAATGTGGCGCATTTAGGTCATTACAATTACTAATAAAATTCCTGGCTTGAAACTAAAATGGCAAGTTTTAACCGAAATAAGCAGCTCTGCATGAGCCCTGTGTGTGTGTGTGTGGTCCTGACCTCATGGCCTTAAAACTGGCACTCGACTTAATGAAAGCCTGACAGCATTGCATGTCACTGGCGACACAAGGCACTTAATGTCCACGTCATTTATTGACCAGATATCAAGAATTGGCATTTAAGTTGACTCCATCTAATTATAGACACTAGCAACGATAACTCGTAAACTCTGCAGTAACTTCCCATTTGAATTACAGTAATACCCTTTTAAAATGTTGTTACATTAACGGCGTAATACCGACCACATTACCCCAAAAATCATGTGCTGAAAGTCTGTAAAATGTATGGTCACTAACAACATATTCCCTATACGCCACTTGGCGTTATGGGGCTCTTTACTTTTTACTTATGTACCACAACACAATGAATGTATGTCCAATTAACGCCCTTTTGTTTGCTGCTGCTTGTTTGCTGCTGTTTATTTGCTGCTGCTTGTTTACTGCTGTTTGCTGCTGCTTGTTTGCTGCTGTTTTTTGCTGCTCTTGTTTACTGCTGTTTGCTGCTGCTTGTTTACTGCTGTTTGCTGCTGCTTGTTTGCTGCTGTTTGTTTGCTGCTGTTTGTTTGCTGCTGCTTGTTTACTGCTGTTTGCTGCTGCTGTTTGCTGCTGCTTGTTTGCTGCTGTTTGTTGCTGCTGTTTGTTTGCTGCTGTTTGTTTGCTGCTGCTGTTTGCTGCTGTTTGTTGCTGTTTGCTGCTGCTTGTTTGCTGCTGTTTGCTGCTGCTGTTTGCTGCTGCTGTTTGCTTGCTTGCGTTCGCCCAATGACTAAAGGATTACACCTTCTCATCATCCGCCTTTAAGAAGACGTTAAGTGGGCGTGTCTACGTTGTTTTATGGTTTGCAGTAAAACTGTGATACTTGTGCCTTTCGGCCCATCCCATCCGACTACAGCATGTTAATTTTGAGTACCGGGCTGGCATACTTCTTCGGTCCATACTCGCTTGGCCAGACTAGACAGGTTAATCTGTTACTGGAGGCACCACAGAGAGGTGGAGTAGGGTCTAGATGGCTCTGGTTCACCGATCCTGTAGCAAGCCATCAACTGTGGGTGACTGACAATTTCCAGCTCTGCTTCTGGGAGACGATGCTGCCTTCTAGCGTCCTGTTAAAGACGAGTGGTGACAACAACTATCCACTCCTTTGGTAGTCAATGGGTGAACGCTAGAAAGAAAGATGAATAAATAAAATGATTTTAAAATATAATTTATGGGAACGATTTGGATTTCAAATAATAAATGTGCAGGAGACGAGAAATTATGAGCAGAATAGACAAAGACGAACGTACATTCCAGGGTGATAGAAAGACATGATAAAACTCGTCTTAGGCGATTGAAATTGAAAGAAAATGCTTTATGATGTTACTTAGAGGCAGAATTGACTGAAGACGACACTAGACAGTTTGTTCAACTGACAAGAAAATCGTTGCTGATGAAAATCATTTATAAACATGGTTTAGAATGTCTGTAGTGACGTCATTCTTTATAAACATGGTTTAGATTGTCTGTAGTGACGTCATTCTTTATAAACATGGTTTAGATTGTCTGTAGTGACGTCATTCTTTATAAACATGGTTTAGATTGTCTGTAGTGACGTCATTCTTTATAAACATGGTTTAAATTGTCTGTAGTGACGTCATTCTTTATAAACATGGTTTAGATTGTCTGTAGTGACGTCATTCTTTATAAACATGGTTTAAATTGTCTGTAGTGACGTCATTCTTTATAAACATGGTTTAAATTGTCTGTAGTGACGTCATTCTTTATAAACATGGTTTAGATTGTCTGTAGTGACGTCATTCTTTATAAACATGGTTTAAATTGTCTGTAGTGACGTCATTCTCTCTCTGCTAAAATAAAATATGGAGCCAGTAATGGGGTGAGGTATACATTCCAACGTATGGTGACAGCTTTACAAAAAAGGAACACAGCAAAATACTGGCGTTTCGGCGCGTGGTCTTCTTCAGAAGGCGGGGACAACAACAGCAAACGATGAGGCACAGATATCTATAGCTGCATGTCGGAGGAAACTAAAGTGGTTGAGGGAACGAAGAGCAGTATTAGTTGCCTGTTCTCTATAAATAAAAGAATATTTCTCTTATTTCCTCTATAAAATAGTTGCACTGTTTGGAAAAGAGTTTATGTCTATTTTTTTCTAAAGTCTACATTCTTGCAGTCTACATTTAAAAAAAAATATTAAAGTCAAATTTATTTTATTTTTCTACATTCATGTGTTGTTTAATAAAATCCAATTTATTTTTATATAGTTTACAATCTTGTAGTTTTAAGAAAGCCCAATTTAGTTTATTAGTCTACATTCTTGCACTATTTGATAAAGTCCAATTAATTGTATTTGTAAAGATTGCATTGGTTTCTTCTATTTTTTTTTTTTTTTAATAGAGCTTCTCTTATGTGTGAAATCCGCACTGTCTGCTAAATCGGGTTAATCTTATTTGAAGAGACTGTTCATTCTATATATCGATTTTAAAATATAGGGCTAATCTTGTTTGTATAGGCCGGATTTGAATGTATTCTTTCTGTATATGGATGCCTTGTCATAATAAAATTGGGATTTACTTGCTATCCCAGCATACACTTGTCCATTCTTTTAAAGCCTTGTTATTGAATGAAAACATGATTTACTTAAATTATGAAAGCAATTATATTTGAATCATTCAGAAACAGAAGGTTTACAGTATATAATACATATATTTTTTAAATTCTTCCCAAGAATTTCAAATCTATTGCTAGGCTGCACATTTTTTTTTCTTTTTTTTTCAATTGAATAAACCGACACTAGAAAGAAGCAGTAACTGTAATGAAGATCTATCAACATTTCGTGTTGCTTGAAAGCTCGTATCTCCAATGTGGTTTACTCAGCCCTTAAACGCTGCTGCTCTTATTTTATGGTGGGGTTTCCTGTCTAGAAAACTCGGCTGTTGTTCACGTGACCTAGACCGAGAAAATGGGTACGATAAATCTGACACTTTTAATATCGTTTTAAACGTCAGGCAGATTGTTCGTCTCAGACAAGTCATCGTCGACTGCTTGCATTTCTCTCTTTCTCTCTCTCTCTATTACTCTTTCTCTCTCTGTGTCTCTTTTTGTCTCTATCTGTCTCTCTTTCATTGTCTCTCTTTTTCTCTTTGCTTCTCTCTCTGGCTCTCTGTCTCACGCTGTCTCTCTCTCTCTCTCTGACTTTCTCTGTGTCTCTCCTTGTCTCTGTCTCACTCTGTCATTCTTTGCCTTTGTCTCTTTCTCTCTTTCTCTCTGTCTCTCATTACCCATTCACTCTCAGTTTGTCTCACTATGTCTTTCCCCTGTCTCTCTCTCCGCCTTTCTCTCTGTCTCTCTTTGTTTCTCTCTCTCTCTATAAATAAATAAATGATCCACTAAATGTTCATTCAACATTTTCAAACACAGTTCTTGCTTTATAAGCAGAGCAATGTAAAAATGGATAAAATGGATAGGACACATACTGCGGGACTCAACTGATAGTATTATACGACATGCCCTTTTTTTCTGGAACCCCAAGGAAATAGGCAAAGTGGAAGACCAAAATATTCTTGGAGAAGACAGATGGAAGCAGAGATGAAGATGATGGGGAATACATGGAATGATCTTAAAAGAATGGCAAGAAACAAAACGGCATAGAAAGTGCTTGTCGAAGACTTATGCTCCACAAGGAGCTGAAAGGTAGAAGAGAAGAATATAAAACTTAACTTTGCAGTTCATCTATGTTAATTTATTATGCACTGTTATTTGCTCATTAATTAATCTATTTCATTTTAGTTACATGCAGCTGGTTTACTATGAAAATGATCACAATTGCTCTTAACCACCTGGTGAACTGATCGTAGCACCCCCATGAGGTTGCCATGAGTGCAGTCATGATGTATCAAGCAATTAATTATTCGACTTTTTGAACAAATCTTCTCTAAATGGCTTTCTCTTTTTGCAATTTGCGATATTAAGTGGGTATTTCCTGTTGATAAAATGATAAGGACAGATACTCACATATTTGAATTAGCGACACGTTGCGTAGGCAGTCGAACAAGGACGAACGGATAGGTGGTGTGAGCGGAAACGCAGGTGGCAGAAGATAATATATTTTCGATGAAGATGATGATAATGATGAAAATTGCAAAAGTAGTGATCGTAGAATATATATATATATTGACCTTTCGAGCCGTAGCCGGCCCATAGGGCGTAGACCAAGATACTCCTTCTCTTATCTGAATTTTTGTTCTAGCAGTTTTCAATTCTTTTAAAGATATTTTATCAAATCTCGCCATTTGTCTCTGTTCTGTACAAGCAGTTCTATCTCATTGAGTGAGCCGATTCCTGCTGCTCTTGTCTCTCTCATCAGTGTTCTTCTCAGTGTCTCTCAGGGTCTTCCTGTTACCTGTTGTTTCCCACATACGGGCTTGCTTTGCTATTCGATTATTATCTCTTCTCATCACATGTCCAACATATGACCATCGTCTTTTCTTTATTACTGAAGATATTAGTGGTTGATTGGCGATTTCTCTGATTTCCTCGTTTGTTTTGAATTCATTGCACGCTATACCAAATATTTTCCGTAGACATTTATTTTTCAATGTGTTGAACTTTGCTTCTTTCTCTCTCGTTGTTTTCCAGCTTTCACACGCATTCGTAAGGGTTTATAGTACATTTAATTTGAATCATATATATATATATATATATATATATATATATATAATTAGAGAAAGAATAAGCAAACAAGAAAAGAGAACAAATAAGAAGTAGAATGGTGCAGTGAAGGAGAGAGATAAAGCGGGGGGGGGGGGGGAGAAAATAATGAAGTAGAAGAATGTTATAAATAACAGATAACAAAAAAACAGACAAGACGAAGCGAAGAAAAAAAGTTGTCTTCACTAAAAATGGTTCAATTCCATCGACACGTCGCCTTGTTGTCCAACAAGCGTACTATCTGGCATGTGTAGCCCTTTATCTCCTACCTCCCTATGTCCAACAAGCGTACTATCTGGCATGTGTAGCCCTTTATCTCCTACCTCCCTATGTCCAACAAGCGTACTATCTGGCATGTGTAGCCCTTTATCTTCTACCTTCCTATGTCCAACAAGCGTACTATCTGGCATGTGTAGCCCTTTATCTCCTACCTCCCTATGTCCAACAAGCGTACTATCTGGCATGTGTAGCCCTTTATCTCCTACCTCCCTATGTCCAACAAGCGTACTATCTGGCATGTGTAGCCCTTTATCTTCTACCTCCCTATGTCCAACAAGCGTACTATCTGGCATGTGTAGCCCTTTATCTTCTACCTTCCTATTGAATACAACCCCTTTGTTGAGGCTTGACCCAAACTTTTAAATGAACTTCATCAATGATTTGATATCTTCTCTATTCCTTCCTCCCCTTTACTCCCAGCCTCTCCCACCCTCCTTCCTTCGATCCTTCCCTTTACTCCCTCTCCCCCGCCTTCCTTTCCTCTCTTCTTCCTTCTATCTGTCCCTCCTTCACTCTCTCCCTCCTTCCCTCTCACCCTCCTTCCCTCTCTCCATCCTTCCCTCTGTCTCTCATTCATTCCCTTTCCCTCACTCCCTCCTTCTCTCGCTCTCTCCTTCACTTCCTACCCTTCCTTCACTCTCTTCCTGCTTCCCTCTCTCCCTCCTTCCCTCTCTACCTCCTTCCCTCTCTCTCTCTCTCTTCTTCCCTCTCTCCCTCCTTCCCTCTCTCCCTCCTCTCTCTCCCTCCTTCCCTTCTCTCCCCCTTTCACTCTCTTCCTCCTTCCCTCTCTTTCTCCTTCCCTCTCTCCCTCCTTCCATCTCTCCCTCCTTCCCTCTTTTTCTCCTTCCCTCTCTTTCTCCTTCCCTCTCTCCTTCCTTCCCTCTTTTTCTCCTTCCCTCTCTTTCTCCTTCCCTCTCTCCCTCCTTCCCTCTTTTTCTCCTTCCCTCTCTTTCTCCTTCCCTCTCTCCTTCCTTCCCTCTTTTTCTCCTTCCCTCTCTTTCTCCTTCCCTCTCTCCCTCCTTCCCTCTTTTTCTCCTTCCCTCTCTTTCTCCTTCACTCTCTCCCTCCTTAACTCTCTCCCTGTGCAGTATTCTCTCAATCGCAACAAGGCTAACACAAACGAAATAATATACTCATTGTCTACATGCGTGCTATTGTAGAACTGATTGAATACTCTCTCAACACAAACCCCGATTATAAATGGAGAGCAATGATTGAATCAATTTACCTGGGAAAAAATGTTTATGCAGGGAGAGATAACTTATTATGTGAAGTAAACTGTTGCAGGAGTTGTCGACCCACCCAAGAGCTGGTGGCCGATTGCCTAAAGATCTACTGTTTTCCAAATATAAAGTGAGATGGGCGAAGGTTCAAGCTATTCTATTCTTGTCTTTATTTTTACTTTTTTTTTTTTATTGTGTTTATCACCAGCAAGAAGTTGGTACTTCTTTCTGTCCTTTGCTGTCGATTCTAATCTTTAAAAAAAAAAAATAAAATAAAAAAACGGCTTTTTTTGCCATTAGTGTGGTCCGCCGGGGTGGGAGGGGGGGGGGTACTTATAGGGCTGGAGAATAAAGGCTGCTTATCCAGTGCAGTCGCCGCTAGGTGTTTAAGTCTGAGTTTTTTTTTTTATTTCACCCAGATAGAAAAAAAAAAAAACAACATTTGACTCTACCGGGTTCCGAACCCGCGTTCTCCTACTTTGGAGCCTGACAAGTTATCGGTCACCCTCTTTCATATTTACTGAGTGTAACGCATGATACCGATGTTTATCTCAAGATTTGGTCTCTGTTTGTTTCTATGCCCACCTGTTGTCCTTTCCTCTAGTCCGGTAATGCTTGTTAGTTGATTTTATAATCGTGTATCTTGAAAATGAAAAGACGATTGGAGACCACAGAGGTGGGATTTTTCAGAAGAATGTTTCTAGTTCCCTGGACAGCTAGAAGGACAAACGAGGAAATTCTCAAAGAGGCCAACACCAAAAGGGAGTTCCTAAGAAAAATTACAAAGAAACAATCAACATTTTTCGGGCATATCATGAGGCGAGGAAAGTTGGACCCCTTGATTACAACTGCAAATTGCAGGGAAAGAGAGATTGCGGACGACAAAGATAGAAGATACGGGATAGCTTGGTATCATGGCATGGAAAACAGTCAAAACCAGAGCTGAAACGATAGATACTGCACGGTAGATAGAAGATTATGGAAGGACATGATCGCCGACGCCAACGGGTATGGCACGTGATGATGATGATGATCTTATCTCCCCCCCCCCCCCCAATGATTTGTTTTGTCCCTTATTTCATAATTTCTGGTTGCGTTTGCCCTGCAGGACTAAAGTAGTTTCCCTTATGTTGTAGCTACGCCTGGGCCAAAAGGTGCTTATCTGTCGGGATTGAGGAGGGGAATAAACTCTGATCAAAATTAAAAGAAATCAAACCCTTTCAAGACGTACATTGATGGTGAAACAGTAGCCAATTGGTCAAGTTGTGACAGGAGATCAGGCTCCAACTCGATCTTTAGATATCTAGTTTTTTTTTTTTAATTGAAGAGAGAAGGCATTTGGCGTAGTGCTGGTGTATTTTATTATATTCTATTCACGGAGTCAGTTTCCCTGCAATCGAGGCATCCCATATCCGCTCCACCGACCCGTCACAGCAATTCTCGAAGCGTATACAGACTGATTGTTCCTGGAAGGTGTTGATTATAGATACATCTGCTTTTCTCCACTAAGCACACCGGATCGACCAGATTAACTTTCCACCTTCAGACTCCGCAGTCTCTCAATATATACATCATTGTCCCACCAATTCTCCTCAGTCTCTCAATATATTCATCATTGTCCCACCAATTCTCCTCAGTCTCTCAATATATTCATCTTTGTCCCACCAATTCTCTGTCTCTTAATATATACATCATTTTCCCACCAATTCTCCTCAGTCTTTCAATATATACATCATTGTCCCACCAATTCTCCTCAGTCTTTCAATATATACATCATTGTCCCACCAATTCTCCTCCTTTTCTCTTAAGGAATGAAGAACAAACTTGGCGATGTCACATGGATGTCACACCTGGACACAAACGCTATAGTTAGTAAACATCATGAATGGGGCGTGACCGAACTATTTCTTCTTGTAAGATACATGATCTTGTAAGATAAACACGACAAGCAAAAAATATGGACTAGATATGAATATCAAAAAGACTAAAACTATGATCATAAACAAAGAAAATACTCAAAACCCACAAGTGGATATCAAAATTGAAGGAATAGACCTTGAGACAGTTCAGAACTATAACTACCTTGGACATACTATAACCAGTGATGGAAAATGTACAACTGAAATAAACAAAAGAATAGGAATGGCAAAAAGTAATTTTAATGTCATGAAGGACATACTAACATCAAAACAAATAACACCAGAGCTAAAACTAAGAATAGCAAAATGTTACATCTTCTCAATATTCCTATATGGTGCTGAAACATGGACATTAGACAAGAAAACAGAACAGAGAATTGAAGCCTTTGAAATGTGGATATATAGAAGAATAGGTAGAATTGGATGGAAGGAAAAGAAAACAAATGACAAAGTCTTAAAACAACTAAAAATGAAAAGAGAACTTCTGAACACAATTAGAACAAGACAAATGCGATTCTTAGGCCATGTTAAAAGACACAACAGCCTACTGAAAGTGATCCTGGAGGGGAAAATACAAGGTAAAAGAGGCAGAGGCAGACCAAGATTAACATGGACGAGTAACATCAAAAGATGGACAAATCAACCGATGACAACCTGCACAATCAAAGCAAGAGATAGAGCAAAATGGCGCTCCATGGTAGCCAACCTTTGTTGCGGAGACGGCACTCAATGATGATGATGAAGATACATGGTGACCATGCGTTGACAGCAATGACTGACAGATCAATGTTGATCATGGTCAAGAAACTGGAGCTCACGAATAGCGCACATTTTTCCTCCACTTGGTAGACTCTGTGTCGCAAACATGGTAACAGTTCCGGTGAACATAAATGTCGCATCCATGTCTTGAGAATGTCTTCGTGGATAAAAAAGCTGGAAGAATCAAATGTCGCGATTTTAATGTAAAATGTGACACAATGTTCGACGTGCACAAATAAATAACACAACGAATATATGTCCAGATCAGATAACCAAATGAATCAGTAGTCATGAAGCCTCAAATCAAGATGCCTACCATTATATGAATGGCAACAAGTTATCATTATACAACTCAGAACAGGACACAATCGACTCCATAGTCACCATTTAAAATTCAAGATCGGCACCTCAACTACTTGTACATGTGGACAGGCGCCCCAGACTGATGAACACATACTACAAGACTGTACTGAATATAGTAGACAGAGCAAAATCCATCGGCCCATAGATACAAGACTACAGATAAAACTATATGGACCACTGCAAGAATTACACACACACAAAAAAACAGTAAAATTTATACAGGAAACAACATTGTAGACATAGACAATACTTTAGACGAACCAAAGAAAGATAGATACAAGAAACGACCTTGTAGACATAGACAATACTTTAGACGAACCAAAGAAAGATAGATACAAGAAACGACCTTGTAGACATAGACAATACTTTAGACGAACCAAAGAAAGATAGATACAAGAAACGACCTTGTAGACATAGACAATACTTTAGACGAACCAAAGAAAGATAGATACAAGAAACGACCTTGTAGACATAGACAATACTTTAGACGAACCAAAGAAAGATAGATACAAGAAACGACCTTGTAGACATAGACAATACTTTAGACGAACCAAAGAAAGATAGATACAAGAAACGCTGTTGTAGACATAGACAATACTTTAGACGAACCAAAGAAAGATAGATACAAGAAACGCTGTTGTAGACAGACAATACTTTAGACGAACGAACGAAAGATAGATACAAGAAACGCTGTTGTAGACATAGACAATACTTTAGACGAACGAACGAAAGATAGATACAAGAAACGCTGTTGTAGACATAGACAATACTTTAGACGAACCAAAGAAAGATAGATACAAGAAACGCTGTTGTAGACATAGACAATACTTTAGACGAACCAAAGAAAGATAGATACAAGAAACGCTGTTGTAGACATAGACAATACTTTAGACGAACCAAAGAAAGATAGATACAAGAAACGCTGTTGTAGACATAGACAATACTTTAGACGAACCAAAGAAAGATAGATACAAGAAACGCTGTTGTAGACATAGACAATACTTTAGACGAACCAAAGAAAGATAGATACAAGAAACGCTGTTGTAGACAGACAATACTTTAGACGAACCAAAGAAAGATAGATACAAGAAACGCTGTTGTAGATGTTGACAATACTTTAGGCTACCAAAGAAAGATAGATACAAGAAACGACCTTGTAGACATAGACAATACTTTAGACGAACCAAAGAAAGATAGATACAAGAAACGACCTTGTAGACATAGACAATACTTTAGACGAACCAAAGAAAGATAGATACAAGAAACGACCTTGTAGACATAGACAATACTTTAGACGAACCAAAGAAAGATAGATACAAGAAACGACCTTGTAGACATAGACAATACTTTAGACGAACCAAAGAAAGATAGATACAAGAAACGCTGTTGTAGACAGACAATACTTTAGACGAACCAAAGAAAGATAGATACAAGAAACGACCTTGTAGACATAGACAATACTTTAGACGAACCAAAGAAAGATAGATACAAGAAACGCTGTTGTAGACATAGACAATACTTTAGACGAACCAAAGAAAGATAGATACAAGAAACGCTGTTGTAGACAGACAATACTTTAGACGAACGAACGAAAGATAGATACAAGAAACGCTGTTGTAGACATAGACAATACTTTAGACGAACGAACGAAAGATAGATACAAGAAACGCTGTTGTAGACATAGACAATACTTTAGACGAACCAAAGAAAGATAGATACAAGAAACGCTTTTGTAGATGTAGACAATACTTTAGACGAACCAAAGAAAGATAGATACAAGAAACGCTGTTGTAGACATAGACAATACTTTAGACGAACCAAAGAAAGATAGATACAAGAAACGCTGTTGTAGACATAGACAATACTTTAGACGAACCAAAGAAAGATAGATACAAGAAACGCTGTTGTAGATGTTGACAATACT
Source organism: Megaustenia siamemsis (assembly GCA_032433765.1). Taxonomy (NCBI): domain Eukaryota; kingdom Metazoa; phylum Mollusca; class Gastropoda; order Stylommatophora; family Ariophantidae; genus Megaustenia; species Megaustenia siamemsis. The sequence goes on along the minus strand of JAVIAB010000139.1, from coordinate 3,667,599 downwards.
TTAGGCTACCAAAGAAAGATAGATACAAGAAACGCTGTTGTAGACATAGACAATACTTTAGACGAACCAAAGAAAGATAGATACAAGAAACGCTGTTGTAGACATAGACAATACTTTAGACGAACCAAAGAAAGATAGATACAAGAAACGCTGTTGTAGACATAGACAATACTTTAGACGAACCAAAGAAAGATAGATACAAGAAACGCTGTTGTAGACAGACAATACTTTAGACGAACCAAAGAAAGATAGATACAAGAAACGCTGTTGTAGATGTAGACAATACTTTAGGCTACCAAAGAAAGATAGATACAAGAAACGCTGTTGTAGACATAGACAATACTTTAGACGAACCAAAGAAAGATAGATACAAGAAACGCTGTTGTAGATGTTGACAATACTTTAGACGAACCAAAGAAAGATAGGTACAAGAAACGCTGTTGTAGATGTAGACAATACTTTAGGCTACCAAAGAAAGATAGATACAAGAAACGCTGTTGTAGATGTAGACAATACTTTAGGCTACCAAAGAAAGATAGATACAAGAAACGCTGTTGTAGATGTAGACAATAGTTTAGACGAACCAAAGAAAGATAGGTCTGTCCACATAACATCTTTTTAAGGCTGATGAGGAAGAGGTCTTTACTTTATTTTTTTTTAAATTGGAGATTGTGTGCATGCTAGAAAGAAATAAAGAAAGAGCAATAACGAAATGCAGTTTTCTCAGAGAGATTTACAAAAACAAAAATAATGAGAATAAATACAATTAATGGAACACCATATCACAACAGAGGAAACCTATTTTTGTCCAAAAGATGACTTGTATTTGGGGTGTATTGAAGCAAGCACGGGGTGCTGGCTCACAGCGTCAGTTTCAGTTTAAATTCAGTCGCATTGAAATTATATACAAACAAAGATTAGCTCAAAAGAAATGTAAAGTCAAAACTTAGTAAATAAAAAAAGGGGATTATTTATAAAAAATCAACATTTTGTAATGAACAAAATTATCTGAGTTCACACAGATGGTAAAATCACTTCAATGTATCTTCTCAATCTCCAGTGTTTACATGTCATAACCTGTCAGTCGCTACTGTAATCTACACACTGGATGGCCGAATTTCTCCGTGACTTTGTAAAACTACTTCTCACGTTCAAACAGCCCTCTCACACCTTTCCAGTCCTCTCAGTTTCGAGTTTCTCTCTGTTTTGTCTTGCAGACTCAGGGTAAAGATTCTTCAACGCTCTCCCTTGTGATCTCATTTACAAATAATCAACTTCCTGCAGCCCATTTTGCTCCAGCCCAGATTTATGTATTAAAATGTGTTACGTCAACACTCAATTATTAATAAATATCATAGTACACAGAAGTAAACAAGCCAATATATGCCTGCTTTATAGACTACACCAACGCTTTTGATAGAATGCATAACACAAACAACTTATAGAATGCCTAAAAGCGATACATCTAGATGACATAGACATACGATTAATATGTAATCTATACTGGGAGCAAACAGCAATAATAATATATAACAAAGAGAACTCTACACTCATTGATATAAAAAGAGGAGTAAGACAGGGATGCATCCTATCACCAAGGTTGTTCAATTTATACACTGAGCAAATCTTGAAAAACATCTCAATGATGCCAGGCTTAAACAACAATGGAAAGTTAATCAATAACCTAAGATATGCTGACGATACTGATTACTGGCAGAAAATCCTAAAGATCTACAACAATTAATTAATGAAATCAAAATGACTAAAACTATGATCATAAACAAAGAAAATACTCAAAACCCACAAGTGGATATCAAAGTTGAAGAAATAGACCTGGAGACAGTTCAGAACTACAACTACCTTGGACATACTATAACCAGTGATGGAAAATGTAAAACTGAAATAAACAAAAGAATAGGTATGGCAAAAAGTAATTTTAATGCCATGTAAAATTAAGAATAACAAAATGTTATATATTCTCAACATCCCTATATGGTGCAGAAACATGGACACTAGACAAGAAAAAAGAACAGATAGTTGAAGCCTTTGAATGTGGATATGTAGAAGAATAGGTAGAATTGGATGAAAAGAAAACAAACAATGAACTTAACAACTTAAAATAAAGAGAGAAC